>OZ016501.1:49303747-49689363 GCA_963966595.1 Physocephala rufipes
ATAAGTAAATTAGCAAGAGCTTATATCATACTAAATAGGCTATCTAGGCAGCATTTGTGAATCGAACTCATATGACTGCTACTACGATAGCCAGGTTTGGCTTTGTTTGCTAGTCTTTGGAGATTTTTGTTCAATATTATCGACAGTCGGCATCTTATTCCTCTTAATTTTTTTTGTAATTACCAAATCAAATATATTAATTTTGAATCGAATGATTGGTTCGACGTTTGCTGCACGTGCGAGTTGATTACAAGTTTGATTACTGCGGAGGGTTGTTTTGTATACGCAGTGTAATAATCTTTACTATTACAGTTATAGGTGATGCTGTTTATGGATTGCGGTCCTTCAAATAATTTTGGCACTTTTCGTTTACAAATTAAGCACTGTTATCAATTTTTTGAATCTTTAGGACACCGTGTCTAACCAAATTCAAAACTAATTGAGAGCGGATGAAATTTGACACGAATATGTTCCGACGCTGTAAGCAATTTGGTACAGTGAATCCCGAAATACAAATTAGTTGTGTGACTGGTTGTACAAATCAGTTGTTTACTATATCCTATGTATATAAAATTGCTTATTTGAGATGATATAGGCGATGTTTGAAATGGTTTACTGGATTATCTTTCATTATCCGTGGATGAAATTAAAATGGCTCTTCCCATTTACTCCCACCTTTCCCTTCTTCCAGTGATTCGATTGTGTGGATTGTGTAGGGTGTATAATTTTCATTCGGCAGGAACCTTTTTGCTGATTCTTTTCGCAAACCCTTTTTGCTGTTTCACCTTCAAGTCGTTCGGTACAAATTTGTTATTTTTTTATCACGACTACCGCAATGAAAATCAATTTTATGGTTATGTATCGTCTTCTTTTCTCAGCAAAAATTTATGTATTTGTAGCTGTTCGGTAATCAAGAAATTATTTTCTGTTATTTTTTTTCAAAGCATTAAACTTTTTTAGGGCCACACGATGACTCTTGACGCACACATCACTCGGTTTTGTTGGTTTTATTGAGAGAATCATCGCACCACTTCGCCACGTGTTTCGCTTGGCAGAGCCTTTAATTTTGATTCCAGGTCGGCACTCGTACACATAAATCTTCCGCATAATGATACACTTTAAACCTTAACAAATAACAAGCAATAATTATAATTTTTTGTTTGAAATTTCTATTGTATTTATTTCTATTGTTTTATGTAACTTTTTCTACTTACATTTTATTATTATTATTTCTGTTATTCATGATATTCTATTTTATAGAGCTAAAAAGATTTTCATCCTTAATTTGATTTCATAGCTTCCCTCGTCTTCACGAGCTATACACAAAATTGAATTGCGAAGACTGAATTGCAGAATACCGAGTTCTACAAACGCGTACACACTCACACACGTATACCCTCTTGCTCATTCATACGAGCATACGCGCTACGCATTCTTTCGTCACACATCAAATCATTTTCATTGCAAAAATTAAACATACACGCACACAAGCAAACACAGTCAAAGCATTGTCTCTGGTACGAAACAAGTGAACATAAGGCATACGCATGCACGTTTTTTCTGTCACATTTGTCGTATTGGAATCTAAAAATAGGAAAAAGAACTGGTTTGTGTGAGAGAGAGAGAGCAGAGAGCTGTGACCTCTCCATCTACGCCTAGAAAAAGAGTTTTGAATGTGAAGCAGCACAACATCTTTCATGCTCTGACCAAGAAGTGCTTCTGATGCCGTTACCTGATACACCTGTTTATCGTGTGATCTTCGGTTCAACGGTTTTGGAGATCATTCGCCTTAAACAAATGCATGCTTGCTTTTATTAAATGAAGATTAGTGCATCCAATTTGTAATTACGGAAATGGGGTTTTTAGAGATTTTCAGTAATTGTGACAGCATTGACTGTAACGCATGAGTGATATCTATGTAAGTAAATTTAATAAAAACTTCTAATTATCTGTCAAATTTATAACAAATAAACAATTATAATCATTAACAATTAATTCGCAATTGTCTGTCTTGTCTCTACCAAAACACAAAAAAGAAACAAGAAGAAAATCATCTTACTTTCGGGACAAAAAGGATGCATTAATAAATGCTAACATTATTATCGTTTCCCCTTTATGAACATTTATCAAACGTTTCAAAAGAACACGTAGATAACGCAGACGTGTCCTCGCACGCCAATAAAAATGTCTCTAAACTCCTCCCACATATTCTTGTCAATAACTGTTAATGATGGCTTTACATAAATAATTATGCAGACAATTTTGACAATTAATTCTTCAATACGAGATGTCAACACATTTTTAAGGCATTCCTATAATATTTTTTTTTAATATTGGAGAACTGTGTTACCAAAACTACCCAAACCTTCAAATGTTATTTGCGGAACATCATCCGGTTGCAGGAAATTTATTAACCGACTAACTGTGCTCCGATGAATTGAACGAAATACTTCAGTATATTTTCTTAACCTACCACAAAATTCGTCAAAAAGATTTTCATGTTTGTCAGACCTAGACATAAAAGTTTCTTGATTTGTTTTAATTCGATTTAATACAGATCAGTCTTGTGTTAAAAGCGAATTACAAAACTCAATTCGATTTAATAAAAAAGCATTTAGCTCCACAATTTAAGATTTATCATTGAGAAGGCAGAATTTAAGCGCCCCCTTTTCTTCCCCCTCTCGAATACTGATATCATTAATATTAAAAAATATTGTAAAAAGTTTAAGGTAAAGTAGATGGAAAACGTAAAGAGAGTTTATTGCTCAAGAAAATGTGAACTGAAGAATATGTGCTTGAGAATTCCATTAGGGTCTGATCCGATGGGAACCCAATCCATAGTGTATTTGATAGGAGCTCAACACACCCTCAAGAGCAAATTTGAGGACAATACCATTCATACACAAATAGGATTGGCTTTGGTACTTGAGACTAGGTTGAGACTTGTCTATGCTAGAAGACCCATTCTTACCATGTAGTTTGTGTCTCAAGAAATTATCTCTATCTCTATTATATCTATAAGAAATTATCTAGAAATTATCTCTTTTTCGGTATTTAAAGAATTTTAGCCGATTTTCTATACGGATAGGCTTTAATAATATATCGCGAATACAACTAGTACATCGCGAAGTGTCTGCGTGAGAGCGGACCAATTAACAGGTTGCTTTTGGTGAAAATGGTAATCGAAATAGGCGCATATTTGAACATTCGTGTATTTTTTAGCTAATCGTATCTATGATCATACGTATCGTATGGTCAATAAATATTCTCATGTGTTATATATTTATTTTGCCATATGTGCAAGCCATGGTTTATCACATAGACCCACAAATCCTATTAATACATACTTTTTGATGGTAAAACCCAAATATGTTTAGATTTTTTGCTTGAAACGTAGTAATAGATATAGCTGTGATACATATATGATTAACGTACGATAAAATTTAATGACGTAAATCTCTCAACAAAATCGCAATTTGTTATCCGGCGGTTAACAATCAATCGATGTTTTCAATTTATCTTCATCAGCATCGGGTGTCATTCCACAATGAGATGGATACGAATCATAAGTATATCGAGAACAAAATTTTGGGAATAGGTGTGGCATAGATATCCCTACTATGGACCAGTTTGACTCTTCATTTCTGTTTGGGGAGCAAGGTGTTCGAGCAAGACCGCCACAATTCGAGCCGAATAATTTTATTCATAAAGTGATGAGTTTATGAAATACAGCCAGCTTAATGTAATTAATATTCGGTTTTTACGGAATGTCATAATAGTAAGTCATAATAGTAAGTAATTAATAATATTTTCTTCTCATAAGATAATTTATTTTTAAGATTATTCACATATACTCCACAGAGCCCCTGACTGTTATATAACTGTTATACTCGTATGTATACAATAATTATAGATATCTTTGCTTTCAAGATAAATTAAATTTATTAAAAAATTACGTATTCAACATAACTCAAATGGCTTCTTCGCCTCTATTGACCCACCAGCTGTACATTTTGGCAATTTTACAGGACATATCTGTTTGATTTCGGTCACTATTATATCAATAGCCCGAATTGAATTGTGTTTAAGTGACCAATTCCTTCTTCTATTGTCGGTATAAAATAGCATCGCACAGAAAAAAGACTAAAAGTCGCCGCTCAACGCAAGCCCATTGAAATCAACCGAAGGGTTGATTATGCGATTATCGAATATAATGCCATGAGATCAATTGTTGAATGCCTTATGTAGCAGATGATGCTTAGGAAGTCTCCCATCGACCTTTCCAATGAAAACGACCTTGTTGGCATCTTCATTTTTAAAGAAAGAGGGACCAATGCTGCTGCTTCGTCCGACTACGTGGATAATTTGTGTCGTCCATTGATAAGCCAAGTTTATATTGCTTTAGACTTAATGAGGTTTTCATCAATTTCCATATTTTTATGGAACAAAACATCAAGGAGCATAATTTAGCAGGTATTAGGCAACCGGTGTAATTAGTTTAAATGCATTCTCTGTCGTTGTTTTAATTTCTACAGATGAAACAACACGGAAGCCCTCTGAAATCCGTCACTGATTTCTGAACTTCAACGATGGCTATTTTCACCATTTCTGAGAGGAAGGGATAATTTTCGTCGAGGAAGTGGAGCTATATTTTCCTGTTGTTTAGTTTTGATATAAAGTTCATCAAAGTTTGGTTTGGGTTATGATAAATAATTAAGTTCCAGTTAGAAACCATGAATCAACTCCAACGACGGATACTCTCCAACGATTCTAACGACGGATACTAGTTTTAATTAAAAATTGATAACAACATTTTTTTGATATGATTTTATGACGGCATTCACTCACTAAATGTTTGAATTACCGTTAAAGGATTTTTCGCCATCGTAGGATGATTCTCGCTGATTTTCGTCGAAATGCACAAATTCTGGCAGCTCTTTTTAATCACTCCGTGGGCGGAGCGGACACCATTTTAAATGGCATAATTTTTCCATTGACCGTTACTCGGCTCTTCTATTAACAATAATTGAAAATTTACATTTACATTTACATAATTGCAGTGCCTTTTTTCTCTCAGAGAACGTAGTGGAGCAGTGTTTCACTACCTTTTTTCGACAGGGTTTTAAAAGATTTTTTATTTTGGAGTTCTCTGAAACGCTTTCTTAAGCATATCAAGCAGAAAAATTACATCAAATTGAAAGTATCCTTTTAGCTTTAGACAGAGTTGGAAATTCAGAATATTTTCAATAATCGGATTAGTGGTCTACCAATCCTTTATTATTCTATAGTTGAAGCCAAGAATACTTTTGCATGAGGCGGATCGAAAGTAGTAATTAATATAGTAGTAATATATACTCCTAGAAAATTTTCAGCCTAGTAGTAAAATCCTACAACATATTTTTATTTCAATCCATTAATAAAAGTTTTTTTATAAATTATGTATATAAAAATTCATTGATAAGTCTGAATTTTTATAATGCTACACCAATTTCCAGGAGACAATAGAGAAATCGAAAATATATACGTGTCCAGCCGACGGTATGGAAATAACCTCAATAACAAAAAAGTACTATCAGTTATTTTTATTATAATTTCAAAAGTACTATTAGTAGTATTCACCACGATTCCTTTTTTGCTACCAGGTTTAAACAATATTTAACCATCAATTGTTGTGACATTTCCGTTGATTATTTTTAAAATAAAACAAGAGTTTTTTTAAAAAAAAGAACGACAGCTATTCATAATTAATCACAAATAATCGCAACAGGCCAAAAGGATTTTTTATTTATTAATTTTCCATTGGCTGCAATGTACGCAATAAATGAATGAATGGATAAATTTACATGATCATCATGATCATCGCTTTACGTAGCTAAACCAAAAAATATAATGAACATCCCCCAAAGGTTAAATAGAAAATGAAAGGAAATATAACTTAGAGAAGACTTTTATTTTTACACATCAAATATAAATCTACATTAGGATATATATAAAACAAATTATGGTTTCCTCACTCTGAATGACGGTTTCTTCGGCTCTTCTATAAATGCGTAAATGCATTTTCGAGGGCCATTAAATTCAATAATATTCTGCAAGGGATATTATTCATATTGTGATTCCGAGCAGATTCTTTTCTTTGGTGTTTTGCTTTCATCATTACGTTGCTCATCTAAAAATGTCATCTAAGAAGCTTCCGATCATAACGTCGAAATAATATTTATAGATTTTGGAATAGAAATGAAATTTCCGCATTCACTTAAACCATCGTTCTTGCCCTTCTATTCTTCTTCACTGCGAGTAATTTTTTGCACGATTTTAGCGTAACAATTTTTAAAATCAACAAAATTATACACACCACAACACAATTTATGTAGATATTAAACGTATGAATGAATATGGATTTTAACACGCAATTTTTAATATTTTATTGTCAGCTGACCCGATTCTTAAAATAAAAATTGTATTAATTTAATAACAAAAAAAAAATCTAAATACTAAAACTATTTCGTTGTTCTAGTGAATTCTAGTGGGCCATCAGATGGTTTCTTTTAAAAAAATGCTGTAGCAACAACAATGTTCCAGACTGCAATACTTTTTTATATAATACAATTTCGTTTAAAATATCCATCACTATTTTCTAATAAGTATATTCCATAGCATAAAATATTTAAATTTTAATGTATGATTTGATTGAAACACATTAATTTTGATTGGTAGTTTTTAATATTTCGCTTGCACTGACCCGAAATTTTATTAAAAATTGATAAATTTAAAAATTAAAAATCGATTGTTTGGTAAGAGCGCATGAGGCGTATTAATTATAGTATAATACTGAGATCATGATTTCACAATTATACTGTAATAATATATATATATACCGGTTGGCCATTAGCTGGTTTCATTTAGAGAAGCGCTGCAGAGAGAACAGTGTTGAAAATTTTCTAATATTTTTTGCATTACCGCAAGATAAAACTTTCTGATACATAATGCAGTTAATACATTCAAGCATATCGCTCTTTTACATGGCTTAATCTTGACCACTTATTTCCCGTAATAATCATCACAATTCCGATCTAATTAATATGAAGTGTCCATCCACAATTAGTCCATTTATTCTAATCTAGTTAATTTAAAATATTTCAGCCGAATATTTAACTATCGTTTTATTTTCCGGTTTGTCGATCTTCGCCGGCAACTCACACAAAAACCGATGCTAAATGCCATCGGCAAATTAATAAAGTCAGCCACCGCAGGCTCACTTTTTAGAATATAAAAAATATATGTATTTCTTATACGTGTTTTGTTAAAATATTGCTGAAAGTTTTCACATTTAATGGAATGTTTTGTTTGGTTGAAGAAAGTGATTTATTAGTCTGATGAGTTTTAACTATCAATTAATTGGGACATTTTTCTGAATGCATTTTTAAAACGAACACTTTAAATGGGAATAATTTTAATAGCGTTGGATATATTTCTATTGTGCATATTTAAATTATCAATTAAAAATAGTATTAATAGTAATGAGTAATAATTTCATTAATAGTAATAATTTCGAGAATATTCTTCTAATTATGAGAAGTCTTTCGAAAGCCCCCTAAAAGCCTGAAAATCGCATTTGGGTTTTAAATTGTAATCATGGGAGACCATATATATATTCTATCAGACTTTGAGGTATAAAAATAATTTTTTGAACCTGCTAACAAGCATTATATCGTCGTGTAAAATATATCGCCTCTAAGAAAATTTGCTTCAGACCACTTTCGTTTTTGCTTTATGTTTTTCTTAACGATTTTTTTCCATGCAATCTTATTTGCATGTCCGCACACAAGACATAACCGGAATTCATGCAATTTTATTCATTTGTCAAAAGATCTTGTGGCATGCTTGATAATCTCTTGTGGCACGCAGGTGCGGCGCGATAGGGTGTCGCGCAACGCAATAGATTAAGCAAAATATTGTTCTATTATTTTGGAATACATTTAAGTTATTTAATTTATTTTTGTTTTGTTAAAAAGTCCGCCTAGTAGTTTTGGTTAAACAAGTTAATAATGATTATTTATTAATGATTATGATAATATTGCTTAAAATTTTTATTACACAACTATCAAATAACTTACCAAAGTTGGACGTAATCCGCCCAAGTCGTCTTCCTCTTCTTCTCCTCCCTCTTCTTCAGTTCGATTCCACATCACTTGTTGGAAGATAAAAGAGATATTGATCAAGTTTGATCATCACTCGAACAGTTTTCTTTCAATTTTTAGTGTGTGCTCAACACCGTCATGAACTATTATTTCCGGCACTATATAATCGGCTTATTATATATCACGGTGTAAATGAATTGTAGACAAACTAAAAGTCTTTCAGTTCTAACATTCCAAAGAAAGATCTTTAAGCGATCGATCTTGTTCAGTCTCGAATTTAGGTTCTCTTAGCTTACAGTTTAATCTTAAATTACGTATCGGCAAATTTTCCATTTCCAACCAGACTTTGTTAACTTGACAAATTAGAATAATGACAAACAATCATTTGAGTACAGTCTGCTAATATTTGTGTGATTGCGCGTGCGAGCTTGTATGCGTGTGTGCGTGTGTGCGTAAATTTGTGTGTTGCAAACAAATAATGAGATCTTCTCCTTCTTCTTCTTCCTCTTCTTCATCTTCTTCAGTACGACATCGTACATTTATTGTATGGCATTATCTACTAATGCCCGAAAGTGGACCAGTTGCCGAACGGAACGAGTCCTTTCTTACTTATGCGCAACAAAATAAAACTTGCCTAACCTGTCCAGATAATTAATTAAGCGAGTCATATCTAATATCGCCGTTAAATTTATTTGCGCCCAATAGTCTCGATCATAGTTTACGTCGCATTCTTAACAAAAGCCAAGGACTATAACGCATAAAGTAGTTTTCCACAGTCACTCCTCTCTCCTCCCTCTATCTCTGTCTCTCTCGCTCTATCTTTTTCTCTATCTTCTAGTCTCATATTTTTCATTAATCCAAAGGCTCTTGTTGATCAACAAATCTCTAATTTTTTGTTCAGATTTCTATCTTTTCTAGAGTTTTGCAATTATAAAGCAAAGAGCTAACGAATTAATTAGAGCGTTAATCTTTCCCGATTATGCTAAAACTCTCCCACTGCATTTGTTCATTGAGTAGAGAAATGTTAAAAATAACTCATTGATTAACTCGGTGCAGTTAATTATCCCGAGATTATATCGTGCATGAAACTTTTCTACACCAACCACGCCTTATTTCTAGTACCGATTAAAAGTGAAAAGATTGTTGTGATTTTTTTGTTTTGATAACAATTTTTGTTTTTGAATTGATAACAATTTTTGTTTTTGAATTGACAACAATTTTTTTGAATTGATAGTAAGTTGAATTGATAGCAATTTTTTCATAAAAATCTGTTTTTATAACAGTTCCCCCCCCCTTCAATAACAATTATATTTACAGAAATAAAAATAGATCACTAAAGCCGTTTTGTTTTAAAATACACTTTATATTTGCAAGATCTAAAAATTGTTGAACATCATTTTGAAACTAAGAAGTCGTTTAAAAGTAACCGGCTTTTACAAACAGGTCTTTATAAAATAACAGGCCTTCCTGTGTTAGATGCGGCAAACGTCAAAATTGCACAAGAAAAATGGGTTGGATTCATAAAGAGCAGAAGACGATTGGCAACGGAGAGGATCATTGGTCTCGTTTAGTCGCGAGCGCTGATTTTTTTAAGAAAATTAATAAAAGTGTTTAAAAAGGATCGGACAGAGAACTAAGAATTCTAATTCGGCTTTATTCTTTAACATTATTTGGAGAAATCTGGGTAGTAAAAAATTTCATCATCAAATCATTCAAATTGTACTTTCGGTTTTTTAACGAGATCTAAAACAGGAGTTAGTTTTTTAAAAAATTTCTTATCTTTAAGACTTGTTGTGACCCAGAGTTTTGACCTTTTCTTTACATAAAATTTAGAATTTTTTATAAAAATTTAACTCAAGCGATTTAACTCTAGAGAAGTTAATTCCGGGCTGGTGAATTGCCGAGCAAATGATGAATGAACGATTGGGTTTAATTCTTCAGAGAGAATTCACTAAGAAACTTTTAGAAATTAGTCTCGAATTTTTGTAAATCTTTATTAATTTGGATTTGGGCTGAATGAGAATTAATTTGATTTCTTTTGCAACAAATACAATATTTTCAATGATAAAGTGTTTAATATTTTTATAATATTTCATTACGATGAATTGCTATCGCGCTGAAATTTTGCACGAATATCTGTGCGAGAAATTTTTTTTGCTTGCAATGAATTGCCTACGATGAATGTCTTAAGCCGTGCGCTGAATGAATTTGCTTACAATAAATCACTTGTGATGAATCAGCCGGTTGTCAAATAAACATAAGCGGTTTTGCAACACGAGGACGGACCAGCCGAAATTGTTTAACTGCGGAAATGCCACATTTCTTAATTTTTAAAACGTGAATTCGACGTTTTAAAAATTAATAAAAAATATTAGAACATACACGTAAATTCGTCTATAGTTTGTAATCAATGCAACAAAAATGCCTAGAATTATTTCTGGTTTTGGTCGGACACACCGATTTCCCGTAGAGAATTTCATTAAGAAGAACCAGTAGTTAGCAGATGATTAAACCGGCCTATAAAGGCTTTAGATTTATTATAATATTATTTACAGAAATTTAACTTTTCTTTTCTATTTTTTCTCTATTAATTTTTTCGTTTTTCTTGTTTTCGATTTTCAAAAGTCCGCACAAGTTTCGTAAACAACAATTTTCACATTTAACCACTTTGAATTGCAATAAGGTAGCGCTCAACGATGTTATTATGGATTAATAACGCTTATTGTTATATGTTGTTATATAATCTTTTATGAATTGTCAATTTTCCATCGTCACCGCTACCACCGTCACCACCATCATCACCATCACCATTATCATATTAGTTATGATTTCTTCATAGTAAACTCAATCTGAAGCGGGTTTTCTCTTTGGGCTTTATCGCTAGACTGCAGCAGTTGTTGGCTGATGGCAACATGGGTGCGTCTTATATCCAGCATCATTAGCAAGCGCGTCATTATATACGAGCATACGAATGAATTAAAATTTGAGGAAAACGATTGGCAGTATAAAATAAGGAACAACGTGCTTCACGAATAACAAAGAGATTGTTGAACGTAAGAATAGATACGAAGATATACAGTAATATAAAATGATATACAATGATATACAGATATACAGATACAGATCACACGAACGTCCATCCCTAACGAATCTTTGTTTGTCACTGAAAAATTCACGTCATAGAGACGAAGAAACACATCGGGTACAGGAATCAACATCACAGCAACCTGTCGCAGCAAAAATGTCGCATGTGCAGTGGCAGAGCAAGTGCACGAACCAACAACTAAGAATTAATGTGGGCGTGCGTAGGACATTGGCAAACAATATTGCTATTGTTCCATTTCATTCATTGTTGAGAGTTTGCCAACCATGAAGAGCGGAGTGCAAATATGCAACGTATTATAAAAGACAATAACAAAAAGGAAAAGGGAGCGAATTGCTGCTTTTAATCTATGCAAAGGATCCCTACAGGACCAAATTAATCAGTTAATGAACTGTATCCGCACTAGTTTAACGAGAAATGATATATTTGAATGGAAATAAAATGGAATTATTTTTCTAAAAGTATTAAATAAAGTATTAAGAGGATAGAAAGGAAATAGAGTATTAAAAGGGTTAATATCTAATTATTTGAACATAATTATATGTAATTAATATAATAAATATCAATAAAAATTTTTATCAAAAATATTGTATTAATATTAATGAAATATATATAAAAAATTGGTATTTAATAAAAAAAATTTCCGAGCGAATTTATATAAAAATTTCCTTTCCAAAAATGTACTCCATTTTTGAACCAGTTTATTTCACATTAATTTCTCAATGTAGTTCGTTCGTTCGCCTAGAGCGTTTTCTGAAATTAGTTTTTTTTCTTATTCGTCTATCGTTTTTTCATAGATAGATGAATTTTTAAGTCGGTGTGAAAGTATGTACGATTAAGGCGAAGGTAATTTCGAAAGTTTCCACGAGGGAAACCACAACTATCCGAACAATGTGCAAAACTCCTCCTTAAAACGTATTGCCGTTGTTCCAACCAATTGTTTCGTTGCCAATTCCTTCACGGTATGCTCTGTTGTTTTTCACCCTCTGTCGAACAACCAGCCAGGCACAAGCACTTTCATTGTTATTTTCGCCCAAAGATTTGTTGGCGAGAACTTAACGAATACGTGAATACAATCATTTGGCGAAACAACAGAAACGGTTTCATCCATAATAATAGCAACGACAAAGATAGCAAATGCAGTGCGCGTGATAACGAACTCCACCTTGCTAGCAACAAATTATGATGGCACCTACCATTCGGTTACCAATCGTCAGCATTATAATATCTATAAAAGTGATATGATCAATATTAAGTTTGTGGGATAATAGTTGCCAACATTGTATTCAGTGAATAATAGTATCGCATTACATACAACTCTTCTTCTTTTTCTCATTAATTTGATGGTATTGATACCTCCTGAAAGCTTGCATCGTTCTATTCAATCGTTTTTCTTCAAATATCCTTTATGTAATTAATAATAGTATTGATTTTTGTGAACACGACTACTCGTTCTAAAAGTTTTGACGTTGAAATTGTTCAGAAATAATATTTGAAGTGTGTGACTTCTAGTATTTGATGTAAGGATCCTTAAGTTCTTCAAAATAATAAGTTTGTTTGTTTGAGTGTTTGTTCTGTGTTTCGTCTGCCTACTCGCTTGTTCGTTTTTTCGTTTATTTTTCGTTTGTGTGTTTGTTTTGCAAGTATAGTGCGGTAAGCTTCAAGTCTTTATATAATGTGTTTGTTTGACTGTTTGCGTGTTTCTTCCGTTTTTCGTCCGTTTTGTCTGTTTGTTTTGTCTGTTCTGTAGGCTTAATGTGGAAAGTTTCAAGTTTTTGTATAAAGTATTTGTTTGTTTGATTGCGTGTTTGTTCAGTTTTTCTTCTGTTTGCTTGTTCGTTCGCTTTTTTCACTTATTTCCACTGCGTGTTTGTTTTGCATGATTTTTTATTTGCATTCTTCCGTTTGTTTGTTTACTAGCTTGTTTGTTTGCATGTTTGACTTTCTATTTTTGTCTACTTGCCTCCTGTCTTCTTTGCTCTTTTGTTTTTCGGCTTTGTGTTTGTTTTGCATTTTGTTTTCATTTGTTTGCAAAGCCTCCGAAATAGCTTATTTGTTTTCTTGTAGGTTGCCTTATGTTTTTTTAATCACTTGTCTTTTTTTTATTTATTCTGTCTGACTGTTTTGCTTCTTAAGTATGCTTCCGCGTCTTGTTTCTTACTTGCTCGTTTGTATGTTTGCTGCAATACGTGCTTGGTCGTATTACCATTTGCTCAGATATCTGGTATTTTTATTGTTGTTGGTTTGTCTGCTTCCTTGGATGTTTGTTTATTTGTATATATTCTTTCTAACTTCTTTATTTTGTGGGTGATTTGCTTTTTTCCAGTGACACTTATTTCCTATTTGATTAATCATCAGTTGTTTGTTTAATTGCATTTTGGTTTGTTTGTTTGATCCCTTCCTTGCTTGTTTGCATGTTTTTTACAATTGCTTGTTTTTTGTTTGCTTACACGACTGTATCCTGCCTTTTTGTTATAATACCGACTTGGATGTTCGCCTGTCTCAAGTGATGCTACTACTTGTTTTTAACCCTACACTCGAAATGAAAAGATATATCCACTTACTCCTTTCATTTGTAACGCATTAAATCAGGCGTTGCAGGTATGGAAAAATGTATATTCTTATTCAGACTTGTTTATCATTTGGTTTTTGCTCTTTGCTGGGCCTTCAATTATGGGTGTTATCCTGGTTTGTTTGTTTGTTTGCTTCTTTGCTTGATTGATCTTTGTCTATTTGTTTGCCTGCTGTATTGTGTTATCATTTGATTGCTTATCCGTCAATTTTTTGCATTCGTTTTTTTGCTCCTCTTTTGCGTTTTTGTTTGTCTGTTTGCTTGATAATTACTTGCTTGTTTGTTTATCTGCTGTCATACTTGCTTGTTGGTAGGTGTCTATCCTTTGAGTGTGATTTCTTGATTCACTGCTTAACTGCTTGTTTGTTGGTTTTCCTTACCAACTTAGGTTAGAGGCTTACTGCGTCTGAATCAATTTGAAAACATTGTAAATTTGTCGTCATCATTGATTGACGACTTTCTAATTTTCGAACTGAACTCCTATATCTCACTTGTTTGTTCGCTCCTATATATCACTTGTTTGTTTGTTTAATTCCTTGTTTTTTGGTTTCCTTGTTGTTTTTCTGTTTGCTTGTTCACCTGCGGTATCACTTGCTTGCCTACTAGTTTTCTATTGTTTAATTTGTTTGTTTGGATCCGTAATTACTGTTTGTTTAAATACTAAAACATTTGTTTAATTGCGAGTGTCATCACATCTAATATGTTTTTCATTATTTGTTTGCTTGCTGTTTGGCAGCTTTGGGTGGTGTTTTGTTTGCCATTTGCTTGCTGTTTTGTTTGTTTGTCTGTTTATTGATTTGCTTATGGGTTTGTTTGTCTTCTTTATATTTGATTTTCTCCAAAAAGTTTATCGTCTGCTCCTTGCTAATTGTTACTACGCTTGTTGGTTTGCTTTATCTTAATTTTCTTGTCTGTTTGGCTGATTTTTTACCGTTTTCTTACTTGATTGTTTTTCTATTTGATTGACTTTGTCTGAATGTTTGTTTATGTGCTAGTCAGTCGCAAGTGGCACTTCGTCACTAATATTAGATAATATTATCATAAATAATATAATACCGTCATAAGTTTCACATAGGGACCCGGCCTTGGGGATTACATGGTTTAAATCCACGCTTCAAGGACAGACTCGGCGTACACATCCGGAAGGATATTGTCAAAGATGCCGCAGTACCTTAAAGGACTTACGTTATATTGCCTAGAAGATCTCAACATTCGCAACTATCTTAAACATTAGTTTGTCATTAGTCTCCATTAACTTGTTTAAGGTAAGCATGTTGGGATATCCGTCACACTTGATTATGTACTAATTCTCTCCAATAGCTTTAGTGGAACTGCATATATTTTTCAGCTTTAGCATGTCTTGTTTCTCGAACATCTTTGTTAAGATCTCTTTCATAAAGACAAAAACTGCCTGCTCTTTATTAAGCGTAAGACATCAGGAATGGGTCGCTCTCAATTCGCCGCTTAAGAACCGGTTTGATAACTGTCTTTTATGAGATTTTGGGTATATGTTCACTGTACTTTATGTATACTTTACATTTACTGTACCCACCATTGAGAGTCCTTGTTGTATTTGCCAATGCTCTTCCCCATATGCCATTCACTCATTCATTTATATTTATATTCATTCATTTATATTTCTTTAAATATATATGTAAAATAAATATTTACACATATGTCCTAATTGTTAAAACTATACTAAAAACATGCGTTCGGAAGGACGATGGACGATGCAAAGTCCTATATTAGTCCTTTATTAGTCCTATATTAGTTGTCAACGCTTCCAAAGGTTGACCCAGTTAATTTGATGCACATAGGTTTAGCGAGATGCAAGATTTTCCGGCGAAGTACGAGATTTTACGGCGTAGTTCGAAAATTTGGCGTCGGTGTTAGTGAATTGCATTTACGTTTGTAGGGAGTATCCTATATCCTCACCTCTGCATAGTATACTTTGCCTGAACAAATTTGTTTGTTTGCGATTGGCAATAGGCTGATTGCAAGGCGTGAATACTTTCAATTCCAGCTTCTGCTAGTTCTTGAATCGCCTATTTGCTATCTCTCAAGTGGAACCCTACTTCTCCTAAGCAACACGGCTCCTTTGATTTTCGAAGCAAGTTATGGATTCTTGGATCCAACCATCCAAGCTCTAATATCCGAGAATGTTATCCCTGTTATGAAATTTGATCTCAAAAACTGTACTATAATCTGGAAGAGCGTGATAGAGGCCTAAATATTTATGAAATAATAATTACTATGAAAAGTAGGCGTAGAGCTGGTCCAATTTTGCCCACTTTCAATTCCAAGAAAATCCTTGTGGAACACAATAATCTTGTTAAATATCATGCGGATACCTCTTTATATTCGGTTGTGACCGCGATTTCCATAGACGGGCACGGAGACAAAGAGACAGAGGGCCAGACATCCAGTTTCATTTCCAGTTCCAGTGATGAGCTTGTTTAGAAGGATTTTGGAGACCATGTCTTCCGATTCGTCCGCCCTACAATCTCAGCATTAAGAAGGCGTTTTAGGCTGCATATAGGAGATTTTTCCATCAGAGCTCAAAGTTTGGCCTACTCTGACCTACTCTCCTCTAATTCTCCAGAGTTCCTGGAGCTCAATAATTTAAATCGAATGAATCCAAGCATGTGCACGTCCACTCTACTGTCATTCATTTCATTCATTGCCATTCGATGACTTTTGAATAAAATTGTAACGAATATGCTCTCTTTACGGTCACGGCGTCATGAGTTTAACTGCGCGTTTGTAATTTCGAAAGCAGTATAAATGTCAGCCCTTAGCAAAAAAAACAAACACTCAATGGCGGACCACACCTACACTTAAGTATTTCGTGTCATTATTTGTCCTTTTGTACATATCACATTCATTTAAGAATAACTGATTTCCTTTCTTAAACAAAGCATAAAATTAAAACAACCGTAGAGTTGCTTTGCTCAATAACAACCCTCTACTCCCGTCCTTCCGATCGAGGACACAATCAAATAAACTAAATAAACAGCTTTTGTGAAGAAGCGACTTTTTTGGGAGCAGTCCACCGTGATTGTCTATCAGTTGGCGGGCTGGTAGCGGGTTTGAGTAATTAATCTTCAAAAGCTTCAAAACGATTTCGGCATTGATTGTTTTTAAATGAAGGGAAGAGAGGTGGAAGATTGTAGATTTTTTTTGGCAATATGTCTCCGACTTGCATGGTTACTGTTTAAAATAATAGTGAAGAGATACATACAAGGCATTTTTTGGGAAAAGTTCGGAACCTTTTTTAAAATTTTAGAATTTTTAATAATAATGTACTATATCGGTGTCTCCCAGCGGATCTCTTTTTAATTAAAAGAACACGGTTTTTGTCCAAAATATTTTATTTGATCAGACAGAATAAATCTGTCAATACGTTGGTGAAATAAACCATAATTTCTTTAAAATATCAAACACGGTAGACCCTACTGTAGTATATGCTCTTAAACGAGTTTTATGAGTCTATCCTCTGGACCCATTTTATCAACATCGTTTAAAGTGCAGGTCTTTTACTTCCCTAAATCATTTCCGAATTAAATGCGATCCTTAGCGCCGCTACCGCAAAATATGTCTAGGGGTGTCAAACAGCATCACTAGAAGGCAAAGGGCAAATGGCAAAGGGCAAATGGCATTCCTTTTATTTGGCTCATATAAAAAGAACCCAAGTGATGGCCCATCTACAATTTGCTTATGTAATATGTACCATAGTGACCAATTCGTTGCAAAAAACAACAGATCCTTAGCATGGAATTATATGCACTCCTATATCTATTTCTAATTTACGTTAATGCGGTAGAACAAAAGCGGAATTGACCCTTTCCCTTAAGTTTGAGGGCAAAATAAATGCAAGTAAACAAAGCAAACAATGATGCATAAATCAGGATATACATTCAAACATACTATTGATAAAATGTCCTTTGATCTTTATCTACATCGTAGATTTATTTACATAATAATTCATTGCTAATGCTTTCATTTACAAACGCGGACTTTTTATATTTACACACAAACAAACAAATATCCAAACAAACAAATATACAAACGTACAAACATTTATACAATACATATACTTTGATCATTAAAATAACGTAAGTATGTTTCTATCAAATTCGGCATTTCGTTTTTATTAGGAAATTATATTATATAATTCTATTCAAAGGTTTTGTTGTTTATTTTTCTAAAGATATATTTACATATATACGAGGGGTGATTGAGAAGTACTTTTGTTTGGGTACTTATGCCGCCATTGTATTCATTGTTGTCCTTTTTTTGGTAGAACCCTAATGAATATTCTAAACGACAGTGGAAACAAAATGTGATTGCTCATATTTATAAATTGTTAACTTTACTTTCATTACAAGATTTATTTATATATTTCATTTATTTATTAGACCTCGAAAACCAATTCGTCTACCCCTTAGGAGGATAAAATAGGAAAAATAAGAGGTCGCTTTCATTTGCCGTGATTACGACCCTCTGTATCGCCCGAAATATCTGCATGTAGTCTATTTTAAGGCATATTTTATGAATATTAGCCCACTTGTTGAGCTTTGTACTCCTATAGAGCCAGAAAAATACCGAGTAGTACCAGTAATTAGTAAGTGATTAGTACAAGTTATTGTCTATACAATCCCGTAGATGGTCATCGATAAGGGTTTCTAAGGTTACTTTGATAAATTTTGTCCACACGCTTTTCTTCATTAAAATATAAAGAGTATTTAAATGAACTCCTAATTTTTAAGAAATATATCGAATATTTAAATAAGCTATAAATTGTTCACCTCTCTAGATATTGTACATCTTAATAGAAATAAATGTTTCCATACCATTTAAGTTAGTTTGGCTTATGGTTTTATAAATGTATGTATTTTTATAAGTATTTTAGTATAAATATTTTTCTTAGCAGATTTCTGAGTGACAATTCTTTATCATGTTTAATATAAAATAATATAATATAGATGTTTAATATAATATAAATTAGATGTATCTTTAAATGTGGTATAGACGTTTAATTTTATTATGATGTTATTTCTGAGACTCCTTAAGCAGCACGGAAGGTTTTATTCGGAGACTTATTTCACCTGCAATTACCAAACACCAGAAGTGAAAGAAAGTTTTTCATTTTAGATTTCGCAGCAATTTTAAACCATAGTTCGTAAAGCATTTCAAAAGACTTTATCTTGCTCAATACAGTCTAGGAAGTTGTGATCAATTTTCTGATTAGTCCGGGACAGTTTGGGGCCTAATTGAAGGTCACTATTAATCACAACAATAATAATGTTATGTAAAGTTCTTTGCTAATTTGGGTTTTCAATTAGGCCCAATTTCTTTACAAATCCCCATAAATATAAATATTGGCCCATATATCAGGCAAATTACCATCCAGTTACTTATACCATCCATATGCCATCCAAATGAAAAGCAACATACTTACAATCAACGGAGAATGCTCTAATAGCAATCTAATAGCAATTTATACAATATAGTTGGTATAAATTGATCTAATAAACGTGTAAAAAGATTTTTGGGCTGTAACGCTCTATCTCTGATGTTTTATCTGGGAGCCGGGAACGAACAGCTTCTTGTGGGGTACAATTTTGTTTGGATATTATGATTTCTATCAATAAATTTTTCAAAAAGAAAAAAAATTAAATATTAAATCGGGGCCGGACGCGCTTTTGATGAAATTGGTCTTGAAATACTGGGGAAAAACGTGTCGTAAATTTGAATTAAAAGATGGGAAATTTTTGGTAACGCAATTTATACTAATTAGCTAATTATATGTCTGAGCATGTGGTAATTAAACTAAATGGTTGAAATATATTAAATTTTAATTAAATCTCCTTTAAGTAATTTTAAATTAATTTTTTAAATAATTACCT
The DNA here is from genome assembly GCA_963966595.1 of Physocephala rufipes. Classification (NCBI taxonomy): domain Eukaryota; kingdom Metazoa; phylum Arthropoda; class Insecta; order Diptera; family Conopidae; genus Physocephala; species Physocephala rufipes. The sequence goes on from OZ016501.1 coordinate 49,323,473, forward strand.
CTCCGTGGCTAAAGAGGACTCAATATCTCCCAAGTCACATTGGGGATATAATTTGTCACTTTCTGGCAGGGTATTCAACAGAGTATTAATTTTGCGCGTTAGATTTTTATACCTGCCCCAAAGAAAAATTGTCCAGTACAATTGTTTATATTTAGGTCTTTAAGCCTGAATAGAATATACTTTCTCTAATAACTACTGCGTAAAACAACTGTCATTAAACTAACTCAATAGTTAGTTCTCAATACTTGAGAAGTTTTCATACCGTACAGTTGATAAACCAAATAAATTATACCTAGATTTTTTTGAAAGTTTGAACCGGATTACGGGACGAGCAGCAATTCATACGACATGAGATGCTTTTGTGTAGTTAAATAGTCGTGTAGTGGAGTGTAGTTATATTCTAAATTTCATTAGGTAACCCTGTTCTTAATCCTTTTTACTTGATAGAGAGATTCAATCAGAAGAAGGCCAATAAAATCAAAAGGGTGCCTGGGCCTGTACAGTCTAAAATAAACTGACTTACTTCATATTATCTAGGCCGTCTGTGATGTAGCTTTAATGAATTTATGCCACCAATCAAAAAGAGCATTCAATTAATTCAAAGTTTATTTTAGATATTTATCGGTTCTAAGGGGCTTCCAAGAGGTTATAAAAGAGGATCTTGTAAGATTCCCCCAAGGGAAACGTAGCCCTTTAAGACTAATTTTTGTAATTTGTAATTACGCCAAATCTAAATCTAAAATCTATACCAGAGGCAGAGGCTGATTAATTTATTAAATAATTTATTAAATAAATAATAATTTATTAAATAATGACATAATCGATAGAGGAAAGAATTCCTTTAAACTTTTGATTGTTATTTAGTTTCTCATTCGCGCGTGGCACCTTCTTTTCATGGTAGGGGCTATTTTTAAGGGACTATTTATGGGTCATGTATGGGTCATTACAGAGATGAAATAACGACCTCAATGAGTTGTCGGTTTCCAACGTTGCAGGTAAGGGCATTGCGATTAATTGCGGCCCGTGAGTCAAATTGGACAACATTTTGACAGCTCGAAAATTATTTTTTCTGGTTTCTGGGATCAAGTAAATTGAAATAATCGCTTACTCGAAACATAATTGAAAGCATATTAAGTTTTATAAACTGAAATTGACTTTAAATAAATAAATAAAGAATTCATAAACAAGAAAGTATAAAAATTAATATATACTTATAAAAAAAATTAATTTAATTATTAAATTTATTACATACCAAACCGTAGTGCGTTACAAATAAAACGTACTTTGATCGAACAATTTGGCTGTGACATAACTGAGCCGTTATTTGTAGTTAAACCATCATATAATTCACTTGTAATGCGGCTTCACCCATTCATCGCATCATGAATTTTATATCCAACAATTTCATATATTTCAGACAGTTTTAAATAAAAACATAACGAAAAGGAAAATAAATTTCATCAAGTTTATATGACGTTTGCATAAATATTTACATACGTATGCCTTGATGGTTTGATTTATTCACATACGGCTGGACATCCTTTTCGCATACTCACAAAACACCCCTTTGCATGGCTCCCTTAATAAAAAATGCACAATTTAAAGTCTTTCCTGGCTTAACACATTTAATATGGATAAGCATCCTGAACCCTAATCCACTCAAATTTCATATGATGCGTATATATTTTTTATGCTACCTGTTGGGGCATAAAATTTATTGTTTTGGAAACAGGAAATGCGAATACGAATTGCGGAAATTAGAAGTTAAATTTGAAAATGTCGGAGATAAGACAATTTCTGTAGAATTGTTATTTTTTGTTACAGACTTTTATCGCCGTTGGAAACTGTCGCTGATGACAAGTGGGAGCGAATCATAACGGGAATCGAATGGGGGAAAGTCTACTAAAAGACCGTCTTAGATTAAGGACTGAGAACTTGCCGTGGGTTTCAGGTGCCAAAATTAATGGATGAGTTCGTCAGTTATTCTCGTTTAAGGAAGTGTTCACGCAAAGGCTGGAAGCGGCCACGTTCAAGCAAGGGTTTAACTGAAGTTTCTTCTGGAGGAAGGGTTTGAAAAAGAAAAGAAGGGTTCTTAAAAAAAGGCTTCACTGAAAAGGAGTTGAATGGATTACAATTCTCTCGGATAAAGATCATGATTGCGATATATATTTACCATCGATTCCAACGGTGAGAAACTCAATGTAGTCAAAGGTTGACAAATTTGTTTGATGTTATTCATTCATCGGTTTCCAGTCTCAATATTTCACAGTAAGTGTTTTATATCATATACTCGTATTTCTGTTATATTAAAAAAATTGAATTTGAAATCCAAGGAATTGTTGTAACCATGAATTTCATTACCTGTCAAAGAAATTTTGAATCGGAACGTATTAAGATTCCATTGAAATTCTATTGGAAATCATTCCAGTTTCTTTGCATTCATTCAATTTGTTTCAAATTCAAATTAAATTTAAAAGGTGGAAAATTGAATTCCCAAGGATTGTTGGATGCGTCAATTCCATTACCTGACAAACAAGGTTTCTCCTCCACACAAACCCAAATTGTAATTCCCATCGAAATTAATTAAAATTTCACAGAGATTTTATTAAAATTCATTCCTTTTATTCATTGCTTTCTATTCATTCGGTTTGTCTAAAGTTCTAAAGTTCTTCTAATTACAAAGGAATGTATTTCTAATTACTAAGGAATAATAATAGGAATGGAATGGTTTCTCCCCAACTCTATTCTCCACGCATGAAAACAAACATCTTGTATTCATTATACGCTTCATAAATGTATAAAGAATGTACTTACAAACACAATACACGTGTATACAATAATTCGTCGACTGAATAGAATTGCGATAATAGAAAAATGTATAACGAACCGCTTGCACCCAATCAAAAAACATGGAAATACACAAGCCTTCATTTTCCGTATAGATTTGTCTATGAAAACAAAACAATGAAAATGAAAAGCGAACAACTCGGCAAGACACAAAGAATTGAGAAAAAGTTATTATTTTATGAACAGGTAAGAGCATTAACTACGGCATCGACGAAGCTCTTAGGCACCCTACATCTGCTTCTAATAACAAAGAGGCTTGAAAGTATGTTGTTTTCGCTTGCAAATTCTCACCGAGGTCGTTAACACGGAGAGGTCAGTTGAAAAGAGAAACGAACGAAGCTTGAGTACAAGAGATCTCGTGCAGTCTGTTTCTCAAGCTTACTCTACAAAATCTCGTGTTAAGAAATACTTTCCTCCGTTTGGATTCATAATGGCATTTGTAATGCCATGTAAAGGTCCGTGAAACGTTAACTAAATTTAATATTTAATATAACGAAAAACTTAAATACGTGCTTCTTCAAATCTAATTGCAACCTATTGTTCAATTAATTCTATTCATTCATAAATTTTTGACGATGGTAACCAGCCTTGCGCACGCTTCTTCCGAGAAGTATCTTCATCATTGTAAAATTCTGTTTGATTTCATCTCTGCATTACATTGCGACGACCATGCTTGTAATTAATAGCATGTGTCTATTGTACTCACAAATTCAATCAGCCGAAGGAGTGGCGTCATGTAATCAGTAAGACCAAACATTTTTGTAGGGTAATTCATGCCTTACAAAATTTGCTTAACGAATCTTGCACGATACATGCATGACTTCGAGGATCTCTGTAAGACGAGCAATATTTCTCATCGACGACAGTTTATTGCAATTGCAAAGTGTTTACGGTCTTTGACACTGTTCTAATCGGACGGCGCGAATTGTAATGTCAACAACATTATTTAGCATAAAAAAATTATATGGGGTATAATTTTAGTAACTGAGTGAATCACTTTGAATGAAGATTCCAGAATTACATTCCTTCAATACTGCGCGATTATTTCAATGTCTAAAATTTCAGATTTTTGGTACCCCAAAATTTTTTGTATTTTCCACAATATTTCTAAGTTTTCAAAAAAGAAGGAAAAAATGGAAAAGCAACAATTAATAATTAACTAGACTGGATAAGTGCTTGAGTTTTTTTATTGTCTCGGCGTGTTCAACACACTTTAACCCTTACGTACATCGTCTGCGGTATGCTCTGCCTAAAAATATTAAGGAACGCTATATAATAAAGCACGGAAGTCACGTTATTGCCCGAGCGCTTGGGTCAAAGGAGTACAGCAATTAACTTTTATTATGCATATAAATACAAAAAAAAAAATAAAATGGGAAAACTTTCTCCTTTTCTTTAAATATATTAGTTTTCAATTCGGTGCGCAGTAAATTCTCTGTGAATTTTCTTTCTGCATCGTCTGTTTAATATTTTTCAGACATGACCTAATCGACATCTAACCAGAATTAACCAATATATGAAATGTGTAAATGTATATTAGCCCCAAATAAATTCATCCCTTTTTAAACAAAGTCGAAGGAAGGGATTCGAGAAGGAGGTGAAATTCTAAATTATCATTTATTAAGCCCCTTACAGGGCAATTTTTTAATAAACACTATTTTTAAGACCCGTATCATTAACTTATCAGAAACCATTGGACCCAAAATGGTAACAACACCGTCCAGAAACTCAGCTCTGATCAAATATGACATAACATCACGCCCATTAAATATAGGATTATATGAAACGTCAATTGTGGAAGACGCTCAACATTATATCTTATATGGCATCAATTTTGGAAGAAATATGAGGTTAATTGTTGAAGAAAATCGCTATACGACTCCACATTGCATGCATCCTTTATGGAACTCAGCAATTTGTCCTCAAATACCGTCAATTACTTAAGGAACTGAAATGTTTGATCCTATTATTTATTCAGCTTATTAATAACAATTTCTAAAACTTTGAAACACATTTTAAAAACAGTTTACATTTCAGAGACAATAATGACCCCAATGTTCCTCCAAATGCATCTAGTTGGGAGTTGCACATGGTTTCTCTAAGGAAACAAATACTGCTTAATAGTTTTGGTCGAATAAACCAAGATATTTGGTATGAAGCAAGATGCAAAGTTTGCCAAAGGGGATTTATATTTATGCTTAAAAGGCGCCTTACAATATACTTTACTTTATAATATATTTCATGATCAGAAACACTCTAATCCTGGAATTGATGTAACTTGAGGAGAGGCGTTGGACCTATGGTGTCATTAATATACTTAGTTATCTCTTTACTGCGAACTTATCATAAACTAGGTTCCTATAATCATCGTTTCGAATTTCTTTATAGGCATTACCTTATGAAGAGTTACCTTTCGTTAGTAAAAAATTTTTGGAGCCGAAAAACTATTTTACAATATCTTAAAAATTGAAGCCTTTAATTAACTTGAATTTGGGCTGGAAATCTTTTTGACATTTCTGAAGGATTTCAAGGAAACCAAAAGAGAGCATACAAACTGAAAAATTTCGAATTAATAGTGGCCAGTAAGTAATAACTCCAGATTGCGCCTCAGAAATTTGACCACAATTTATGAAATAAATGCAGAACACACATTTGGTCACACGAGAAATGCATGTGAACAAGATCATCTCCGTCATTCGATCATCTCGGTCATTAAAATTCAAAAGGTTCAATCAAATATATTGAGTCAGATATGTTGAGAATTTCAACGTATACACATTAGTTCATAAATGGTATTAATTTATAGAGATAACATAATTATCATTCGATATAACTAAATATTAGCAATTGTGGAAAAGATCTTGTTCAGCATGTTATATCTGCGATATATAGCATGTTATATCTGCGGTTCCACGCTCGTGGAACCATCCCTTAAGATACTAAATTGCAACTGCGACTAACGTGTAAAAAGTAAAAAATTGAAGTTTTTTCAAGCATACGATAGATATCATAGTTTTATAATTTATATAATTATCTTAAAATTCTTTTGTCATGATATTTATAATACAAATCATTATTTAGTAATTTGTGACCAAAAGAAGGGTGTCTGGATGAGCCATAATATTGAAATAATTCCAGTTCATGATTCAATAATTAATAATAGGATTTGTAAATAAATTCATAATAGGATTTGTAAATAAATTCATTATACGATTTTTTAAATATTAATAACTATGAAAATTTATATTTAATTATAATTTATAATAAACGATAATATACATAGAATAGTAGAACGTAGAACAAGAATAGTAGAACGATAATATACAAGAATAGTAGACGCAAAATGTCAATTTCCGATAAACTCAACTCGTGTGCCTCACATTATTCCTACGAATATAAAGAGACAGGACACACTCCTTACCAACCTACACCCATTTGATCGGTGTAATTGCAAGATGAAACAAATTTAATTTAAATTTGATACAGATTTCTTTTGAAACGTGTACCTGCGTCAACAGCAGTAGAAAAATAGGGCCTTGCGCTCTTAGTTGTGAGGATCACAGGTTTGGTGAATATGGTCGTATCCATTGAGGGTTGTATTGAGTACTGCACTATTCGGTGTTATTTGTATTGTACTGATTATTTTTCTGCAATTTTTGTTTCTTGATTGTTAATAAGTAGTTAAGTATTGAATAAAACGTATTTCTGTAAAAATTTTATACTTTTATTACTCTATTAATAACAATTGGCCCTATTCTGGCAAATCTTTTATGTAAAAGATCTGTTATTCTGTTATGTTTTTACATACAAAATTTCTATTTGTCAAATTATCTTTTATCATAACCAAAATTCGTATTCTGTGCGGCAAAATCTTTAACAGAATCTGCTATGATCTGTAACAGAATAAAAGGCAGATTTTTGTATCTGTTATGAAAAATTTTTAAATTCTGTGACATCCGTCAATTGAATAGAATTCGTAGTAGATTTCCTGTTTGAATATGCCTTTACAGACTATCATAAAAGTTCACGATACAGAATACCACTTTTAACAAATCTGTTATGATCACGATATGTTATGAATGCATAACAGAATTTTATAACAGAATAACAGAAAAGCCAGAATAGGGCCAAATATGTGTGACTTATTGCGTTATCTCATTGCATAAATCACGCCACATTTCTTTATATGCGGTGAAACATGTTGTTGTCATCTTCTTCATACTGAATAGTAGTAAACGATAAGAATATGCTACAAACTTACGTATAGTGTAAGTTATGTAAATAATGCGCAAAAATATGGCCATAATATAATATTTTGTCGAGGTGAATTGAGAGCATCCTAACCCTTTGCCTTTAGTTGTTGCTTTGAGAAACTCACCCGATTGTGATATTACAGCGAAAGATCCCACAAAAACCGAGAGGAAGCGTTAAAAAATACAACAGCTGATTTTTCCTCAACCAAACCCCAACAATCGAGGTAAAAAAGAACAGTGGGGAAATAACGTGGCGTAACAAAATCAAAAAAAGAGTTAACCAGTACACAAAATAGCACGAGTACATCAAAGTATTGAATGCTGCTAACGATAAGCAGCATTTCGCTATTGCGCTCTTGACACATAGATGCTCAGATGCATTTTGTTCCTGGCAGAATAGCAAAATTTAAATGTCAAACGTTTAGCAAAATGTAAATAAACAATAAAACAAGAAGAGCAGGAGCAGCATTATGCAGAAAAATTAGAAATTTTCAATGAATTCTTTGACAGCAAGCAGCATTTTCTGCTGGCAGCAAGCAGTCAATTACGTTTTTCCTGTTCCCCCTAAGGGTCTATGTAATTATGAGAGCTGATAGGCACCAACAAACAACAAGCACTTCGATATGTTCAGGCTAGGAGACTTCATGCATTCCTTCGTGGTTTTTACTCAATTTTAGGTGTTTGCTGACAACAAAATCTTTCAAAGTAATTATTTCTGACCAGCGAAAAATTCGAGACGATTACAGAGTAAAAGATTGAATGAAACTCAGAATGCGAATGATTTCCAGAAGTTTTTGCCCCATGATGTGATGACTGTACTTCGTTATTTCACACATTATTCTCCGTAGATGAGATTGTTCGGTCTTAAGAAAATTACCAAAGTTTATTGTCAAGTTCTTCGACTTAGCTAAACTCATTCTACGATATATATGAGTACAATCGTTGATTATTACTGTCATGGTCTAATTTTCTTATCGATTTAATGTGAATGTAGGGTGCATGAGCTATAGCTAGGGCGATGCTGACGCCCTTAACGCTCATGTTATTTGTTCAGTGTTTCCAAGGGATTAACTCTTGTTGAAACAAATGTGTCACATTGAATGAGTGATGCTTATTTTCTTGTATCTATTTCTAAATTTGGAAAGTTTTATTTATATGCATTGCAGATACACACACATATTTCCGCTTCAATTTTTTCATTATGATTTATTTTTGGCATTTTTGTAAATTTCATTACAATTACCAATTACTTATGCATTAAAATTCCGCAACACGTTCTTATAATGTTCTATTCTTCTGTGTCTCCTAAAGAACGTGTCCGAATTTGTCTTCTTGCATCTATTGACAATCTTGTTCTGTTAGCTTTGAATTGACAGGCAGCCCTCTCGTCTCGCCATGTGAAACATTCAATAAATATAATCTCTTTGTTCGCCCCCTCAGGCCATTGAATAAGCGAATAAATGCAAAGGATACGACAACCACCCAATAAAATGGCATTGTCAAATAGTTCTTTCACAAATGTATTCCCCTGCGACCGGAATGCCGTCGACTAAGGAGACCACATAATACAAGCCAAGGGGCAAGAGCTTATTGTTCCCAAAGGTAAAATATGAGTTTCCGAGAAGCGACAGTATGCGTTGACAGTAAATAGAAAAATATTTATTCATGCAGGACAATGGAGGACATTGTTCTTATCAGTGGCAACGTTGCGTCATACAAATTACTATCGGAAATGCTGATAATGATTTTTCTTTCAACCGAGATCAATCTCCGCAGGCACTTTATTGTATTTGGGTACGTGTGGGTCAGATTTCTTTACAATTATCATATCAACAGATTTCCAAGCCAGACCGTTCCACAAACAACTCGCACGGTATAACGATGCAGCAAAAAATTCCGGCGAACCAACGTCAAACGATCTTTTTAATTTTTTCGTTTTTTGTGTAAATCAGAAATAGTCAGTTACAAAGTTCTCAACAAGCATCAAACTTCTTTATTTTACGATGATATTCCTTAATATTTCATTACAAAATTGTTCCGTGTCACGCCCACCAAGATACGTCATCATGAAAAATATTTATTGAAAACCACGACTTTAAAGTGTGAAGGAATTAAGGTGATACTATGGTAACTGCTCACTTTTTGGTATCAGTTCTGCAATCGCGGACGTGGGATATATATCTTAGTCTCGCCTACACTCCAGCCTTTAATAAATCTTCATCATGTTATATTTTCGAAAAATAGTTCACGTTTTGTTTATTTTCTTGAATTCATAATTAACTGAAATAAAAATTCCTAGTCCGGAAATTGTTAAAATTTTACCCAGCTAAATTCACCACAGCGCACACTGTGCATCAAGTTGAAAGCCAACATAATTACATGTGAAAGAAAAACATAAACAGCCAACTGAATAATGTTGATATAGTGAAATATTTGTAAATTTACAACCCCTAATTAAAAGATCTGTAACCCTGAATGGAAATCTCTCCTAAGCTTCTTATCTAACATCTCAAAATGTTCTACAAAAATTTCTAACTGATTTTAATGGACAAACCTGAGATAAAGAAAAGGTTACGATTTTGGAACTTTATTCTCATAAGCAAAGTAAAGCGTATGGTGTAGGTTATAGCCGTCTATGCCTTTTGGTGTGTAATAGATAAATGATGACATTAAGAGGGCTTTCAGTACCATAACACTAAAAGCAGTTACACACTGTAGGCTTTTTTTGTTATGATAATCATTTCATGTGTATGATCATGGTTGTAAGGGCGCGTAAGGCGGCTGTAACAATTCGATGTAGACTTATAAATAATTTTGATAGAGACTACTTTACTACATTCAAGCTGAAATGTCAACGGATTATCGGTCAAGTGCAAACGCCATGACGCTTAAGCAGCATGTGCACACTTACCAAATGGACTGAACTTCCCCATTATCACTTTTTTTTTGCAAAGTATGCCAATTCCCAATGCGACCGCATTAGAAGCCATCGTTGGGCGTTCGCCTGTGGCGACAAAGTTTCAATGTGGGCGCACAGTAAAGTGGAAGAACTGTCAGAAAATTTTCGTAAGATACTAATTAAGTCGCCCAAAACTTATCCAAAGAAATTAGTTAACTTTTTTAATTTGAGAAATTAAAAATATCGTTAGAGACTTATTATATTTACTGACATAAAAAAATAATTCTCTTGCAAAAAACCGCAACGTACTGCTTTAATAATGCTCTTTCTTCTAGGGTAATGTAGTAAAATTGTATGTATTTTTACAAACATACGACGTGACTTATTTCTTCGGTTAGATTAATTCACACTTGCTTCGCTGTCATCTTTATAATTTCTTAACTTCTCTATATTTAGGTATCAGTGTGTATATTAACGTACATTCCTCTGGTGGTGGCAGCTCAAGTATTGGATTTGTGGTTGTGGCTATTGAAGTGAGCACTGGCGCGAACACGCGCGCCCAAACATAAAGAATGTACATAACGTATTCATAAGTTCTTTCGAATCGAATATATTCAGGGGAGAGTGTGAGATTAGCGGATTACATTCTCCGACCTCTGACAAAGGGCGAGCAAGCTGAAGCACGCAGTTCGTCCACGGCGAGCAACTGGTTTAGATGTGCCTGTTTGTTTTGTGGAAGGATGTAAAGCGGTAAGTAGACGAAATTACAATTTCGAACCTCTGAGTAATTTTCCGGGATTTCGATATGAATTCGAACTTAACCAGATATTTGATCTTCAGATCTTCTACGATTAAGTCGTGTAGTGATTATTTGATTTTCGAATCTCCTATTGTTGAATTCATTTTATCCATAATTCTTTTTATCCTCATGTCAAAATGACTACGATTACGCTCAGTTCATTATTATAATTTGAATTATTTGTTTTGGCCTGACATTCATTATTAATCGAAATACATTTTAAGATATAAAATAAAATGTATATACTCCGATATCTTGAAGATAATATCAATATCTTAAACTTTTCCTGTTGTCGCTGCCAATCTTCGGCAAATTTCACGTAATTAGAAGAAACTCAACATTTGCAGATGTAATTTAGAGATTAATCAGCGTTTTGGTGAGACACCTATTCATGTCTGGTGGGATTTTATTGAGAGGATAGTTACGTCCGAACTTCTATAAGATCGGTGATAACACGAAATCGGGATGAAGCTATATGTCTGTATCCACCAATGGCATTTGAACTGGCTTTGGATTTAACAACACCGGCACGAAGGAGAAGTATCTGATCATTAACCTAGGCCGTCATCAGTATAAAACAATATCATGGTCTCTAAATGGTTAAAGGGCTTTAGGAGAAGAGAGTACACTATAGAAGAAAATTAATGATAACCGAACATTTGTTGACTACGTCAATCTTAGTTCTCTATCCGATGAAACAGGCAAAGTAAACGGTAACGACATACAATAGACAAAGCTATTGAAGAGGACGTCGAGTCAGAAACAAACCTATAAAAAGATAGGACAAATGAATGGAAGCGTCGAAAGGGCGAAAAGGTAAAAAATATCCATTAGAATGAGAACCAAACACGGATTTTAGAAGCTGATGTGGCAACCCACTAAAATGTAGTAAGAGGGACATATAGAAAGAAAGCAGACCGTATGTAGGCAGACTTATGCCGTGGATGCTTATCCATTATATATTACCAATTTGGGATCTTTAATAAGAGGCGCAAAAAAATGTGATATAAAGGATATATATAACACATAATGGAAAACAAGGATGTGTTGATGAAAGGCTTACCACTGGAGATATAATTGAATGAGATTATGAAAGGTTACTAAAATGCAACAGGAATTGACGTGTATTTTGTTAAAAATAATCAGCACCCACTTGATCTCGTAAAGGAGCTGTTCTTCTTGACACAATCTTACGCATGCACGGCTGCCAAATGGGCAACGTCTTGGTCTGTAAAAGTCTAGACCAAAATATATTGGAACGAATTTCCGCTATCTCTTGTCAAGTTTAGTTCGGAGACAAACCGGTATTCGTGATGTCCCACCTTCAGTGTCTACAGTCGTTCTGAATTGCCAAGGACACCATGCACGCTCTTTAACATCGTAAATTGTGTTGTTTGTAGGCAGGTGTATCCTTTTTCTTTTTAGTAGATTGCAATTGATTGATTGAATTTTGTTGTTGTTTCACCAGCAAACGATGAAATGAACTGTGGACTATGACCGAATTAATTTGTCTTTTGTGCGACATTTGTGTTGCAGAATATTTACTGGAGTCACCAAGCAGCGGGTTGTCGTATTAACAAAAGGGTATATTGCGATTGCAATCTGCCATGCATTTGTGTGGTATTTACAAAAGATCATTATGGATTTTGTGGAAGGATTTTTTATCGAAGTTGTTACTAGGACGGCACAACATAAACTATATTATTTCTGCTGGAATTTTTTAACAAAACCTTAATATATTATATATTACAGCGAAGTGTTCAAAAAGAAATGTATTCAAATCATATTCGATAGTAGTCAAAACGCTACCATTTAGCAAAAAAGTATATAAAGGGAGCAAAATTTGTTAAAATGTCTTATTGGAAAATCATACGTGGGGATACAACCCACATTCCAATCTCTCCACTGAGTGAGTGGTATCGGAGACAAATAAATGAATAGTTCCATGTCTCAAGACACATGTCCCTTGCGTGAGTGCGGCATAGGTAGGCAGTCACATATGCATTCATACATGATCGCAACCAGTTTTGACATCCGCAAAGTGGATAGAAACCTTTTCAACAAATATCGCTCTCGCCGTGTTTGCAATAGAAGATCAAGAATGGCGAATATAGAGGGAGAGGAGACTGAAACTAACAAGGAAATAAAGATAAACAGACAGTATGGAAATTTTCAGAACAAATCACTCTCGCGCGATTGAGTCATAACGCGTAAAAGCAATTGGCTAACAACATTCAGTCTCTTACATTGTTGGAACTTCAACGTGCGAAGTCGCGTCAATTTCATGTGAGGCTCCTCTTGTGAGGCTGAACTAAAATTACAAATTGAAAACCATCAGTTGCGAGCTGAGAATTGATGTTACAGAATTGATATTATTCTGGCGAGCTGTGCCACAAGCCATTTATAAAAAATGTCGAGCATATTTGTGATCGGTATTCTGGCTAAGCGGTGACAACACGAAAGCTCTTTATACTCACCATTACTAGTAATTAATAATTCGTATGAATTGCTTCGTTGTATTAATCGGATTGGCTAACCTATGAGTGCAATATAATTTAAAATGAATAATAAGTCTTAATAATTAAAATGAATAATAATGAAAGAAAATATTATTTCCTTGAATTTCTATCATCGCAAGTGGTTTCATTGGTCCTCAAAACTTGATTACTTTCTTGTTACCTGCTTTTGAGATCATAACAATAAAGATAGCAAATGTTATCCGGAGAGCTTTTAAATTTTAACCAGAATAGCCATTTGTGACACAAGTCATTGTAATGACATTGAAAAGCAATTAAATTCGCGGTTGTTTTTAGTCTGAGTTTATTTGCCATTTCTCTTTCAAGTGCAGTATTTTCTAATTTTCACCACTTAATGAACTAAACTAATGCAGCTTGCCTTATAATATCATAATGTGTTCACTTCAGTAGCCAAATTCGACTTCAGTAACCAAAGGCAACAGACGTAGGTTACGCCATATCTATACGATACCAATAGCATCGAAGATTCTGGAATCAGCTGGAAAGTTCCTGTTAGAGTTGTGGTGTCATCTAGTGTAGTGACGTAGTTGTGATATATAAGTGTCGCGCGACATATATCGTGGTCGCTTGCTCGCGGTTCGTGAGAGTTGTACCGCGTCCTTCGCGAATTTGGTATATGTTCATTTATGGCCTTAGTTCCCAAAGTGGTCCCTTTAGATCCGCAGGAGTCCACGAGAGGCTCGATGGTGGCTTACGATGCTCATATTTACAATCACTCGCAGCACGATCAATTAATTAATTTATCAATCAATCCTCACTTTTTTCAAAAGCCCTTAATTTGTGGTTTGATCTTAACAACAACGCAAATTTCCATAGATTTAATATTCATATTTTTCCGTTTTGGGAATATGGTAGAAGCATTTAATTGTAAATAATCAAGTAAAACACGTAGATTTGTCATTTCACCAGTTTGTTTCACAAATTGAGGACTCTTCCAACGACGTTTGCATGTCACTTTGGAAGGTATGTGGCTCTTTCCCGTCACGTGTTGTAAAGCAATACCTAATCGCCTTTATCCTTCCAAGCTTGGTCATATCGAACATTAGCAATGCTCGGTCTTACTTGTTAACGCATTTTATCTGTTTCGTTCTGAAGAGTTTCCCAATGGCCTCTTATCCCAGCAGGTTCATTGCTTCTCCAAATTTTTGACGGAAGCCTCGAATCTGTACCAAAAATACTAGTCTGTACCTAAAGTAGTCTCCTTGATTCCCAACAGGTAACAACCCCCTGAAATATAGCAGACTCGAAGTTTCTCCTTAGGTCAGAATATTACCTGAGATGGTGTTGTTATGATTGGGCTGTGTAACCTGTGTCACATTAGCAATGAGATTTTGATAAAGTATCTATGCGGAAATTGCAGACGATAAATCTAGGCGTTTTAATATTTGTGGGCGTTTCTTTTTATGATTCGACGTTGATATCCACGATGTGGAATCGTGGCGCTACAATTTCAACGATGAAATTTTATCAATTTACCTTGGTATAAATGGCATGTGATACAGGGATGTTTGCTGCGCTTTGTTAGAACTGGGCATTGTAAAGTTTGACAACGTTTCAACTTCTTGTTTTTTATCGAAATTTGGTAACTTACTGAGGTAGAGGCAGGTCACGCAGGACTGATGTGCGAGTCGATATTGTGTTGTCATATTTCTGCGTTTCAAATTATCGCCAGTAATCTCTGTCATTCACGTTTGTTCGTCGTGGTTCGTCGGTTTAGTGGGCTAATGGTGTGACCGAATATTTGGGTATTTCCTACCAACGGGGCCACCATTATATTCATGAGAATTCTGAGACTGTAGTCTGAGGAAAGAAATTTATTTCACATATATATATAAATTAGATTAAATATTCCGGTTAAAATTTAAAAGCTTTCCAGATGCTATTTATCATTTTTATTGTTATGATCTCAAAAGCAGGTAGCAAGAAAGTAATCAAGTTTTGAGAATCAATGAAACTACTTGCGATAATAGAAATTCAATGAAATAATATTTTTATTCATTATTCATTTTAATTATTAAGACTTATTATTTATTTATTAATTTTAAATTATATTGCACCAATACAATAAAGCAATTCATACATAAAAGATAATTATTTTAAAATATTTGTTGCTATTTTTTTATATTTCAAAATTAATAGAACAAGTGCTTACCCAAGGTTCGAATCATTCATTTTCGTATAACTTTTCCTGTTGCTTTTCAACTTTTAAATACTGCAATGAGTGATATCTTCCCAAGTATAACTATGCGAAATAGTTGAGAACCAGTAGGAAATAGCAGATGAAACAGATTGAATTGAATTATGGATTACTAGCAATGGTGAGTATAAAGAGCTTTCGTGTTGTCACCGCTTAACCAGAATATCGATCACAAATTTAAATGACAATGATTACAACATATTTGTTATAAATGGCTTGTGTCACGAGCTTTCGTGTTGTCACCGCTTAATCAGAGTACTGATCACAAATTTAAATAAAGAAGATTAAAACACATATGTTATAAGTGACCTGCGTCACAGCTCGACAGAATGATATGTTATAATTCTTATCATTCAAATTTGCGATCGGCATTCTGGTTAAGCGGTGATAAGACGAAAGCTCTTTATATTCACCATTGCCAGCACTTATCCAAGATTCGATTCGTTTTATCTCATTTGCTATTTCCGGCTGCTTCTCAATTATTTCGCATAATTATACTTAGGAAAATATCACTCATTGCAGTATTTAAAACTTAAAAAGCAACAGGAAAAGTTAGACGTGAAGGAATAATTCGAACCTTGGATGCCCTATTAATTTTGACGTATAAAAACACCATCAGGTATTTTGAAATAATCATCTTCCATGTATGAATTGCTTTATTGTATTAATCGGACTGGCTAACCCATGAGTGCAATATAATTTAAATGAATACAGAAGATGCTAGAATAATAAATACAAATATCAAATTATTATTTCATTGAATTTCTATCACCGCAAGTTCTCAAAACATGATAATTTTCTTGTTACCCTTTTTAAAGATAATGATAATAAAAATGACAAATGTCATCCGGAAAGCTTTTAAACTTTAATCGGAATAGCTATTTGTGACATAAGTCATTGGAATGACATGTGTCATTGAGTTGGATTTGGCCACTCAACCAGAATAGGGGGGAGGGGAAGAGTTTGTGGATGAAGGGGTGAACTATTGTAAAATGGAAGACGGGGGCTCTATCTCCGTATTGTCTTTTGCGCTTTCGGTTATTTGGGAAGGTTGCTTCACATTATATTTCAAATTTAAAAGTCAGATGGAGAGATTGAACGAGACGACACAATGCGAAAATTTAAATCCATTATTGCCCAATAAATGCAAACGCCAATCATAAAAGGAAATGTAAAAAATATTTGGGGATAAATAATTACCTAATGTAAAACGGAGCTTACATATTGACATTGCTGACTTAGCTCGTGTTGGTAGCTTACTCTAGTTGATAAGTATATTTACCAACTATATAAAATACATTAATGACCATTAAATTTATTTTTGCGTATTGCTCTCGCCCGGCCTACAGTGGTGTGTTGTTGTTCCATGCCACATTTTTAAAAAATGTAGGTTTGTTTACTATTTTGTTATTCACCAATTCCATTTCTTTAATTTGACGTTGTTAGTTCACCACATATCTTCATTGCGTATGGTGAACCAGCGGTCAGAAATTGGGGTGTAGTAAAGTGAGTTTAGTGATGAGTAAACTTGCATGATGAGGTAAATGTGACAAAATACGTTGTCGTGAACATGAGTTGGAAATGAAAGAGGCATACAGCTGTTTCGCAGAACATTAAAGGAAGTTCAGATTCGTAGAGAAATAGAAGATGGCCAATTTCTTTCCCACCAGAAAAAGTTTTTAAATGTATTCAAAATTCTTAAGCGGAAAAACAAGAAGCGCTGGCGCATAATACAGTAATATATGGCATTGTTTTTTGTTCCTTATTGAATAACAATAAAAGTTGCGTTGCTTGTAAAATTTAATAAAAAATTTGTAAAATTTAATTTTAATCGCGTCATTTATACAACATTCGAAAGCAAAAGGTCCTGTTGGGTTGCATTGGGAATGTGTAAAAGAGGAGGGGAAGCCCGGTCTGTTATATTTATACACCTACATACATATTTATAAACTACAATTTATTTTATTTTTCAGACGAATTTTCTGAGGAAATTGTCATAAACTCAAAATACGAAAGCAATCCTAGCACCATAAGTTAATTATCAAGCAGGAGAAGGGGGATGTTTTCCAAAATTATTTTAGTTTTGTAGCGTGATGTATCGGATTGCTGTGTCAGACTTAATGTGTCTTGAATTCCATTCTATCGGATTGTCGCACTGAAATAGCGATACAAAACTGATATTTCGATAAGGACAAATATGACAAACTGGATACGGGTGGACTTAAAATGTGGAACATTTACGTCTTTCATCAAATTCTTTAGCCATATTATGTTTAGATTTGCAGTAGTTGTCAATATCAAATAAATTTGTAGATAGAAATATTTTTTTCATTTTTCAAAATATTTGTGGTTGCAAGAATTCAAAATTAAGTAAAGTATACCGGGGTATAAAATATCATTGATTTAGTAAAATAATCGAAAAAAGGAGTTATGGAGATAACGCTCACTTCTCACGGAGTATTGGGCATGTCTTTTCCACATTGAATTCACAGTTTATGAATTTAAATAAGTTGAACAAAATTTTTCATAAAAGTGTAGAAAACGTTTCAGAAAAGTGCTAATATTGAGCGGGAATCCAAATTTGAATCAATATGTAAGCTTTTTGACGAACTCAAAATTTTTTAAAGAGCCGTCTCTATTAATCTAACTCCTGATAATTCGTTAATCTGAAATTGTGGCATTTGTTTTTAAAACTTTAAACCATGACAAAAAATGATAAGTTTCTGCCCATAAAATTAAAATATTAAATTGAAGACTTACGAAAATGATTTGGTTTATAAATAAAATGAGATTCGCTTATTTTTCGTTTAACTCACTGCCTTTATTGTTGCCATTATTCATACATATAAATTGCAATTACATAAAACACGTACATTTCGTAATTAATTTAATTGGTATAGTATAGAATATTTTTAATATAATTATTAATGTATACATTTAGGATGTATTTTATATAGTTATTTCCTTTACTGCTACTCGTTATTAAGGGCCTTTATTGTTTTTGTTTTTCTTTTATGCGCGAACGAATCATGAATCATGTATGAATATGTTAGTCGTGTTGGGGTCTAATAATGAATATATATAGTCAGTAAGTAAATAATATGGCGTTTTATGATTTTGAAATAGATTGTTTTTATATTTGCGTGTGATCATGATATTCTTTTGTTCGTATGAATAGCGATATAAATTTGGGTTAAATAACATTGCGTTATAATTTGCATTAATATATTTTTGTATAATTTGCTGCTAGTGATATATTTACTATAAGGTATGTGATGTAAATGAATATGTATGAATTTGTATGAGGGTGTATTAGATGCTAGATGATTATGTGATTTCTCCAAAAAGTAACGATGATAAGTCAAGATATATATGCAGGAGTATATTCGTCGTGTGGATTTGTGGTAATCACAAGGTGTGTCTTGAAAGGTGAAAGGATGTATAGTGAAAGGTTTTTAATGCTAAATTGAAATATTACAGAGGAGTTGAGAGGGCAAAAATAATCTTAAATCAGTAAAAACTGATTTTTTCACTATACTGTCATTCTTCTATGTATACCAGTTTTTAATAGTGATTGCTTTTGAATTGATGTGTTGGAATTTTGTTATATGATTTATATAGCAATTGCCAAGTATATATTTGAGACCTATGTTTCTGACTTCTATTTTAATTTGATGTTTGAGGACTATATCATGTGCGTTATTAATGCTAAATTAATTCTAAATTAAATTCATTTCATAATTAATGAAAATATAACAAATTTTCTTCCCTAAAATAATAGTGATAATAATGATAATAATAACATACATATTTAATAACAATGCTCGGGAGTAGTTTTTGAGTACCGTACTCTATTGTTTAACCATCAACATATTGATAAACGAGCAATTCTCCTAAAGGTACTTTTCGAATATGCATTCTTCTTCTTGTTTAATTGTAGACTTTTCATGATTGTGAAGGTACAAAAGTTTGAATTGAATAATATCTCACATGAATGTTTAGGAATATATATTGCGTATTATACTAGATTATAGACTCGAAGATTCGTTTGTTTCAAAATTTGAAGAGAATTTGAGAATTTGAAGAATAGAGTATAAATATTGATTTATGGAAGCACTAATGTATCGAAGGAAAGCTCGATAGCAAGATAGAATTTTAAAAGTTTCATGGAATCATACGCTAAACACTGACTAGAAGGAATTATAAAAGAATGATTAAAAGGGTAAGGAGAGAAAATATTACGATCTAATTACGATGCTCTATAATATATAGAGTAAAATAAAAATAAGTTAAATTTGCTCCGAAATTCTGAATAAAATTCTTATAAAAATTCTTTCTTTTCAAAAAATATCTCCAATCGCTCTCATGGTTTTAATTCTCGTGAAAGCGCTCAAAGGTCTTCGAATTAGTGTAAGGAAGTAATCCAATGTTTATATTTGCTTTCTTCAATTTGCACTGTATGCAATTCGTTGTTGTTTTTGTATTGTTTTAATTTTCTATTCAAGGGTTAAATCTTGTCTTTCTGGCCAAATTTCTGTAATAATTTGTAATATATTGTTAATCTTCACAGACCTGAAAAACAATTGGGTCTTTCGAAAAGTTATTTCATTTCTTCTGACTAAGAATTTTTTTTCTTACAATTTTATTTTCTTACAATTTTCAAAGAATCCAATAATTAAATGGCTTTTATTCGACTGTCGAGCTTTTCCATTTATTGAAAATTATTCCTTGTTATTTTATTAATGGTATTTATTTTTTTCTAAGAATTTTAGCCCTTTTTGAACGGTTTTGACCTTACGTAACTCACAATTCAATTGAATAATTTTTAACAGGAGCATTTATTCTCTATTGCATTTGAATAAACACAATTATACGTCTTTATAATAATAATAATAATCATAATCATAATAATCATCTGGGCGATTTTTAGGATATATATAATACTTTTTGTTTTTATAAAGTATTATCATTTTTAATATCATTTGATGTTACGTATTGTCACTTTTAGTTATTTATCATAATAGGTTTTTTCAACAACTAATATTTTAGTATAGTCATTTAATTGTATTTATGTATAATCCCTCTCGACGCGTATATGTTTTAGGTTCATTCCATTCTCCCATTTCATTGGTTTTTTGTTTCTACTTAATAAATCAAAATAAATCTGTGGGTAAGTAAAATACGTTAACCAATTTTTAAATGGTCGTTAGCCATTTACGAGGACGGGGAGAGGGAGAAATATATTTGTAATATGTATATAATATTGTTAGTAACAACAATTAATAATCATGTCTCATGTTGGAATAATATCTTTTTGAATTTTGCAATTTTTTATTTTTGAAATTTTAATGAGTTTATGTTTTAAATATTTTGCATATAATAAATTTTAAACATTTATTTTAATTTGCAACATATATAGTCTTAATCTTTTTTAATACGTCATAATGAATTACATTTTTAGAAAAATATTAAGCAGCTTGCATTTAATTTTGATTTCGTTTTTTTTCGCACTTTCTTCTTGTTTTTGTTTTTGTTTTTTTTTTTGTTAAACAATCAAGTTTTATTTGTTTTTTTATGTCTCATGTGGAATAAATATATATAGCATATACGTTATTACTGAAATATTATAATATTTTATTCTCATACTTTGCATTATTAAAAAATTACGATTATTGTTGTTGTTATTGTTGTTTTCGATATTCATTCATCTCAAATATAAGCATTGACTGTGATAATTTTCAAGAATTTTTATTATATAAAGTATTAATATTAATTAGCCTAAACTCATTTATTATTCGGCAACATTTATCAAAGTTAGCAGATTAACTCAATTTCTGTTAATTATGCTTATAATCAGAATTTTAGTTAAAGCAATATATTTCGATTTACAACAACAATCAAGGTAAACAATTTCAAGCATATAATTAATTAACAATAACTGTGAGACTGAGTTAATTTGTGGTTATGTCGTGAGTTGTTATTTTTTCTTCTTTTCTTTATAGAATTATTTTAACGAGTAATTTTACAACAAGAAGTTCCCAACGAACCACATATGCCAAGCGAGTTTAGAAGAAAATAAAATCACAATATCGACACTCGTATTAACACAAAACAACGAATTTTATTAAAGCGAATTATTTGTTGTTTTATTTACTACGGGGTTATTTGATAGGTACGCAACTTGTCATATACACTCTCTAAATGTAGGTGTCTTCTACAAACTGCTGCGTTTTTATATATGTGTTAAAATCATGGTGGACGATTTTACATTTCACACAAATTGTATTGGTTTTACTAGACTAATTACCAATACTTTATTAAATTTTTTATTTTAGTTTATTTATTTTATTCTGAGAAGGAATCGAATACAAAAGTCTTTATTTTACTCTTTTTGACTAATCAAAATGCAAAACTGTAATTTTACCAAAAAATGATGAAAGTAATCGCAAAAGTAAGATAGAAAAGTTTGATAAAGGCATAGTAGAAGTAATTTAATGTTGAAACTATGGGAACAATTTGCTAATTCATATGAAATAACATATTGTTTGATTGCCCCACACACTAAATATAATTTATATGCGGTAACAATGCATCGGCTCTTTTGATGTACAAAAACCAAAGCATTTTTATTGATTTGTCTATGATTTTGCTTATTACGAGGTTTGACGAGTGTGTGAATACCGAATATTCCTATTGGAGGTTACACTAACGTATTAATATTTTACAACATTATAATAATTAGTTGAATCAAAGAGACTAATTATTTTTGTTTTCTTAAATTCAAATTGTTTGCAATTGTATATCGAGAACAGAAATTTGACAAATCAATCAATCAAATTCGATTAATTGAATGTCAAAAACAACTTCGAAAATTCAATCAATCAAATAATTGCAATAAAACAGAGGTCATAAATATACGTTGAAGACAACAACACTGTGCATAGAACGATGGGAGTAGGGGGAACAATTTTAACTGGGGTAAAAGTTGTGGTTGAATAGCGTTAAAGCATTAAACCGCACAGAGCTGCTTTAGGGCTCTACTCGTTACGGGCTAGGTTGAAGGTGGTGGAATGATTTTCAACACGTTTTTTCTTTTGAAGTCTACCCTTAATTATTTCGTGGGATTTTAGGCAATTCGCGTTTAATGGCGTGCATGAGGGTGGGGCGTTGTGCGCTCTTATACATGGGAAAAAGTGTTTTAAGTGTGTATTATACTCAATAGTAATTTTGTTTTTATGTGTATCGTATATTGTTTCTGTGGTTAATTTATATAAGTAATCAACATTTGATATACATTCCATTAGGTATCTCCTGTCTCTTTCAATTTTAGCCACGTATTCAATAATTTAGTACACTTTAATACCATTTAATCGATTACAACATTAATTAGGCTACATCAATTATAGGACAAGGTCATATTGTGTATATGTGCACATACATGCATATATGTGTGTGTTTGTGGTTGGGTGCTGATGCTATGAGTGTGCGTGGGTTTAATTGAGAGTGTGATATATTTTAATGAAACCAGGAAACTTTGGAGGCGAGAAAGGTTGATTTAATATCAGTGGCTTATTTTATGACGGATAATGGCATGCTTTCAGGATATCAAGAGGATATCAATTCACAAGAGGTGAGGACAAGGTGGTTGAGGACATTCATCTTACTTCAAATCTAATTCATCATCTTCCTCAGTTGGTTTGTTCCACCGCGACGTATTGGTGTACGAATTAATACTTGCATTACTACCGCCGTGCTTGCTTGACATGTCTGAATAATCGGAGAAAGCTGCATTCTGTATACCTTCATAGATCTTATACGGAAGGGTACCAACACCACTAACACTATTTTGACGGTCTGCTGATGCAACGCTCATACTTTTCGATGAACCAAAACGATCCGTTTTATAATTGGATGGACCACCAAAGATTAATTCTGCGTCGGATAGAGAACCGCTCGATCGCGTATACTTTGCACTACTAGTAAAGGCTGGCGCTTTATCCTCACCGAAAATTATGTCCAAATCGGATTGTTTTGAAGCTGAAAGTATAAATGGAAGTATTTCAAATATATTCTGTAAATTAGACGAACAATCGGAGGGTGCTTCGAAGGTGATTCGAGCGAAAAAATGTGCTGATTTCAAATAATATTAATAATAAAAATCATATCATAATAGTAATAATAATAATAATAATAATAATAATAATAATAATAATAATAATAATAATAATAATAATAATAAAAATAATAATAATAATAATAATAATAATAATAATGATAATAATAATAATAATGATAAAAATAATAATGACAAGAGTATTAATAAAAGTGGTTTTATTCAATTCTAGAATGTGACAAATCATATGTCTTCAATTCTACGGAACCAAATCATACAAGAATACTGAATGAGGAGTAATAGTGATTTATGGTTTATATTATCCAAAATATCATTCAATTAATTCAATAATCACTTAATGAGGATGGTTGTGAAGATGACGATGAAGCTGGCGTTAAAAAACAAGCAAACAATTTTTGCAATGATGACTGTGAAATTGTGATCATGATGAACGATCAGTGAATGAAATGAGAATTTGCAACGTTCGAAACAACTTCGAAATGAGACATAAGCACATTTAGAATGACCGTGTGAGACTTTATATGCCAGCTAGATAATTTTATGAATGATAATGAAAGAGCTTGTGAATTGCATCAATTCTTAATTATAGTCGTCTACAAAACATTAGTGAATGTAGAAGGTGAATCTTGTCATACATATGCGTATGTTAGGGGCCTATTAAAATTTAATATCGCAATCGGTCATTATATAATATAATCGAATCGAAAAATATATTTTTCTTTGTAAAAATTCTAAGAAAAAACTTCCACTGAGTGTTTGCCATTGCTATTCGGAGCAAATATTATTAGTAGCATTAGTACTAAATTGTCAATTTAGCCGATACAAAAACCTATGAGAATAGTCTTTAGGGAGGACAGTTCGACGCAATCTTGTGTTTCTCGCTTTCGTCATCAGTTGAATTTTCTGATCGATATCCGATAATGCATCTATCATGTATACGTTGGATGATACAAGTATATGCACATATACATACATACATACACACACAAATACCAATAATGCAAACCATAAATTAAAAAAAATAATAAATAAATAATTTTACGGCAATAAATATTTCGTGAAGATTACAAAGCGAGCTAGTTTTTGTTATAATTTTTTTTTGTTTTGAATCGATGATTCTGTTATTGTCATATGTGTTGGGTGCCCAAAAGCCAAAATAATTGAAATGCGTGATGTGATCTTGCAACTTCTTATACGATAATGCGATATATCATATTAAAATGTTTTTGCTGTTGTTGTTCTGTTGGTGATTGCGCTATACTCGTTGATAGCAGAGGAGTAGAGTAAATAGAGAGTAGTACGAGACACAATGAGTTATGCGTCTGACTCGTGTTTAGTTAGACATTTATTTTCGTTTGAGGCAAATAATGCGTTTACTTGCGTTTATCGGAGAGGCGTACTGCTTGACTTCGGCATACGTACGATGCGGTACTTGCGGGTATGAGAAAATGCTACTTGCAATCCAGAATGGCCCGAAAAACAACGGCTTGGAACTCTCAGCTGTCCCGCTTGCCTGCCTGCCTGACGAAATTTCTATTGGGTATTGCAACACTTGAAGGGAAGAAGCGCCTGAAGGCTACTTGGAAGTCTGATAAGGCTGATTGATAGAATGGCTAGGATGGATTGATATGTACATGAATGCCAGTATCTACGTTTTTTGCTAATATTATTGTATTCGTCACACATACCACTGAGGCATGTCTTTACTTAACGCTATTCTTGGTCGTGGAATTAGGTTCGAGTATTTGATAAACTTCATGATTCTTGGCAGAAAATGTGATGATTATGTACGAGTAGTAGCTGTTGTTGCGTTATGCGGTAAATGATTATTATGTTTTATGAATGATATGATGAGATTGGCTTAGAGTTAAAATTGATTTGGTTCTCTGTTTGAAAGTAGGACAGTTTTGATTAACTCTTCCTTAGACTAAGGCTAACCAAGAGAACGCCGATCGCTATATAATTACCATTGCTTTCAGAACGTGAGAATGATGGCCGTGTGTAGGATGGTATCTCGGCTTGCTGACCATTGATCCCGTTTGCAGCGGTGCTAGTGTTTGAGACACAGCCAGATGTTGCGCTTGGCAAAGTACCGTTTACCGCGGCTGGAGCGCTATAAACGCTAGCTGATCGCAGAGCCACGTTGGTGGCAGGTCTCCATTCTATGGGTCCTCTAGAGTTGGTATTAGCATTCGAGGTGGTGGGATATTTTGTAACGCCGTAGGCTGGTGGAGCGATATCGGCGATATCAGCAGTATCGGTGTCAGCGCCACCGGTAGCTCCAGCAGTGCCTGTTGTTGTAGTAGTTGTTTCCATTTTTGTATTCGATTCAATGGAGGAGGAACTTCCATAGGTTGGCTTGCTGTCTTTCGTCATCTCGCTCATGGAGTAGCTTGTGGTACTTTTGTAGCTTGAGCTCATTATGGTATTAATGGGTGCCGCTGCCGATGGAGGAGCTGGAGGGGGACCTGTTGGAGGCGATGATTTGATATTGCTGTTCCGATTGATACGAGATGATATCGATGATGACGAGATTGATGAAGATGACGTGGATGAAGTGCCTAAGCCACTGTTCAAAGATGTCTGCGAGATAGCTGACGTTTTGGTGGTTCCTTTATCGAATGGATTTATACGCTCTTGCGGCTCAAAATTTGTGACTGGCTTGTATTTTTGTTCCTGATGGTAGCTGTCTAAAACGCTGGAAGATGGTTTGCTGCTGTGACTAGCTGTGGCTGAGCTGGCGCTCATGCTGACACTACCCGCGGTCAGTGTAGACGTTGATGAAGTATCTGAGAGTGTGTCTAGAGCCTGGTTCTCATTCAAGCCCGAGGTCTGGTCTTCTACTGATGGCTGTGAAAGGGGCTGGGTCGAAATGACGTTGCCAGACGAAGCCGAAGCTTTGCTGGCAATACTGGCGAATGAGAATTGCTTGCCTAAGAAAGATGCACTACCGCTGCTCGCCTCGCTGGCAGCTCTTCCGCGTTTCTTATTCGCTAATTCCTACATGTCACCGAAAATACCCGCAAACGTCTTCCTTAAATTCTTCATTGTATCCTCCGCATCCTCAACGACTGAACTTTGAGTTTGTGGAGGACGTTGTGGTGCCCTCGACGCTGCTGATGCGGCAGATGCCTGTGAGCTCTGTGAGTCACGACGGACTGATGCAGTGCTAGGTGTATTTGCAACCGGCTCTTCCGGCACTTCGGATACGCTGCTGCGACTGCTCAAGCGTCCGATCGAACCGACCGCTGGTGAAGTGCGTTCGGGTATGGGTGGTGGTCCGCCCATGGGTGCAGGTCGTGGACCAGTAGGAGCCAGTGGCGTCATCTCTTCCGTAGGACTCTCACCTCGAGAGGAGATCGAAGATCTAGAGGGCAATTTAGTTGGGCCCGACTGAGCAATGACAGGGCGGCAAACATTCTAAAATTAAAAGTGTCAAACCTTATGAATAAAATTGCAGTCAATTTGCATAAAACGTAGAAACCGACCTGCATACGGGAGGAAACCAGATCGGCAATCTGACGACGATCCTCCTCTTGGGTATCGCCCATTAGAGGAAATGTTGAATCACAAGCACTAATAATATATTCACGCCCATCTTTGGCCACCACGACCGAAATGCCACACACTTCCATGCCACCGAAAAGCTCTGAAATCTGTAACATAAAAATTAGAAGAATTTCATAATTATATATCTTCAACATAATTAAGTGTCAGCTCGTTTCAGTTAAGTTTCGCATGAGCAGACTCTACCCAAGCTCTCCCCGATGAACACATGCATTCGACAGCATTTTCTAATTCAAACACTGACGCTTACTCATCCACGTTGCGCGAAGGCGTCGTTTAGGTTGCATGCTTTGAATTAGAAAATCAAAGCAAGCTCTAAAATTGGAATAATTAATTAGGAAATGCCGCGTCAGAGGGACAGATTCCATAAACTGCATTGGACGTTTGTGGAACAGATTTAAACAAAGCTTGTTTGTTTTACATTGCTGAGAGCGAGATATTTTTTGATAATCACCAGCATCAGCATTTTGTAATCGTCGCTACGCGTCGGCTGTGGACGAACTGATTATCTGACGCTCTGACTGATAGAATGACAGGAAGAGAAGGACGAATTCAAGATGAGGATAAAATTACATAACACAAATTGTTAAAATAAATAATAGGGCAAGAATAAGGCGAAAGACCAAAAGGAAAATCCACACACTGCCGGGGTAGAGGCAGGGGGGACGACTATTCTTGTTTTTTGTTTATTGTTTTAATTAAGTCGACTTATTTCGAATTTCGAAGTCGGTGCATCATGCAGAACATCATTTTACAACTGAAATGTCTTCAAAAAATGTCGATATCTCGAAAAAATGGGCATAGGAAGAAAACCTGCGAACCTTTGGGAACGCGAGATGGGTAACGGCAGTGTCTCAAATGAATTTAAGCAAACAACATTAATTTACACGACCGGTAAATCACTCTTTCCGGATTAATTGACAACGAACAGGCAAATTATACAAAAGACAGACAGATAAATTCGTCCCCCGACGGACAAATATTTAAACGGTATTATAACACTAGCTTCATTATAACCTCCCAAGACTATGATGCGTGGTTCATGACCGCGCTAAAGACCTTAACTACTATTTTCTTTGTTCATCGCCGCCGCCACTCCACGGCTTCGTTCGAGCAAATGAGATGCAATCCATTAATGATAATTACATTTATGTAAATTAGGAAAATTGCCATAAGCGTAGCACATTGTATGCCACGGCCTAGGTTCTCATGTGGACCACCTCTCGCGTGAGTCATAGGCAGACTTGAATTCCGATTAAAAGGAAGGAGTAAGAAAAGAGTTTGCAGATTTGTCATGGCCGTGTATAAAACGTCTAAAGTGGGTTAAGGGCGGAGGTGTTTCGAAATTTCATTGAAAATTTATTGCTTTTTAGGAAATGATTTATTTATCTATTCCTCACGATGATGACGTCAGTGATTCGGTAATGGATTAAATTAAAACTCTGAGTTAGTAGAGATGAGAGTGAACGAGAGATTATTACACATTCAGTTCTGGAATGAGGAAGGGGCGGAGAAGGGGTGGTTATAAAATATGATTCTCAATAAAAGATTATCTTGTTAAAGGATTTTATAGATGAAGAATTTAATAACCTTTTTGCACTTTGGTGGATTTTATAATAAATTTTAATCATTCGATTATGAATATTCTCAACTCGCGGTGAATATTCTTTTCGGAATTTCTCACTAATTCATTGATCAATGATCATTATTCTTACATTTGGAACAAGTCACATCAGAAACGCAAAAAATACTATGTACTAATCACCCTGTTAATATCTTGACTGCACTAACATATTTTTTGTTGGTATTATTAAAAACCATGAGATAACGATCGATGAGAAAATCGAAAATGAAGATTTTTCGATTGGACCAACGCACGTGAGGCACGAAAGATTTCCTTTTTGAACGCTGAAATAATTTGATGATATTTATTATGATGATGGCGTTGATGAAGAATTACTACAATGATAATCATGGTTAATGGTAGTTACCACCATCTACTCACCTCGTCTATCCAATTTTTGTATTTTTCGGTTAAAGTGATCTGCTCGAGCATGGCCGAACCTTGATTCGTTTTCCAATTGCCGGAGATTGATTTGCGCCTGAAGAACCGCAGAAAGAGAACATACAGAAGAAGATCAAGAAGAACAGGAAGATGAAGAAGAGGAAGAAGAGAAAGAAGAAGAGAAGACATAGGAAAATTAATAAAATATATTAAGTAAAAAGAGCGACGAAAGTAAACGATAAAATCATTAGCGCGGGAATGGAAAGAATTAAGCACGAGTTAACTTAAGTTTGCCGAGTTTTATTTTCTGAAATTTAAACACTATAATTTTCTTTAAGATCAAGGAAAGGAGACGGAAGGGGCAAGGTACTTAAAAAGTATGATGCGCCGCAAAATATAAATTACAAATTTATCACTTGTATCCCAAGGTGGTTAAGGGTCTTTGATCCTTATTAAGTCAGGTCGGGGGAATAAGAGATAGAGAGAGAAGATCGGGTTTGATTGAAAGGATGTAATCACACGATTTGCTGCGATTAATCGCTGCTTAATTCAGCTATTCAGGTTCAAGTGCTGAAGCAATGAACTCCACGAATCGTCTCGATTCCGGTTGCAATGTTGTTGTTGGTGTTGCGAGTGTTGTAAAATTTAGTGCTGTTGCTGATGTCATTACAGTAGCATGCTTTTACTTGGTGAACGCCACCCTGCTTCTTCCGCCGTTGTTGGAAATTTATTGATAGATAATCAATAAACGATATTCCTCAGCATGTAAAACGCTAAGAGCTTTCAGCTGCATGCAAATCGACCGCAACAGCTGCAGGCATAGACCATGTAGAAGTTGCCTGGTAAGGGGGAGGGAGTAGGTGCAGCACTTCCAGTACTTGTAGCACTTTAGTAAACAAAAAGTCAGATAAGCATATTCAAGGTCACCAAGAATTGAACAAACGGAGAAAGGGAGACATACTGCAATCAAGCAATCCAGTTATTGGTGTACGATACATGTATGCGGCGAACCAAGCGACAGGTATTCAACCCAAACGCAAAAACGAGAACGCAATTAAACGCATACCGATGCGATGCCTATGCAACGTTCTCTTGAAAATCTTTTCTATCCGTGCAATTTCTAGAAATACCAGCAGCAACAACAGAAGCAGCAGGAGCGCCAACAACAAAAACGCAACCACATGAATTATATTCAACAACAGCAAAAACAACACAAGCGAGATAGTGCGCATAATAAGCGGCCCAACAACAACAACAACGGCAAACTAAAAAAACCTACATGAATGCCTTGTAACTGTTGCCAATCTTCTGGATGTGCACGTCGAATTTTGCCTCAATGTACGGCTCGATAGTGCAGTAGGTGCGTGTGTCGCTACCGGCTCCGGTGACAAGGCCGGCCGCATCTTGTAGAGCGCTCGGATTCTCCAGGCGTGCTGTCGCTACGCCACCATGACAATGCCCCGCCTTTAAAACGCAGGGAAAACGCGTCCAGCTGAACTGAAAATATATGAAAATATGTGATAAAATAAAGTGTTGGATATACTAATGTTATTTGTGTAGTTCTAATAAACAAAAATTAATATTAATATATAGTATTGCTGACACTCGTTATATTTATCGTTTTGAACTAATTGTAAATTGGCCCGATGCCAAATTTTGAGAACTTTAGTCGTTTTTTTTTCTTTGAATAGGAAAATTTTGAAAATTATTTGTTTTCTGTTCACTCAGAAATAAGTGAGCGTTTTATTTTATTTATTCATTTCTTTATTTTAATTTAGTTTTAAATGTTCTAAATTTTTAAATTTGGATTTTTGCCATTTCCGTTTTTGTAATAATTTTGACTATTTATTCACTGGAAGTCTTATAGAAATGTGTTAATTATTTTGAAGAAATTATTTATAAAGAAATTCGTAGAATTAAACTTGACAATGAACATTTTTTTTGGAAATTTAAAAATAGTTTCTAAACATCGCGATGTTGATTACTAGAAGAAATTTTCGATTAATAAAAATTGTGAGATTAATTCATTCGAATTCTATTTGAAAATCTTTGGTAATCAGAAAATCTAAGTATTTTCGAAGAAACAACATATTCTTAAAAATTTTAACAAACTTAATTCAAAGCTAGAGTTCAAGAAGTTCAGAATATAATCACTAAAAAAGCCTAATCCTCTAAAAACTCATTTAAAACATTTTTTTAGCGCCTTCCAAACAATTCCCTAGAAAACCAATCCATATAGCGCTTTATGTTATCTATTTCAATGAATTAAGAATCCCGAACAAAATCTCTGACCTACGATTCGATATGACGTCAATTTTTGTTCGCTGAGATGACGTCACGCGCACAACGTGTTCGCAGAATCCAAACACTGTCAAATGTAAGAATTATCAATACATTTTACGAATTGACAAAAAATCCATGAAAACAGAAAAAAGCCGGTATTTAAAACACAAAAGTGAGAGAGCGAGAGCGAGCGATAATGCAAAGGAGAGGAACTTTGAGAAGATCAACTAGTAGACGAAGAGAGATACTAAAGCCATTCACTAGCATTAACAATTCCCTCAATGGTTTTGATTTTATTTTTACGCGCTGAGATTATTTCACGCGCTTTAAATAAACTCACTGACGCATCGGCAAACGATGGGAATTTATGCCCGTTATTACCGCCTCTTATCCCACGCACTATGGCGTCGCACGTGTGAGGGTGGGTGGCTTACTGGTGCAATATGATCGGCAGTGAAATAATATCGATGAGTAAAGTTTTATGACGGCATCAAAGTAATAACAGAGTCAGTGTCAGTGTCAGTGTTAGTGTCGGTGTCATTGTCAGTGTCAGTGTCAGTGGTGGCATTGTCAATCAGAAGTTGTCTTTTTCGTTATATTTATAAAAACAAAACAAAAAACCACTCCTAAAACTACTAGATCCGAAATGACGCAGGTAATCCCACCCAATTTGTCTTTCGCCTCAACTGTCATTCGTTACGTATATAAGTGACGCTATGTACTGATAACAAGATCTCGCCATCATACTTACTTTCATTGCAAGACGAGATTATAATAATTTGTATCGATCGTTTGTTCTAAAACTGCTCGCTTGGGAGGTTTGTTTCTATCAGTCGGCGGAACGTATGTCCAACCAAACGAACTTATGCCAACAATATTTGTTTGGGGGCAGGTCTCGTGCTGCTCATACAGTTTATGACGTTCGATAAATACCCTAAAAGCAATACTTTTATCTCTGAGATATTTGAAACGTCGTGTGTGGTTGGTTGTGTTTGCGCCTGCAGCTACAACAACAATTCCAAGAGCGCCTACCAGCGATAACTGCCGTTTGTCGCAACCATCGCAGCGAGAACGGTGGGGTACTCAGACGATATAATCGTCATGTATTGCATTCAGATCGAACTTTATTGCTACGATTTCAACTCTGTCAATTGCGGAGCCCTTATCATTTTGGATAGCACACGTTCTCCTGAACATTCCTGATATACTCGTTTTCATGCTAATGCAATTGGCGGTTTGAACGAAACGTTTCCATCAGTGCCGGCTTTTGCAGCAATTTCTGCCAACAAATGTTTGCTCTAGTTTGCGTTAGTTCCTTTGGTTCAAATGCTTTTAGGATTGAAGGGACTGAAAAGTGGGAGGTACGGATCTTTTAAAGCCGGTTAGCGAAAATTTGATGACGATTTTATTGTTTTGTTGTTGTTGTTTTAAAAGAAACCGCGTGCGCAATGAGAATACAGAGCGTGAGAGCGACGAGCAGCGCGAAAAGATCGCGTGCGACTCTAAAGCAGAGCAGAATCGTCGGGATGATTGCGGGCGAGAAATTTTCTTAAAAGGCTGGTTCGGTTCACTCAGTGATTTAGTTGTGAATCGTTAGCAAGACACATCGGAAGTGGTTGAAGTGATCGAAGTGATCGAAATAAAATTGAAATAATTTCGATTTCGAATTATTTGAAAGTGTGTGAAATTTTTTCCTGCGAACATTTTTCTTTCGTTTTTTGAAACTTAAAACAAAGCGAAGCATTTATTAAGTGCTTGAAAAAAAGCGAAAAATATTGTTTTTACAATTTTCACTTTTATAACGATAAAGCGATTTTAGAGTGTTTTTAAATCGCATCCTTTTAGGAGAAATTTTTGTGATTGTGATCGTATTGCGTTTGTCAAACAGATAGATTACAAAAGGATTTGAAGGATCAATCTATTAAATTCGGGTATGTTGGAGCGATAAAAGATCTTTTACTTCTATTCGTCTTTTTATTCTAAAAGTCTTATTATGAAAATTTTTCTTTAGATTTTTTTGAAATTGGTTTCATTAGCCTGCTCGATATATTCCTATTCATTTTAGTTTTCCATTTATTTTTCTATTTGTTTTCGAGAGTTTTTTAAAAAATTTCATTTTTTTGTTATTTTTATGGTTTGATTAATTCTTTAATTCTTAATTATTATCTTTAATTCTTAATTATTATCTTTAATTCTTAATAATTAATCAGTATTTTCTTTTTATTTTTTCTTCTATTTTTTGCTTTTATCTTCATATTACTATTATTTTTTACTTTTCTTGTTTTTTTTATTTTAATTTTTTTTATTTTTTTCATTCATTCTTTTAATCTTTTTCCTTGCATCCATTTCTTTTCTATTTATTTTTAGCCTAATTCCAGTTCTTATAATTTTTTATTTTTGCTTATTTCTTGCTTTCATTTACCTTTTCATTTTAATCTTTTTATAATTTTTTTATTTTATTTTTTCAATTTTTGTCAGTTTTTCAAAATTTCGTAATTATTTTTTTCGTTCTTAAATTTGTTTAATTTTTTTGGCTTCGCCATTTATTTTGCTTTTTTGTTTGGTTTTTAAGATTTTCGGTGTATTTCTAATTTATCTTTTATTAGTTTTTCATCTGAAATTATTCTTTTAAATTCTGTTTAATTCACATTTTTATTTATTTCTTTTTTTTTTCATTTATTTCTATTTTTATTATTATTTAAATGCCTTCTAATTTTTGTTTGTTTATTTGTTTCTGTATCTTTTTTTCTGCAAAATGTTTTTCAATTGTTTTTATTTTATTAATTTTTTACTATTCTTTGTTGTTGGTGTTTTTAAATTATTTTGAAGTGTGAAGTTTGTTATATAGAAGTAATGTGTGAAATTGTTGTTTTACTTGGTGATGAATGCTTTACTTGATCGATTGGTTAGGCCCTGAAGGGTATACAGCCTTCTAAAATGCGTCTGATTGTATATCTGATTTATATCCAGCACAAAACCTTAATAAATTTAAAATTACTATAACGAATAGCAGTTATTAAGCCTTGAGGGCATTCCTTATTCCTTGTAGTGGACTGAAATCAGGTTAAGCAAATATCGGATTTTATTATTTAAATAAATGACTAAGTCATTAAATATTCATGACTACGCCATTCATCACTTTGTTCGATTACTCGAAAATTCTTTACAGGCAGTGTTCGTTCTTTCAATTTCATTTATATCCGTTAACGAAAATTGTCTGGGTTGTTGTTGTTGTTGGTTTGGCTTTTCCCCCATTCGAATCAAGGACATCCATGCAAAATATCGCCTTCTTGATCATAACTATGTCAAGATATCAGTAAGAAAAAAAAACGAGCATGCAAAATTTGTTTACGAGATCGTTATGTATTCCAGAGAGGTAATGTGTCGTTATGCGTCGTCGCAAATCGTTCAATTTGCAATACATCGTTTTACAAAAAAAGCAAATAAGCAAATAAAAATATTTACGCAAAAAAATTGCTCCTACGAACTGATTTGCTAGTTGTAACAGAAGTACTAAAACAAAAATAAATTACCGCATTTTTTTCAATAGACCGCGCTCAAAAACAGAAGCACAAGTCTGTAATCCCGACGTCTTAAAGTAAACTATTAATCGAAGAAACGTTCATTCCATATCTATTTATTTCGATTATCGATAAAAAGAAAGAACAGAATGCAAAAGATTCCTTTTCTACTTTGCAAAAATAAATTTAATTCAGAAAAGAAAAAAGCCATAAAAGACCAAAAAAAAAAACCAAAAACAAACCTGACGAACACTTGAGTTACAGTCATGAAGTTTTGTGCTCTGCATCTTGAGTGTGTCCACTCGAAGCATTTTAAAGCAAATTATGGTGTCCGTACAAGTGTGTACAAGTGTGCATCGCAACATGCAATGATCGTATCCGTCGGACGGATGCCTGAATCCGTTGGATTGCACTTTCAGTTTTCGCTAATAAAAATCGTGACATTTCGTATTCACTTTATTATTTTTAGTATTTTCTCTTGTGGTTTGTACTAAAACCACTAAGAATTGCTACATTTTATATGAATTTCGAAAACATTTCAAAATTTGTTTTAATAGTTATGAAACGTAAGAATAGAATATATCAGAAGGTCTGAAAATAGAAGTTTTAAATAAAAATTTCAAAATTAATAAAAAAAGATTTATATTGTAAAATATAAAAATCATATAAAGTTGAGTTTAATCAACTTTACTTTAATTGTTCCTTAAATTCATTAATTTTCATTAACAATTTTATAAATTATTTATTATTTAACAGTAATAAAATCATTCCTATAATTCTAAACATCATAGAACAGAAAATATGCATATAAATAAAAAACATCTTAATAAATATCGTATATCAATAAAAATAAAGATTATTCAAAATATAAAAATTAATTATTTCAACGAACATAAACAAAAAAATAATTAATTAATTTTGAAAATTACTATGAGTGAAAGCGATAAAGGATAAATCAGTTAAGAAAATATTTAAACAAAATTAAGCGAAAAAACGACTAAATTTTCTAAAATTTTCGGTTAGAAAAATTATTTTAAATAAAATAAATATAAAATAAGTATTCAAAGAGTTTAAAAATTATAACCAAAATAGCAATAAATACCATATATCAGTTAAGTTGGAAATTATTCCATTTAATTACTAAAAATAAGTGTTTACACAAAAATAAATGAAAAAAAATTATTTAATTAATTTTATAAACCAGTAAAGGAAAAATTGAGCAGCAAAGAGATCAATAAATAATTATTCAAGCAAGTAAAGAAAAAATAAAAAATTATTTAATTATTTTTTCACTAAATTTTAGTTAAACTTAATTCATAAAAAAGCTAAATAAATTTAAAAAATTTAATTTAAATTGAATTATAAATTACAAATTCTAATTCAAAATTAGTAACATTTTATTATTTTTTTTATAACTTCAGTCGGTTAACACGGCAGCTTATTAATGTTAACCCGCTTTAGTTTTTCGTTTTACATTTTTTAAAATTTACATAAATTTTTTAACATAAATGTTTATTTAAACAAAAATTAAATTGGAGCAATTAGTTGCGAGACATGAAAACCTCATACTCAAAAATTACCGTAGGCAACGAAAATCATATGTTGACAAATCGAAGGCTACAATCACATACACGGCCAAAGACCTCTTTTGCAATAATTTTAACCTCTATAAGCACGAATGTGCATTACTTGCTCTTCTACGACAGTACACTTCTCGCGATTTGGTTAAGATTTTCTCGTCTCAGCATTTCATGAGTTTGAGATTTTTTTCTTTTTGAGATTCTGCTGTTTTGGCATTTCGTCATTCGAAAAAGTTGTCGTTACGCGATTTTGTATTTCGGTATTTTTCGCCAATCGAATAAAGAAACGTATGTATGATGAATTATTTTAAATTATTACACACTATGCTATTTTTAATACTCAAAGACGAAACAACCTACGACTATTTTCAGCGCAACTGTCATCGCTGTCATTCCCAATTATCTTTTGTTTATTCATTTTTTATGTTAATACATTTTATCGTTATTTTTTCTGTCTAAAATCGTTATTTGTTTCGCTCGTTACTCGCTGATTTTGCGGTAGAGCAAAACTGAATAAACGCAGAAAAAATTGCACATAACAATAAAAAAGCAACAGCAGTAACACTAACAATAATGCGAGTAATAACAATAGCTAAGACGATAACAATAAAAG
Source organism: Physocephala rufipes (assembly GCA_963966595.1). Taxonomy (NCBI): domain Eukaryota; kingdom Metazoa; phylum Arthropoda; class Insecta; order Diptera; family Conopidae; genus Physocephala; species Physocephala rufipes. Next base: position 49,360,708 of record OZ016501.1, read on the forward strand.
CTAGAGCGATCTCATTTTCTTACATAAATTATGTTATCTCTAAAGTATTAATAACATGACGTGGAAATATCTAATTTCCACATTTTTCTTTCCAAACAATAACTATTTGAATAATAACATTTTCTTTAAAGTTAGCGAATAGTTGTCGCTAAAAATTCGCATAATCGGCGCTCTTTCAAAGGTATCGATTACATTTTGTTATCGTTACGCTAAAGCTCACTCTTTGATGGAAATTATAATTTAATTGCATTTGAAAAATTGTATAGCGTCTTAATGCTTTCCTGTAACTTAATCCTTGATCATCATTAGTAATATTTATGTCATTAAAAGGAGTCAATAATTTTTCTTTTTTATGCGTTTTTTGTTTATGTTTGATTTTTAAAAATCAGCATTTTTTTGTATTTAAAACGTTTTACGGATACGTTCCATAAATATTTTCGGGTTCCCTTGGATTGCTGTTGCTGCTGCTGTTGCTGTTGCTCCTCGCTTCTTACATGACATTAATATTTTTACTTTTTCTGTGGTCTCTTTGCGGGTTTGTGCGATTAATAAAAAATGTCTGCTACGTGACCAAATTTTTGTATAATTTACGAAATAATTACCAAAAAAAAGAAAAGGATTCAGTATTTCATATTTTATTTTTTGGCGCATGAGATTCGTAATTTAATAATGAATAGCGAACATTTATAAATGAATTTTTTTATTAAACGATTTGAACTGTATTTTGAAGCAGTCATATTTTGAAATGTAAATTTTTTTCAACACTTAATTTTTTTACACCTAATGTAATTTACTTACTTACTTAATTACACTTTCATTATTGTAATAAGATTTTTTCAACACATTGGAAATTTGAGATCAAATATGTGGAGAAAATTTTCCAATAAGAACATAATAAGATTCCAGCAGATGCCATTGGGAAAAGGTTTAACAATTCAAATGCTCAAACGGCTTCGGTTTTTGAATTAGGTTAACCTGATTGGGATACATGGCAAACAAATTAATTTCAGTTTCTACAAAACTCGCTACAGTTAATGTGGAATTGTGTGAAATTAACTGTTTTGGTTTTTTCCGAACTATAACCTCTACAGCTGCGATATTTGAGATATATCGACCGGTGTGTCATTTCTCTGGCAGAACAACATTATAAAGTAGATATTTTCACCCGGATTATTTAGACTATTGCTCTTAGAGCTTGACTTGATTCATAATTCCAAGGACTGGAGTAAAGTTGTTAACGAGTATTTACAATTCCAACAGTAATATTTAATACATTTTAGAGGTTTCGAAATCAAGACCTTAAGCGGCTAAAAATGTCGCTTTCGGGTGACATTTCCTAACTGCCTGAGTTACAATGTGTACCCGCGTGCACATTCGTGCAAATATAAATTTGTTATGCGTCTACTGAAAATATCGATGTTGGTTACATTTGAAGCGTTTGGCTAATTTTCATAAGACTTTCTTTTATGCCTGTTTTTAATTTTTTTTATATAATTTCTTGGGCCCTTGGTCCTAAGAATTTCCTTTTTACCGTGCAGACCATAAATGTCAAATGCCCGGCATTAGGTAAAAATTTCTCTCATTAAGTTCTTAATTTAAATGATTTGCCAATAAGGTAGAATGTATATTATTATGTTGCAATCTTTACCACTCTTTTTAATTTCAATTCATCACTGATTGCATCAGCTTCCTTCAGATTTGTTTTCAAAAGCAATTCGTAACTTTATCTCGTCAGTTATTATCGTATATTATTATGTTACCTCTAATGATAATTAGCATTAAAGAGGTGCTGATAAAGCATTTAAATTTTAGTAAAAAATTATTATTATCTGAATTGCATTGTTCAAAATAAATTCTGTTAAACGAGGAAAGAAAGAGGTTAAGATCGATCGATTGATTGTTTTTGAGGTGATCTTGTTAATGAAGTATGTTTTATTCAAGTAAAAATTAAATACAGAAATATTGAAAATGTGTACACATAGGAGGAAGGGAGAGAGAGAGAAGGAAACAGCTATAATGTATATACTTTCAATAGAAATTACCATAAAAGTAACATTCAGTGTCATTAACATTGAATGAGATCGGTCGACTTACACATTCACATCCACATACATGCACGCCCACTAAAATGCAAATTTGATTTAATTTAACAAACATTCGATTAAATATCGTCAATCAACTCTTACTTGTTTGGCAAGAAAATGCTATTATTATTTAGAATGAACTCTGATTGAACAATCAACGTTAACAGCGCACGATCTAACGCCTCAATAAAATTAATTTGAATTGACTTCAAAGTCAATCCAAGCGATTTCTATATTGAATAGATAATATCTAAAACGGCTAATGATTAGCATATGTGAATATATTGTATATGTATGCATTGTGTATGTGTATATGTGTCCGTTTGTATACAAATCCAACGTAATTACGCTAATTGTTGATGACATTTTCTTGCCACGAACGATTTTCATCGTTTGAGAAAATGTTTACGAAGCGAAACAGTAGGAACGCTTATGATCGTTGACAAATGGAAAATAACGATTATTATAATTGTAAGACATAAAATTTAGTGGATTAGATGACAAAATTACGAATCGTGGAGGTTGGAAATTGGCTCGAGGTTTTATTAGAAAAAAAATCGAATGCATTTCGATGGTAAAACGTCTATGACGGCACAATGCACGGAGTGGGCGGGAGAGTGTCCATTGTATCGGACTAATCCAAAGTTTAGGCGAACAACTGTCGCCCCGTCAACAATTAATTGCCAACAACCAATCTTTCCTTTTGCGCTGATTTGCTCAATCAAGCGTTTCATAATATTTCGAATAAATAAAATTCACAAAGGCAAAATGCGCCCGATTCTCAGATTCTCAAAAGAACGCCGGATTCTCAGGCTTTTTCTCAACCTTGTGAGAATTCACATTTATACTTTAAAATTGGTTTGAATTAATTTGTATGAACTTTAGGAGAGGCAGGATGGAAATAAATTAAACTGCAGGATTATATTAAACTGCTCTAATTATTGTTACTTTTACCGTTGCAAAAACATATGATTTTTAATTTAAAAAAAAATAAACATTCGCGTTTGTCTGTTAGACATAAACAGTTGCGAAAGTATTTTCTTAACGACTACTTTTTCTCAAACAATTGTCTTTATTTATTTGTTTTAAATTGCTTTGAAAATGTGACACTTTTTTGTGGTGACGAAGAATGAAAATGATGCAATTTTTCAGTTGCTCAACGAGCAGCAACCGCAAAAGGGAGAGAGGAAGGAAGACAAATAAACTGCAAAACAATTGAAATGGAGTCATTTAGGCCCCCCAGAATTCAAAGAAGAAGAGGAAAAAAGATATAATATTGAAGCTATTAAGTAATTTATTATTGCATTTTTTATTAATTTTTTATTTATTTATTTATTTTATTTATTTATTATTTATTATTTTTATTGGTTTATCACGTACTTATTTATTTATTTATTAAGTCAAATTATTCTGGACAATTGCTAGTAAAAGAAAACAAGAAATTTTTAAAAAATTTCGCGCTAAAAATATTATCCCAAAAATTCTTTTCTTTGTCTGAATTTTTTTTTCTGAATATATCTTTGAATCCGTTGGATACAAATGAGATCTAGGGCAATCATTAAATACGAGTATTTCGGAAAAATTATGAACACTGAAAAAGTTTTTAAAGTCAGTTGAAAGTCATGGTTCATGAAGGGTTCCTTTGAAATTGTTGTGATTTTTCTTAATATTTGAATGTATATGAGATTTCCAATCTAGATAAAAAATGTTTTTTGAAAATTATTAAAATGTTGAAATGTTTAAAAGGTCATTACGAGCACATCTTCAAGAAAAGAAGAGGCTAAAGAAGAGGATTTTTAATGAAAGCTTAATTTGATAATCTCTTCAATAAAAGCTTTTTAAGGGTCAAGTGTTCCGCAATAATACACTTCTCATTCGATTACGACCATTTGTTAAAATTAAGCCCCCTTTTCGTTTAGTACCCTCAAACTTATATTAATGAACGTCTTTTGAAATTAGAAATATTTTGTCGATTTGATTGAATTTTTGTTTTTAATTGAATTTTGCACTCTCTTATGTCTGCTTATCGAATTTATTGTCCATTGTCTTCGTTTTGAATTCGTCTATTGATTACGAAGAACGATTATACGAGCTTAATTATTTTGTAAGTAAACGGTTTCAATTATTTTTACGCAAGACAAGTTTATAAAGAAGCCAAAGAATGGCACGCATCAGATGATTGTAATGATGACTTCACACTGAAGGATGGACGGAGGGAGAAGAGAGTATTCGTCGGCGTTAACAGAAATAAATGATTATGTGTGTGGGGTAACTGGGTCGACTTTTATTGGAAAAAATTTGGAAGGCATTATCGAAATTAAAAAATTGTCACGGTCATGCTTAAGAAGTAACAAAATTGTACGTTCATACCTTAATGCAATGTGTCAATACGTTCAATGATTTTCATGTAGTTTCTGTCAAAATATTACGATTAAATGCCAAAAAGGTATTTTCACATGAAAAATCAATTAAAAATGAAAAGTGGAAGACAGAAAGAATTAGACATGCTATAGTCTAATATATAAAGTCTACATACAAAACAATCTAAACAAAAATACAAGAAAAAAAATCAATTAACGAAAACTCTTAAGGGAAGAATGAAATGTTTATAAATGACTAAAACTCGTAGTTTCATTAATTTATTCATTCCTTTATTCGTTCATTCTATGGAGAGAATATATCTATAGGTATGTACATGCTTACAACACAAACATCTACAATTCAATCAATAAGAAATTATTGATAGAAACGAAGAAGAACTACAAAACCAATAGAATAGTCTCAGGAATAAAATTGATTGAAAGATTCATCGAAGGAAAGGGTTAGATAGTAAGGCAGTCAGCCATTCATTCATTCATTTATTCGGTCACTCAATCAGTCATTCATTCAGCCATTTAGCCATTCGGTTAAGCAATCAATTAGTCGGTCATTTGGTCTTAATTAAATTAAAAGCATTGGACGGCATTCAATCGCGCCGTTGCGAAGGCGTCTTCTATACGAGTCTTATTGAATAATGCGAATGCATCTTGAGTAGCGCATACAATTGAGACGAAAGCAATTAGACAAATGGGTAGATAGACCAAATAAAGTAATGCCAAACAAATAAACAAATTTTGAGGTTAATGCATCGATTCGTTGAGAAGTGATGCTGCTTTGATAAAAAAAGAAACGAAAATATTTCTTCAGGCCACGCGTCGTTTCTAATGTCGATTTGGGACGTTTATTCACAGTTTTATTCAGTCAATATACAGGGTTCTACTGTGTTGTTAGATTATTAATATAAAATATAAATATCATTTTAGAAGCAATTTCCAAACCGTTACTTGTTTAAGTCTATTCTATTAAGATTTTTCATTTAAAATGCATCAGTGTGAAGCAATTGTATCGGCCTAAATTTTTCTTAAGTCTTGCAAACGCCAATTGACAAACACTGTCATTCATTGTGTGACGCTGCTGGCGTTTCTGTTGCTGTTTGATGCAAACTGACATAGTGTGATTCATTTGGTGTCGCACCACCGACACTTTGCAAGCAATAAAACGACTCTAATTGTATTCAGTGTCTCTTGTATGTTGGTCTCTTGTATCTCACGTAACGACAATCGTTTAACAATGATCATGCATGTTAGACGCTAATGCATGAAAACAATAGACGCGGGCATATTTTACTTGAGTTTTGGTTTTAAAACTTTGGTATCATCTAACGGATATCGGTTTTCTTGACTAAAGTCTGTGACTTTGTTAGCCGGCTAGTCAGTCGTTCGACAAGTCAGCGAGTTAGTTGGTTAATTAGTTGGTTGGTTGGCTGGTTGGTTGGTTGGTTGGTTAGTTGATTGTTGCGTTGAGTAGTCGGCTGTCTGTGTATTCGAAAATGAAACAGTATACTTGTCGGCGATTAACGATAGCTATTTATGGCGATAGTTATGCGACAGAAAATTCATATGATTGTGTGTTATATAAAAGTTGTGATATTTTCCGGCTTCACAACTTTATTAACATTGATTTTCGCAACAGAAATCGGAATTAATGGCGGTTATTTTTTAATGTAAACAATTCAATTCGCTTCCGCGTGGAAAATGATATCGCGATATTGGGTTGTAGAAAGGTGCCGCGTGTTTAGTTAGTCAAACAAGATAAATTTGATACTATTTTGATAAAAATTTCATTTGAGCAATTTAAGTTTTCTCAAAATTTTGTTTGCTTTGTTTATCCAATCGTGAAATCGTTAGTGTGGTTTATTATCTGCATTATTATCTTTATTATATAACTTGTGATGCTAATGGTTTTCTGCGATTGTGATAATAATTTTTATTTCTTTCTCTTTATCTGACTCTTTATCTTTTTCTATATCTTTATATATATTTCTAAAATTTTTAATAGAGGTAATAAAAAAGGAGCTTTCTTTTAAGTAAAATAATGTTGTTTTGTTGGAAATTTGGTTCGTTATTAAAGTAATTAACCGAATTAGTATATCCATAAATATTCATAAATTGGTATCTCCAATAAAGCAGATCTAAGTTCGTATCTCTAACAAATTAGATAAAATAATCATATAAAATAATCCCGTATTATCAAAAGAATAATCAAAAGAATAGCGATAAATTGGGATCTCTAATAAGTTTTAATACTAAGTTGGTACCCCTGATGGCGAAACGTTATTTGGAGCAAATTTTCTGAAAGAATATTTACAATAAATTTTCGATTGCAACGACCACCGTAGTCTTTCCTTGAAATGACATTTTTATTTTCTTTGGAGAAAATTCTTCATGTAATTAATCCTTTAGTTTTATTTTTGTTTTATAATCGATTAGTTTTCCTTAAATTCATTCAAAGTCGACAAAAAATATTTTCTTTGTTTTCTATCAAATTTTATCGTTGTTGTTGCTAATGTTTTTGTTCTAAACAAATAAAAACAAAAAGCAAAAAAGCTACCTATTGCTTTTATTCGTTTGAGCAATAGTTCTGAGAAAAACGATTGGTTTGAATGGCTTTTTTAAAAATTTTATTTAAGAAACCATTATTAGTGCAATATTTTTCTCAGAATTTAAGAAAATATATTCTTCAAGTATCTGTTTTATTTATAGAATGACCGAAATTGTTCTGGTTTTTTTCTTGCTTGTAACGAATACAATTTATTATACGTTTTGAATTCATGCCCGTCGGATTTCATAGAAAAATTTTTTATATAATTTCCCCAAAAAAGAAACAAAAAAAAAACAAAGATTTATATATTGATATTTCCTTAAGAAATTTTACACTGAATCTAAAAAAAATTTTATTGCTTCAGGCTGTCCACTAGACATAATCTACAAATATTTTTTTCATTTCTATTTTTATTCTCTTTTCATTGCAGTCAAATCGCAAATAAATCTCAACACAATTTTTTTATACTCGTAAAACGATAAAGCAACTGGGCTCTAGAGTGACTTACAGTGGTGAGAGGTAATCATGATGTACAAAATGAACACCGCCAGTTATTTGAGTTGTGCCGCGTTGGTGGTGTTGGCGTTGCTGGCGATCAACACTAAACCAACACAAGCGTGTAGTTGTATGCCCGAACATCCACAGACGCATTTCTGCAAAGCTGATTATGGTAAGTGTTCACCTCATCTACACCACCCACCCCACCCCATGTATTTCGGTTGAACCAAACGCAGCCGAGGCATGGCGGGCTATCAGTTTTAGTGAATCAAAACTAGTGAACAAAGTATGCGCCATCCTGGGCATTGATCGAACTTAACCTAAGTGAAAGCTAAGACAAGCACACACACACATAGAGGCATGCGACACGGCTTGTGACCTCCAAGGCCTATCCGTTGGCATGAAAAAAATTAGCGCTGAAAAACGCGAAATACAAAAAATAAATATTTGTAACGCTCATTGCAGCGTAAACAACAACGATTCTGGTTTGATATTGAGGAGAAATCTTTGATTTGCCTTTCGGTAACTCTATACTCCTATCAAAGATTTCGTGTGAGGCGAACAAACAATTTCTCTAATCATGTTTTGTATTATATTTCCTTAAGCGACTTTCTTTATACCTAAAATAATCGTAGCGTGATCACTCGCGAATGAATGAATGAATGAATGAATGAGTGAACGGGTGAGTGACGTAAGCACGAATTAAGAGAGGCGAAGTTATACCAGCGGGATTATAAATGTCATAAATGGTTTATATATATCATAAATGCCAACGGTAACGTCACAAACGGCACAATAGTTATGATTATCATTGTTCAAAATTTGTTCGCCAATTTCCTTAATAATTGATAATCCTTAATAATTAAGTGGTTTATCATCATAAGAGACCGGATCGGACTGTGTTATTCATTTTCGAGATTGTTTTAGAAAATATGATCCACGTGATGATCATAATAATTATCAGCTTCATGAGCGCAATGATTAGAAGAAAACATTATTTTTTGTTATCGTTTTAGTGCTTTTAAAATTCATTCTTATGCGATTAATCATGAGTTTATGTCGTTGTTAAGGACGTTTATCGTCTTTCGTTGGAGTAATAATGTCTTAATTATGCATCTTTAATCATGATTTCAATAATTATGACGAGCGCATAAGTTTAACACGTTTTTCAATTCGAATCCGAATTATACGTTTTAATATTAATATTTTCTTTACAAATATTGTATATGTGATGATCACAATACACTACATGATCTTCAGGATCTCTTCGATCAGCAGAAAGATTTATGACGGCAGTTTTTACTGCCTCCTCGATTATCATCATTATCAATTATTATTTTTATCATCATTATCAAATATTATTTTCTTAGCGATTATTGTTGTGATTAATCATTGCAGGCTTTTATTTTATCGCTGTCACTAAAAGGTCATAATGAAGAGTTAAGTCTTGATTTTAATGTCGTTTCAAAAATTTTTTTCAATAATTTTTTATCTTTATAAAGTGATTGGAACTATCACACAATTCAATCAAGGTGCAATTGGCCATTTAATTAACTACTTTTTGTTTTAGTGACCATGAGGTCTTTGTAAATTGCAGTCAGAACTATTTGTATTAATGATATAATTTATTGTCTTTTATAAAATAATAATCATAATAATGACGTTAGTCTATATCATGATTTTTCTGTTACATCATGGATTATAAAATTCCTAAATTCATAAATTGAATTCGCGTCATTATCACCATAGTTATCACCATAGTATTAACAATAATCGTTACAACTTTATAATTTCAGTTGTTTTCACCTTTTTTCCTTTTTATTCGCGACTGATTGAATGTAATGAATGAACAAATGATTGAATGAATAATTGAATAAATGCATACGTTATAGCATGAACGATTAGAGAATCCACCAGTATTGACTATTGTTTGTCCTACTGACACCATTTTGGTGCGTGCTTTGTGTTGTAGGATATCACGCCTCATGTATACCCATAACCCTTCCCCGCCCCCCTCCTCAACGATCACAGTTACTTTATTCTTTAAAGAAATTTCTTCCATTCACCGATTTCATTGTATTAATTTTTTCTTTCTTGCTTTTTCTTTTTTCTTTTCTGTTTGGTATCTTTTTAATAGCTGTTGTTGTAAGAGTTCTACGAAAATCAAATCGTTTGGTGGCAGGCAAAGTGGTCTACAAAGTGGAGATAAAGAAGTCCTATAAGGTAAATATCATGGTGAAGGTCTTCAATGTATTGAACACGCCATGTGTTAAACGAGTAACGAATGACATTCAAATTCTTGTGAAGGTTATCAATAATAAAAATGAAAATTAATTATTAACGAATGGGCGGAATCTGTATTAAAAAATCATATAAATTCAAACGAATGCGTAACAAATTTGTTCATTAAAATGATATGACATTAAATTTTTAATGATAAAATTAATTGGCATAAATTAATTATCAATGATGAAATTGTCAATGGAAATATAAAGAAAGAAAAATCATGCTCATATTAATTCGTTCCTTAATATATTTTTATTTTTTTTTTAATTTCTTTTTTGGCATAGATGAATGATGCCGGCCACGAAATCTTAAAACACGGCCGTATTGTTGCGCCCGCACAAGACTCATTATGCGGCGTTCAACTGCAGATTGGCAAATTGTATACGATCGCCGCTCGTAACGCTGTTCTAAACACATGCAGTTACATCAAAGAGTATCTAACGATGAGTCTCGTCGAACGTCGAGGATTCGCGGGCGCTTATCGCAAAGCTTGTACTTGCTCGGTAAGTAAGCCGTTGAAGTATCTTGGTCTTAATCGAATAGTTTAAATGCATCTATCGATTAGATACCTAGCTCTCTCTCTCTCTCCCCCTTCCTCTTCCTCTACCCTATTCTGAAATTTTTAATTCTGAATTTTGAATTCATTGAATTTTCAGGTGAATCCTTGCTTTGGCGAACGGTGTCTGGTTAAACGTGAATCCTCAAGCGGTTGCAAATGGTCACCCTATAACACATGCGAAACAGATTTCAGTGCTTGCACGCCCATCACTTATCGAACACCTGAGGGCCGTATTTCACAATGCCATTGGAGAAGAACACCGGCATACAAGGCGTGCATGGCAGAGCCATAAAGCAATTTAGGGATTGGTGAATGGCTGAACAATATTTTGCCATTTCAAAAATTATATTTATATATCGATTTTTTAATTCTTTATTAATTTTCGCTAAAATATTTTAAGTTGGTTTTGTTCTATTGTACGTACGTTTTTTTATTATTTAAAGTTATAGCTTTAATATATTAATGTTATTTGTATTTATTATTAAAATAAAAGGAATCCAACAAAAAACAAAAATAATTTATTCGGTATTGATTAATTGTTTACGAAAGAAATTAACGTTGTTTTCAAGACTTACCAGATCGCGTGGATTTGGAAAGAATGTTTGCTCGATCAGTGGAAAGGTATCACGTCCAAGACGCCGCTGCAGTTGAAGTAAATTTGAGAAAACCCAAGGCTTATCCTGAAATGAAAAGTTTTTTTAACAAAACTTCATTTCCTTTTCCAAGGAGATCTAAATCTACCTGAAATTGATAAATTGAATGCAACGAATTTATACTCGGTACTCCTCCATATTTCAGACCGAGTATCGTTGAGCGAAAATCGGTACAACCGTCGCGTGGAGGCTGACGAACGAGCACAAAGTCCGGGCGAAATGAACGAGCGACCTGTTAATCAAAGAATTAATAAAATATGGGAGAAGATTTTGAAATAGTTTTGTTAAGGCAACAATGAATTTCGATTGAATGTCGATTAATTCAATTAAAAATTATGGAATAGAAAAACGGTTGCTTTCGCATGATTTTTAAATAATTGTTTAAAGTACAAATTTATTTTGGGTAAATATTATCAAAGAATTAATATTATTTTTAGAAGAGTCTAGAACACAAATTATTTATGATATGCGGCTCATTGCTTTGCTAAGTTTCTTTTGACTATCCTTGTGAATTAGACCTGCTTTTAATGATAACTAATGGAATGTAAGTTGAATTTAGTCCATATTTTAAATTTTTTGTTTGAAACAAATATTACTTTTTATCTTTTTATATAACATTAATATTGTTCAAATATTTTCAGTGTCATTACATTCGAATGTCATTAAAATTAAGTGTTATAAACAAATAAAGACTAACGACAATCAAGTGTTTGGCAATCAAGCTTTTATAAAGCTTAATAAATTCAAAGAAAAACCTTTTTCAAGACGATAAGAAGACACAACAGTCTTCAAAGTCTTTTGTTTACTCACAAGTAGCCAAAACAAAAACAAAACCAATACAATTTTATACAAAAGTGAGGTGATCAGTATTAATAGAAAGGCATCAATATTATCAAAGCGTTATCGCAGAAACAAATAATTTTAGCTTTAAATCATAAATCACTTCTATAAAATCAATAATATTTTAAATTTGTTAAATATTTGTATTCTCTTCTAAATTCTAAACATTAATTAACTTTAAATTTATGCACCACACTTACCCTGGTGCCACCGCGGTAGACAGCCATAGAAATTATTGGACCAGTCTCAGCGCTGGCGGTGAGCGAAATATCCTGCAGCATTTAAACAGAAAATTTAATTTAAAAAAACCGGAAAAATTAAAAATGTATCCGAATTCGTTAGAGCGAATGAGTCGTTAGAGTAAACAAGCGCGACAGGAGAACATCTGGTGGGAATGCACTTACTCGAAATTCAGCTTGTTCCACCCTAATATCAAAATCGCCATGAAGACGTCGACCTCGAAAGTATTTCGACCAATCCGTGTTTTGATCATCCAGAACCAACAGAGTAAAATATTTTTCTTTATTAAAGGCTTGGGTGCGTGTGGTGGCACTTTGAACTGCGGCGCCTAGATTGGGATGAAAGTGATAGAATGAAGCAAAAATGAGAATGACGGTTGGGGCAAGGCCAAGGGTAGAGAAGAACAAGAGAAGAAAACTTTCATTAGACAACTTAATTAAATTAGATCAACTCATTAATTAATAAAAGCTGAAAAACTCTTTCAGAGTTTGTTACGCTAGTTTATTCTCTCTTTGTGCTTCCGGACTCAAAGCGGCGACCTGTCTAAAGCTATAATACAGCTTTTTTCTTATCCCTTTTCGTTTTTCAAGGTTTATCTCGTTTTTAAAATCAAATACTAAATTAGATTTGTTGTCTACTTCTTAATGGTAATCCTTTCATGATAAAAAAACTTTAAAACTTTCTAAAACGAAAGTGTAAATTAATGGGAATTGTTAAAAGCTTTTATCTCGATTTTTGGTCCGAACTTTATATTTTAATTATTTTAAATTTTTATTTTGAAACCTATTTCTAAAGACACCTACCTAAAATTGATGCTCCTTGATCTCGAGCAGCTCCTGTCAAACTTTGCACTCGTTGTAAAAGACTCTCGCGCGATTTTTGCGGACTCGTTGGAGCGCTAACACCACGAGGTGGTGCAGGCGCTGCGGTTGCTGCCCGGCTACCGCTAAAACTCAACGATAGGTCGGGAGCAGCTCCAGTGGGCTGCGGTGGCGGCATCATAGGTCCCGGAGCTGGAGGTGGCGGCATAGATGGTGGACCACCAACACCGCCAACTCCACCAATACCAATGCCGCCTCCAGAACTGGCCAGCTGACCACTGTTAGCCAGTGGTTTTGTTGGCTGATCCTGGATAGGACGCGCAGCTGGCGGCAAGGTGTTCGGATCGACATCGTCGGCTTCGGAAGATAGATCTCCCGAACTAAATCTGCGGCATCGACGGATGGTGAGATGGTAGGTGATAGGTGGTAGTGTTGGTGAAAATTGTGGCAATGGTGTTGGTGACATTGGACGTGGTAGTGGCAGTGGTTATGTTAAATTATACGAGCAAGTTGAGAGTTGATGGTGCACGTGTGTGAGTGTGGTAGTTTGCACAGGATTTTAGTCAAAATTGGATTGGAACCAATCAATCGATCAATTAATCGATCAATTAATCGAAAATACAATAAAACAGATAAAGAATAGAAACGAAAAAGAAGAGAAAACATATGAAATTCCAATTAGTTTTGGGGTCTTCCAATAAGTTTCTTTATTATTTTTTTTATTTTTTTCTTTAATATTTTTAATGCTTTTACCTTCTCTTCAGGAAATTAACATTTGAAGTGAAGCTGCTTTTGAATGAGGAGAAATTCAGGGTGCTGCTTTTAGGCTCCTACAGCAAAAGGTACGCGAGCGGTAACAATAATATTTGGAGTAGAGAGAAAAAAGAGAAAACGATGAAAGAACTAAATTTTTAGCAGTCGGACGTTACTAATGTTGGCGGAATTTTGTATATTCAATTCATATATTTTTTAAAAAATATTTTTCTGCTAGTGTGCGTGTTCTTTGCTTTTCTGTTTCACTTTTGGTGCGAATTAAAATTGTGTAGCATACTTCTAAGCTGAAAACGTTGTATACTTTCAGGATTGTCTTGGCGTGCATCAAAATTTTACGTGCCATTATTTATGAACAGAAAGTTAAATCAAAATTTGTTTCAACAACTTCTTGTATGTGCTGCAAAGCATAATTTTATAAAAAGCGGTGCTTCCCTGCTAAAATCATGGCGTTAGGCCTGCCCTAAATAATTTAAGTGACCGTGCAATAAAGAGAAAGGAGAAGTAGAAGTATTATCTACTACCTTCTTTTGATTCTATATAGTCTTTTCTCTTTCATTACTGGAGATAATATTTTCTATGGAAATTTTTTTGGGATTTATATTAATACTAATATTTTTCATTCTTCATGAGTGCGTCTTGTGCAATTCAATTTAAGCCAACTTCGAATGAAAACTCACCGTTGAAAAGATGGTAAAAATAATAAAAACTTATTGCCGTTTTTTAAGTATTTTTCTAATATTCAAAATTTCATATGCTCTACGATCAGTAAAAACTCTTGAAAGAATTTAGAAATGTTAAGAAATGAAGTTAAGGATATGTTAATATTTTGAACAGAGAGGTGAGAGTTAGAGAGAAGGTTGGAAATTTGGAAAATGAGAAAAAGAGAGAGAAAGAATGATGATCAAGAGATGCAGAGAATTACGTTTTTCTGGTTTAACATCTTTTACCTTTACAACATTTTACCTAGTTAAAGCTTTAAAAGATATATTAATTTTATTTTGCATAATATTTTGTATAAAAAATATTAAAAATTTATGATATGTGTGAATAAATAGAAGAAATTTTAATTACACGGTTTTCCAAACATTCGTGCTTATTTCGAAAATATAAAAATATTTCTATCTGTGCGTTCTGAAATTTCTATCGCGACTTCAAAACTGATTGTCATTCGTGACTTCGCTGCAGAAAACCGTGCAAATCAAGTATTTTTATAAATCTCTTTGTGGGCATGACAGATGATTGGTTTAAGATTAAGGATTTATGCAGGAATCAGGATTTAAGATATTAACTTAATTACTTTATTATTTTAAAGCAAATTACAATTAAATAATTAATTTAAAAAAATTAATAATCACAGAAACTATAAGTTTTTAATTTTCTTGTGTAACTGCAAATGCAATGCAAAAATAATTTCAAAATCAAAAAACAAAACTTACACAAGGAATATCATCATCATCATCATCATCATAATCATCATTGTCTCCGTCGTCATCGTCGTCACCGCCACCATCAAAAACAAAAGCATAACCTTTATCGACCTTAAATGCTAATTGATTTTCACCATCGCCGCTATCGTCATCATCGTTATTATTAATATTACCATCATTGCCACCGGCTTTGGCATTGTTTATGTTTTTAAAGGTGACGCCAGTAGAGCCTACTTGAGTCATATTCTAGTTGTTGTTATTAAATGCAAGTGATACCGGCAGGATATTGAAATAACCGTAATCAAAACTTTAAGTGATTCAGCTGAAGCCATTTTGTCATTCTGTTTTATCATCGGAACTCACCGAAAAACAACGCGGTGTATGTGTGTGTGTATGAGTGTGTGTGTGAGTTAGTATGTGTGTAGGTGTTCATAACTGTTTTTGAGTATCGATAAAACATTTGCATTTTATAGCGATCAATCTGGAGTAATTCTTTGAATTACGAAGAATTGGCGGTATGAATAGACGAACCGACGGTCAGTGGTTACGGTTACGGTTTCTGAATGAAAATAGCAAAATAGTAAACGATACGTTCAAATCGTTTTATTTCAAAGAGTATAATTTACGCAATACACACGATAACAATGAAATAAGATGGCGTTCAAGCCTATCGATGGTTCGTCACAATGCTGAGGTTTTTTTTTTCAGCGTAATTAATTGAAAGGCGATGGAAACGAATAAAAAGGAGCTAGGGTAGGACAGAGCTACAAGCCGATTTGTATTAATTTGCCTTGTAGTTGTATGAATGTGTATGTATGTGTATGTGTATGTATATGTTCTTGAAAAAATGATAAAAAATGTGTGGCACGTAATAATCCACGCTTTCCATCTTAAGCAAAGTAGACCGATAAATAAGCGTGTTCATTAAGAGGGCAAAATTCTTTGAAGTGCGTAGTCTATAAATAGCAGTATAATCATATGAAAGAATCTGGAACCCTATTCTTCTCCGCTTACACTTCATCGATATTGATTTAGACGGACGAAGGAACAATTTTCACTGACGTAGGGTAACTGGTTTAAATAATTGACGGCACAGCGTAGTGGTTATGGTCGTGTAGTATAACAGTTATTCATAAAAATAACGATCATTAAAATATACCTTAAAAAGAATAATCTATGAATAATTGAAAAATATTCATATATTTTGTGCGATTGGGTTCGGGTTATTGTCTCGGATGAAAGGATAGGCAGGAAAAACCTGGTTGGGTTTGTGTACGAGTTCTGGGTATTTGTCCAGACTGATTCGAAAAAAACGAAAGGCATTTTTAAAACACCTCTCAGAAAGTGTAAGTGAAAAGAATTTCAAGAAATTATTAACATAAAAAATTGTCAGTTTTTCCCGACTAAAAATCAATATAACAATAAAAATCAATATAACAGTAAAAATTGTTGTTATTCAGACCAAATTAATAAACTTTTTTGAAGGTATTTGATCACAAAATAATTTGATAAAAAAGCGCGTCACAAACATTAAACAAAAATATGTTTGTGGGGTACTAAAAATGAATTAAAAAATGAATTTAGTAGAAATTGTGAAAATAAGTTAAAGATTGCCAATAATTGTCTTTTACTTGAAAATATTACAAATTTTTGTTGTATTATAATGATAATATCTTTGAAATTATCATTTTCAAAACATGGTTTGGCCTTTCTGCTTATGATGTGATATTTTTAAAAATTGTTGTGCAATTTAAAGATTATATTTTATCACTATAGTTTAATATCATAAAATAAAATAACTAAAGCGAAGTGGTTTTAAAGCATTGGTGCATTTTGTGATGATTTCATTTGAAAAAATACAGCATGGTGCTAGAATGCCGTAATAAAAAGAACTTAGGTTTATGTCAAAAGCATAAAATATGTGTCATAAAAACGTTCGTAATTTATTAGAGATGATAGTTGGATAAACTTACCGGCGGCGGGGCGCAGATTCGCCCACACCCAGCAGTTGCGATTGCACTAATATTGACCGAAGTATTGAGCGATACCGAACAGTTACGGCCTGTTCAGTATTAAGGCGATGCCTAGGCGAGATACAATTCCTTCTGCTTCAGGAAGTGTTTGAAGGTAAAGGAAACTGTATATCTGTAAAAGGAAATGGTTTGATGTAAGAATGATTTCAGGAAATCTGTGGTAGCGCGACTGAGACAAATGCACAGTCAATAAGAAAAATATCACCAGCATCACCACAAGCAACAACAACAACGAGTACGAGAATAATGAATATTTCATTTACTGTTGTATGTGTGTGTGTGTATTTGTGTGCGCATGAATGAAGAAATGATTGGATTGCGTCGTACTAACTTCTTCGTATTTGTCTTCGTCACGTTGGTACGTCTCGCTTTTGATCTACTCTGTTGATTCTGTTATTTCAGGTTGATTCCGGTGGATTGACACACTGATTACTATATTTTCAGAGAGCTATGATTATGCTTGCATTTGTAGCGGATAATCCTGCGAAAAAGAAAGAAGGAAGAATAACATGAAGAATGACATAGAAGCTTCTCAAAAGTTACGACACATCAAGTGATGCTTGTGATAATTTCTCTGTAAGAAGAGCCGTTGTCTATTGTAAGAATATAGCTCTCAATTTTATCAAGGACTTCGCCTAACGGAGACCGGATGCCGTCGCCATTAAGCGCTAAAATTTTCGCTTTTTTTTCGCTAGTTTTTTGTGACACTTTTGACTTAGAAAAATATTCACTTATCGGAAGGACATGCTTGTTTTCATTGCAGTCAATGGCTTTATTTGGCAACAGCAGAGAATATTTGTTATGTCAGTAATATCTTGCCCTATCTCTTAAAGCCACCACAATTTTCTTAAGAAAAAGGACGTTTCTTTCAGAAATTGTTTCAGAAAAGATTTTACAATTAAATATTTCCTAGTAATTAATTAGTAATTAAATTTAATTACAGTCTTTTACACAGCCTAATTAAGTAATTATATACAAGAAATTAGTTAATCTTAACTAATTAATTATATTTAATTATATAATAATCATATATAATAAAAAAATTACGTAATTAATTCATTATAGTTAATTATTTTGTGTCATAATTATGGTTTCCAATTATCCCTAATTCGAATTAAGTTTTATAATTACTTAAAGTCTAAAAAAACAGTTACAAATTTCTCCGAGGATAGACGAATAACGAAGGGCGTATTTATTTTTAAGTTTCCAGTTTTTGCACACAAACATATAAAGCGTGTAGGAAACGAATATCTGGCAATATCATCGTCATCATTATCGATTTATTCGATTGACCTTTGATTGATTACAAAATAAAATTAATGGATACAATAAAAACGCAAGTCGAAAGTAATGAATAGACACCACCCTGGATAAATTGGAAAAATGGAAAATGTTTTGATTTTATGAATATAATATAATTTAAAAACCCGGATATTCGCCCTTCACTTTTAGCTCTATAAAACTGATAAAATTTGTTAAAGGCTTCTGAGGTTTCACTTTTATTCTGCAGTCTTTTTAAGGTCCTAAACCTATCCCTTCAATATCCACATAAGATCATAAATTCACCATAATATTATTTGTGTCCTTTTTGAAAACTTCCTATTAAAACTTCCAAGGAATTCGTCGAGGATAATTCGCACTTTCCATTCTGTGTCTTGTATGGAATGATTGACTTTTTTTAAGACATGAAAACTTTGGATATTTATTTTGATCGCCTTGAGCTTTTTGTTATTCTCGAGATTAATGAAGTTTACTCGAATGTTATTTTTTTTTTGTTACTTCGTCATTTTGCACGTTTTCCTTTCGTGGAGGGTTCTTTTTTCTAAATAATAACTTCTTTTATTTTCATTCTAGTTCTCGTAAGGATATCTATTCATGGCCGATAATTAATATTCCTGATGGAGCTCGAGAGTTTTTAGTGTTTTTAAAAGATCACACTTTTTTTGTTTGAATTAATCAAGAAAATATTTAAATTTTGCCGTAAAAATAACCAAGCACTACGCCCACCCGCCCCAACAGAAATAGTAAGAAATCTCAAGGGAGTAGAATATCTTACAGGATTCAAGCCCGGCGGTGATGAAGTTCTATATAATGCTATTCAAAAAGTAGTTTTTCTAAGCCATCTCAAATAAAATAAAATAATAATAATAATAGTAAAAACTATTTTTCACACCCCTCTTCCTTCTTCTAGCAGAGCTTCATTGATTCCATTCCATGCAATAAACAGTTCAACTTCCTCGTCAAAGCTCGGTTCACTATATTGAAATGTACATTTGTATGTGTACGTGTGTGTGCGTGCATGTTTGCAGAAAGAACCATTCATACGCACGTACTAACAAATATGCCGGAAATGCATTCGACGACATAATTCAGATGAACAATAAGAGAAAAGTAGGTTAACACCGGAGGAGATTGACGTATACACATATGCAAACAGATACACACACATACACACACACACATCCGCACACGCATCCAAACATCCACACACATACAGTCAGCGTCTGAGCAGTTGAACAGCAGTAGAATCTTTGGCAGCATCAGAAGCAACAGCGAGAGCACAAGGAGCCAGCCAAGAAGAACTTACGTAATGGAGGAGTTCTGACGTAATAAAGGAGATCAGGGGAAATTCCGTTAGATAATGGATGTTAGCAGCGACGGAGGCGCTTGAGTGATTTTTTCTTTTCCCCCAATTTTTTTCTTTTTTTTTTGGAAACAAAATTTCAGGCAAAGCAGCATACTTTTCTTTTTTACATTCATAAATCCTCTCGTAAAATTAGAGTGGGCAGAACTTTTCATGCTGGCTCTTCTCAGCAGTTGAGAGACTTAGCAAATTTTAGTCAAAACTGATATGAAAAAAGAAATGGAATCCGCGAGAGGAACGAAGCATCAGCAGGAGAATCAACACAGACACACAATGCAAAGACATTCTTTGTGCTTTGGATTGATTTTTTTGGGTTCTTAATGAATGGAAAAACGAAAAGAGTCTTCGAAAAAGTACTCCAGATACAGAAGAATTAAAAGTATATATAATATAAATATAAAAAAGTGGATTAATTAAAATGTAATATATAAATAAAAGAAGAAAGTGCAACGAGAATTGAAAATTCAAAAATAATACTCTTGTTCTTCCCCTGGGATATTTATGAACTACTCTGCTAGAAAATCTCTGCCATAGCCTTTTCTTCTCTATTCAAATGGAATCAAAGTAGAAAAGAAAATTATAATGAGAACTCATTAAATGCATTTCAAAAAGTTTTCTGTGTTTTCTCTGAGTAGTGGAAATAATTAAAATAAGCAAACATTCTGTCTGGGGTTTTCTTCAAAGAAAAACAACTTCTTGAAGAACTTTAGTAACTTTTATTACAATCAGTCAATAAATGTCAAATAGTCCCTTCGACCAAACACAAAATAGCGTGCAAGTAGTCATACAAATACATTCATACAAACTGCGCTTAAATACACAAATGCGCTCACATACACACAATTCACATCTGTATTTACATAAACAAATACATTCACACATAGAAATACATGCATACGAACTAATAATACTAAAAAAGAATTATTTTAAATTTGAATCTTTGCCATTTCGAGAAAAGCTCTTCTCTCACTCTTAAATATCTTTTCTCAGTTTTAATATAAATTCCTTTATGTATTGTGTATTTATCGAATTTTTTCTTATATATTTCATACATGTTCATATTTTCGTAAAGTTGTGTGAGTATGCATAAATATATCTAGATAGTGAAACGATTTTCGTCTTTTTTATTTACGTAACCTTTTAATAAAGTTTACCCTTCGATTATTTATTTATTTTGCTTTTGTTTTGGATTGTCTTCTTGTTGGCCTCTGCTAATTTTTGTGGTAATTTATTATTGATTTTCTTGGTACGAATAGTACGAGTAATACTTGGTACGAATAAACAAAGAAGAATTAATTCAAATATGTTTCTCATATAAAATTAACAAAAGTCATAAAACAATTGCAAAGAAAATTTTTATAAAAATTGTATACAAGTTTTAAAACATTTTTTTCAAATAGCAAAATAAAAATTTTGCAATTTCGTCTTCGGTAAAAAATGAGTATTGAACTTTCTAGTGTACTTACGAAGTACCCTGTATTACAATAAAACATGTGCATATATACATGTTTTCTATCCGTGTGTGAGTGTATTTTCCTTATTTCTTTTTCTCTTTCCCCCTGTGTATCTCCCTCTGTCTTACTCTTCCCCTCTCATAGAAATTTTCGCAACAGACACGGTGTCGACACAATGCGCGCTCTGCATTAATGGTATATCCGGCGCATCACGGCAATCTTTAGTTGCGGGATTTCCGTATCCGTCGTTGTGGCACTTTTTATGAGGTAATGTTTTACAACGTTTCTATGAAATTTTTCCTTAAGAAAGCATAAACGAATCTGGCATGACATTTCACTAGCTCACATACAAGAAGACTTCTGTATAAACCATAAATCAATCAAGTGTTTTGAAAACCACATTTTAATTGTCACAAAAAGAATAATTTTTCCTAAATTTATTTTATTAAATTTGTTTCTATTTAAAAGAAATAGAATGTTCAAAAAAATCTGAGAATAAGAAAACCGAAATCCTAGCCATTCATTACTGATTCGTGCACGATCTGTCGCTAATGAGTTTTTGGAATTGCGAACGAATTTTGTTGTTCTGCTAATGCGACTGCGGTTTTATTATTTTACTTGAAATGGAATTTTATTGATTATGTTTGTCTTCCTTCATAGATAGACATACACACAAACAAACAACCAATACACACCTATTAATATGGATGCACGTATACCAATATTACTACTAGTTTCATATTTACTTAGTTTATCACAACTTTGACACTTTTTATGATTTATGTTGATTGATGATTGATTGATTAATACATCCCAACACGTTTATAGCTATTGGATATTTGAAGGAAAAAGTTGTATTTTTTAAGAATGGTATAAAGTATAAATAATTATTGAATCCTATATATTATTATTTAATATATACTATATAACATATTATTATTTTTTTCATAATTGCTTTTATTACTAATATTTTTTTATTTATTCTTAAAAGCCATTTGAAAATTTTCTACCATTAATAACTTCAGTTTCGTTAAATGTTCTAGGATTTATCTTTTTATATATTTTTTTTGATTTTTCCACTTGTGCAAGATAATCGGTTCACTAAAAGGTTTCCAAAGTTTTTGGCTAAAATAATATTTTTTATCAAACTTTCCCAGACTTCATCAGACATTACTGAAATTTTATTTTTACATTCACATTTATGTACCTTCTCGCTCGCACGCAATACGGTATTATATGAAAGCTTAGATCAACTTGAACGAGTACATATTGCTATGGTACGTATGAATGTATTAGTGCAAATATAACGCATATATATGTATGTAGCCGAGTAAGTGCAATACGTCTGTTATTATCGTGGCCAACAACTATGAAGTGGATGCAGTTTGCAATAACTATTTGTGATTCAAGTGCCGCACAAAAGGATTCTACCAAAAGTCTTCGACCTCTCGGAGTACTGTTTCTTCTATTGTTTTATTTTTCATAAAAGGGATAGAGGGTGGAATTGTTGGGTAACACAAATGGATGAATTGCGTTGGTATTCAAAGAGATTTTAAACTCATTTGAATCCCTTTTTTCAAAACTTTTGTTTAATATAGCTTATTTCTTCTTGTTCTTCCTAAATTTAATCGGTTTTGCCTAAATTTACTAACTTTATTCATTTGGCAGCGAAATGAAATATCCATTTGGTAGCTAAAAAGATCCATTATCTCACCCTTGCGAAACATTAGCGAGTGGTATGAGTATGCTCACGAAACATTAACGAGTATACTTAAATTAAACCTGAGATATTTTGAGAAAATTCTTGAGCGAAAGGGTGTTAGAAATAAAAATTTAGCTAACATAGAGAAACATGTGCTAGATATGTTTTTCTCCACCGATGAATTAATGACGAAATCTAAAGGAGGGAGGACACTTTTTAATTTCAAATTATATAATCAGATAAAAAATCAATTTAAAAGGAAAAAATCATCTTTCGATCTGCAAATTGTTCGAAATACTTCAATTTTTTTTAATAGATAATTTTTCATTTCTTTGAAAAACAGCTGTTTCCTTGTAATAAATACGTAATTCACATACATTATTTATCATTGAATGCAAATCACGCCTATTTGTTTTACACGCAATTCATTCACAAACACATTCACTACTGCAACCATTCACGTATCAGTGACCAACCAGTCTTCACAATCTCAACCCAAGGGATCATTTTTCAGAAATTGTATACCGAAAATATTTTAAAAACGGATATACTAACACACAAGCAGATGGCGACAACTGGTGTGGTAAGGAATATACTCGCGTATGTGTTAGTAATTTTTATATTAAAACCGAATGCTTAGAGAAACACAATTTTATGCAAAAATTTTCAGTTAATTTTTTATTGATAAATATTTTCAAAAGATGATCTGAATGAAATTTTTAGATAATAAGTAACTCACCCTGTATTTCACTTTTATCCTTTTAATATAAATAATTTGTGTAAAACACTTCTTCAATTTTTTTTTCAAATAAACTTTTTTAATTACTAGTAAATATTTTTATTATTTCGCGAATAGTTTTGACGAATTATCGCATTTACCCTTCGATTTGTTATCCACGAATATATCTATACATATAGAGAAAAGACCGAAAATTGATTTTGCGTTTGGAAAGGATTAATCAATTCAAAAAAGCTATAAGGAATGGTCACCTTTTTTCTGTTGGTTTGCACTGCCAGCAATTTTGCAAAGTTCAGAATCGAAACTATTTGAAATAAGTAACTAAATCAATTGCTTTTTATATCACTTTAGCAATCTTTAGTTAAAGATTTTTCATTCTAGATTCTTTGATATGTGATGTGATGAGAACAAAATTCAGCCAAATTGTGAGGATAACTAAATTCACAACTTCGATGTTATTCCGCGAATTGGACTGATTACCACAACGATGAAATTTCTACTGAAACACGGCGCTGCTCGATGATTTTTTCTCTACATATTTATACTCGAGGAAAATTGTTCACTGCGAAGGGTTGATAAAAAGCTTGACCGGTCATTAGAGAGAAAGGAAAGCTTTCAAGGGTTGATGAGTTGAATAGTAATTGCTTACCCTTGGTGGGGGTAAACAAGAATCGCAAGGTATCAAAAAGTAGGTTTGAGAATTTTTTGTAAATATAATGGTTGAGTTCTCAAATTCATTTTACTAGACTTGTATAGAAATAGATTGATAACGAAATTTCTTTTATTTTACTTTTTCCATATAAATGATGAAATGTCATGTCTGAAGCATTTATGTTTCCTTAATGATATAAGTCCGAGCAGAAACGAGTGGAAATATCTCAATTGTAAGAACGAAACGTACTCGCTATTTTGTTTAATAAAATGCCTGTACACGATGTTATATTTGGTATTGCCACGGTTGGTGTATGTGCTAAAGAACTATAATGGTTGCTGTCGACGACTTTCTCTTATATATAATTTATTTTGACAATATGAAAATTGTGAACTTCATTATGCCATAAATACATTTTTTTATCATTCGTTATAATCGCCTCACCGACAGAGACAGTGAGCTTGATTTTGTGATCACAAAAATTAAGCGCGATTATTGCATTGCATTGCGTTAATTTTACTCTTAGAATTTTGAAATAAGATCAAAATAAATTTATTTTAACATGGAACGAAGCCATTAAGTAAAACCCTGAAAATAGTATTACAAATAATTTTTTAAGAAATTGCTCCGTAAGACCAGGATTACATCCATCAAAACATCTGACGTTTTTAACACAACCAATGCTGCCAAATTCAGTTATAAAGGAAGAACCAAATCAAAAGCAGATAAAAAACATGTCCAAAATCGTAAGCTCACCAACTTGGCTAACTCGTTCGGTTCTGCAGAAAACAGCGATCAGTTTAGATGTGACGTTCGAACGGAAAAGGTTGTAAATACGCGGTGGAAGCTATTGCTAATGCAACAGAAATTAATCGAAAAAACGAGAACTTTAAGGATTGATAAAAGAAAATTGATTATCAAATAAAAACCCAAACAAAAGTGAAATTACTAGAAAACAAAAACACTTCAATAAATAATAAACAAACGAAAGTTGAATGAAACGACAATTAAAACAAAGAAAATTTTTAAAAAGCAAATTTATTACGTTTTCGAGCAACTCACACTAATGAAATTGTAGGACAAGTTATTAAACCTTCCATAAAAATTTATATTGTTTTGTAAAGAATCTCTCGAAAAACCAACTTGGAAATATTAAAATTTTGTAATAAAACAACGCTCATAAAATGTGAAAGACAAGAAAAATTAAATAATCAAAGAGTTTTATGAATCGGTTTTGCCTGTTGATTTAAAAGTGTTTGCATTTGTGTGCGCGATTGGCGTAGAATTTTAAAGCTTAATGTGATCATGCCTAAACCTTGACAGTTTCTCCCTCCCCACCGCCATTCACGTCTCTCTCTATCTATCTCTCTTTTCCCTCTTTATGGCTTTCTCATGCATTTAATTTCATTCTGGCTAAAACTAGTTTTTCAGTGTTTTAACTTCAATTTTTTCATAGTTTTACTTTTTCGGTTTACTTTTTCGGTTTTGCTTTTCTCACTTTGCATCTTTGCATTCCGTAAACTCAGACGATAACACCGCTTATAGACGACTGTCAACAAGATTTGTGTATTTTTGTTTTTGTTTTTATTTTAATTTCATTTATTTTTCTTTGTATGCAAATCGTCATTCGTTCCATCTGCTGATAATCGTAGTTTCGCGCATTAGATCGCTCCCGCCTATTTGTTATCCATCGTCCGTCAGTTTGAAAGATTTTAAGCTTTTCATTCGACTCAAACGGCTGGCAACCGACGCAACCAACGCAATTTCCTTTTTTCCAGATGCGTGGTGTGTCGCATTGTATTACTCCAACAGCTTTGGTGATAATAATCATAATAATAATCGTGATGATGTAAGAATGCAAATGATCTGTTTATTTAATGATTTAAAAATTATAGGGGAAATAATTACTTCTTCTTGTTTAGAGGATTTTTTGTTTTGTATTTATTTTTGTAGTTGGATTTGTTAAAATTTTTGAAGTTATTTTTTTCTCTTTATTACATATTACTTAACCATAATTTAATCGGAGTTTTACTTACATCAATATTTTATAAAGATAAAATTGTTATAAAGTACTAGAAGTGAGAGTTTAGATGAATAGAAAACTCTGATCCTGCAAAAATCAGACGCTTTATTCAGGTGGGCACAATTCATCAAATCAATCCAACAGCTTTCTGATCCTCTTCCACTATTGATGACAAATATCTTTTTTTTGTATGCGGTGGTGACTCATACGATAAGTATGTTGTTGCAAAATTGAGTCAAGACATTCTCAGAAATTTATCTATATTTAAACGTGCAGCTTCACAGAAAAAAACGCAAACATACGCATTTAGACGCGCACACAAATACAACGCTAACGATGTAAAACGTGACTAGAAATAGAAAATTTGTTCCAATATTTAAAATTGATATATTCGTATAAAAAAAAACTAAATAAATTTATATTTTTATATTTTCTCAAGTTGCTAGAACTTATGCCTAGAACGTTGCTAATTTGCCAATAATATATTGATTAAAAATATTGTTTCCTAAAGGAAAATATAAAACAAATAACAGAAATTGTTGTCGGTTTAATTATCTTCTAATTTATAAATAACATCTCTTACGAAGAAATAAAATAAAAACAAACAAAAAACTTAAGAAACGAACGCGCAATGGCAACGCCTTCAAAAAGCAGAAGCACAAATTTCGTTCCAGTGCCACTTCTTTGCATCGGCTTACTTTTTGTTAATCACGTAAGTAGAAATCTGCCGTTTTATGAATAATTGTTCTTTATCTACCTTACCTACCACATGTTTACTTCCTCAATCCCTCCTCTTTATTATTATATGTAATTGTTTGTTTACGCTCTGCATAATTTTTGATAGCAGAAATTATTAAGAACCACAGCTCCAACTAGCTTTAAAATAGTTTCTTTTATAAAGAATATGTTTCCAATGAATATTGAAATGATAATACTATTTCCATTTAGAAAGACTTTCGACTTTTTTATACCATATTTGATTAACTGCTAAGGTAAAGATTTCAGACCCACAGCTGCTACTGCCGCTTCTAATAAATCGCGGTGCCTTTAGTTTTAAAAAATTTAGGGAAACAATAACAATTTGCTTTATAGAGATTTTGTTTGTTTGTTCTTAAGTAGCTCTATAATTTTATTCTGTTTTGTAACTTGCCGTTTAACAAGTCTTATATTTAGTACTTGAGAATTTTAGGGATGATGATAATTACTTCGAAATTTTGGAATATTTGGGTGAATTCAAATTTATACAATTTAAAAAAAATCATTTCCTCTCATGGCTTGATTTGATACATAACAATTGCGGCTTTTTAATGAATTAATTTAAAAAAATATTTTTGAATACACTTTCATTATTTCCTCAAGATTGTAGTCATGTCACTTACATTTTGTGGTAGTTTCTTTAATTAGCGCAACACTTTTAATTTACTTGCTGGGACAAGAGAGAAAATGTTGTTATTGTCTTTCATTAGATAAAAGTAATGACAAGATTAATAAGAAAGAAACCCTAAAGAAAGTAATGACAACTGCTTTCCCTGTCATTTATATTTGTTTTCTTCCGCACTGAGAAATTAAATCTACTCCGGTAACGTTACAAAGATTTACGAGCAAGATAATTAGAAAAATAATGATAAAGAGGCAGGAACTTAATTTAAAAGAAGGAGCTTAATTTACATCGAGATCAGCTAGAGTGTATACTCGTAAATTTATGATTTTCTAGCAATTCCGAATTTGCTTTTCAACAAAAATCCAAATTAAATTACAAAACCGTTTTTGTTGTTTGAAGTTTGAAAAATCTGTTATCCATTTAAATGGTGAAGTAGATGATGAAGTGACTGTAGTTGACTGTCCAAAGATAATTGAATGCTTTGACGAAAATTATACAACAATGTTCCTTAATAACCATTATAAAAGCCATCATGAAACGCTCTCTACGACATAAAGACCTCTTCTTGAAAAGCTTTGTTTTTGATCGACATAAAAGTCAAATTGAAAAAATAAACAATTTGAATATTTGACATTGAAAGTCTTTTCGTTTTCCTCGTTTCTCTCGGATGTCTGAACGTAAAAGGGAAGGGATAATAAAGCAGAAATATAATTAAATATTTATATTTGCAAACAACAAAAAAACCTTAAAAAACTTTATTTCTCTTTGTTTAGGATTTATTTGCTCGCGGAAACGTGCGTAGGTGTGTGTTTGGAATATAAAATTAATTTAAAAAAACTAAATTAAAAAGAGCAAAATTTTCAATAAACTAAATTTTCAATCTTTTTATAAATTCTTTCATTTATTTAATAATATCTAAGTATTTTATATTTAATAGTTTAATTTATTTTTTTTAGTTTGTTGTTTTACGAATTTAATTTCTAGTTCATTAACTTTTTAAGTTATTAATTGTTAATTTTTAATTATAAATTATCAATTTATTAATTAATTTACACTCTTTTGTAATTTCCCAATTCATTAAGGTAGCTTTCAATTTATTTGCTTAAGAGTTAAAAATATTTTGAATCTTTGATTACTAATTACTATTTTATTCACTACTTGTTAAATTTATTAATTTATAATTTTATTTACCTGCTTTTTTATTAGGTAATACTTAATAATAATTAAGTTTGTCATTAACTTAATAATTTCTCAGTTTGTCAACTCAGTTCAATTACTTACAATTACAAACAAACTTACAATTCATTATTTTGTAAATTTTTAGTAATTAATTTATTAATTTATTAATTTGTAACTTTAATAATTACTAATATTTAATTATTGCTTATCATGTAAATAATTATTTAAAAATTTTTTAAATTTTCTATATTATTAAAAATAATAAAATTTTGAAAACTTTCCGTAAATATTTATAAATTATTAAACAATAGTGTTCAATTTATTAACCTGTTTATTAGTTTTTTGATGTGTTGACTTATAAAACTTTTAATTTTTTAGTATATTAGTTACCAATAATTAAAAACTAATTATAAACTTTTTCATCAAAGTCATTCACTAACTTATTGAATATTGGTAGAACAAATTCATTTTTTTACCAATTTCATCTATTAAAAGACAATAATACTTTCAGCTTATGTCAGTAAAAAACCTCAAAATTATAAAAAATAATTTATTTCTTCAAATTATTTTAATTACAAATATTTGAAAAGAATCCCACTCTTAGGGCCCACGCAGTTTTTCTGTCTCATATTTACTGAATGCGTTATATGCATGAGATATAGAAATATTTAACTATTGAATTCAATTCATTTACCCATAAGTATTTTAAGTATAAATAATGTTAAAATATAATCTGCTAGATGATTACATATGTTTCTATGTTTATGGGATATATTCTACCCAATTTTATTAAAATAATGGAATGAAATATAGACAATATAATAAATTCATTGAAAACTGCCATATTTAGTTGTCATCACATTGACTTATCTTCAGTTATCTTATGAACATTGATGCTTCATAATTGATTTCAAAGTCCAACCCATAAATGCAAGCATTTTAATTTGTCATTGAGCGTTAAGTTTATCTATATATTAGCTGTCTGCAATATACTTCTTTAATTTCACTTTTTAATAATGCATAACTATTTTTTATTACTTTTCTAGTGATATTTTATAATAAAGAAAGCATTACTGAGCTTAAATTAGAGTCTAGAAAATAATAGACAAATTGTGAAAATTTCTACAAAAACGGTTTTCTCCAGAATAAGAGTCCAAAACTGTCGCCGTCTCAATACATGAAATCTACAGATGATTATATGGATATATTAATAAAAATTTAACCCGATTCGATTTTGCATAAAAACTGTTTTACTATAATTTAAAATAGAACAGATTTTAATCATATTATAATTTCTGGCCTAAAAATAATCAAATAATTTACATTATTAATGTAAACGAAATCGAATTATTAGCGAAATATTATCAAAAACTACAAGAGTTAAGTTTTTTAAAAATTGAAATTTCAATTTCTTTAGCTTTCCAATGATAAGTTTCACTTTATTTTGTAATTTACAACATTTATTTCTCACTCTTTTCGATTTCTTCAATGCTCTTAATAGTGCCCAAATATTTTTATATACATATCAAGGAAGTTTGTTTCTGAAGTCTTTTGTTCAAAGAATTTAATATGAATATTGATAAATGTAGAATATGTGAATTTTATGCATAATTTCACATAAAATTTACAATATTTTATATTTTTCAATATTCACATAAAACTTAGAAATGTAAATAGCTGTAAGCAGAACACTAATGGGACATTTTGTCGCTATTTTCACTTTTTATTGAAAGTTTTGTTGATTTTTTCAGGAGTGTAATATATTCCTGCTTTATTTATTATCATCTGATATCTATTTAAATTAGAATTTATGTAAATAGGAGAAAATTTAGAAAATCTTTTCAGTAACAATAACAGAGAAAGTTGTTTTGTTGTTTTTTCATTTTACAAAAAAAATTGATACTATTCTTCTTGTATTCTCGTTGAATCTGGAGCAATTTGCACTTACTGTTGGTTGTTGTTGTTCCTGATTTTTACCATTGCAAGCACAGCAGTGCTTCCGCGTTTTGTACTAACTTGATTATATTGTTAATAAATGTGGTTGATGAGCTTTACCGCAGTTGTTGAGGAAATGGTTAACGGCTGACTTCAAGTGCATTGAATCTTTCCTTTGTATTTTATTTGAGCTTTTTTATATTATTCAGTAAATTTTTTTAACCATTTGGTCTGTCGGTTTTTATTAGTTAAAAAAATGAAGTAATGAATAAGTTAAATCAAAGGAAGGATCCACGCTTCCGGCCAGAACGAAAGTTTTAAAAATTTATTCATATTATTTATCCAAAACAAAAAAAATTGTGTTCTATATTGCTGGATAATAATTTTCTCCTTAATATTTGGTGCAACGCCCTCAAAATTATTCACAAAATGTATTAACATCTTTTAATATCGAGTATGGAGAGTAAACTACTATAGATTTTCTTGATGATATGACCTCGATCTGGTCGCAGTAACTTTCCTGCATCAATTCACATGACTTGAACAATTTTTTCTTTTTATCTTATTTACCACTTCTATCAACTCGCTTCACCCCTGCTGGTCTCGACATTGAATTACTCCGAGATTTATTCAAAGAAATGTAATGCGATCGTGCTGTTGGCAACTCATACTGATTTTACTTATTATTTTCACTCAGTGAAAATAAAAATAGAAAAATCTTATTACTCTTTAAACCCAAAGATAAAAAACGAAAACTTCAAATAATGGAAAAAAGAATTCTTTTCATTGAATTAAATTTGTTGTGTTGATTTGAGTTGGATGAACTGAAGAACAAATGCACCGAGGAAATCAGCACCATCAAATCTATCTCAATATAATCTGATATATATCGTATAGCGCAACGTATGGTATCGCATTGCATCGTTTTTGAATGTATGCGAGCCGGTCCAATTGAGGTCGGGTACTTAGATGGAGAATTAGTTTAAAAGAGATTAAAAATTATAGAAGCACAAAAGTAATTTTCAAATAATTGTAGTCAGCACGTGATATTGCAATTATCGACTTGATAATATGAATGTGTGCCTATGTGTTGTTGGTTGATATTGATATAATTCCAGGTTGTTTACGAAATTGAAATTGCTTTTCCAAAAAAAAAAAAATACATTGTAAGGAAAACTGAAAAATTACACAGCACTTTTTAATGAAGAAATGTTTTTTCTAAATGATCTCTAAAAGTTTCAAATTAGGTTTATAGTTTTCTATCATTTAGAGAAGGGAAAGGCAAGGAATTTGGGGGCTAACATTTCCGTAATTTTTCGATTATTTTTAATTTTGGTGCGGACTTAAGCCATTCTCTTATTTCTGAATATCTATAAAAAAATAAAAAGTT
This sequence comes from Physocephala rufipes, assembly GCA_963966595.1. Classification (NCBI taxonomy): domain Eukaryota; kingdom Metazoa; phylum Arthropoda; class Insecta; order Diptera; family Conopidae; genus Physocephala; species Physocephala rufipes. The sequence continues at coordinate 49,392,942 of OZ016501.1, forward strand.
GTCAATAAATCATTTTATTTTCTTGAAATTAATTAACAAAATATAATAATCATTGATTAACGTACGAAATACGAATTCGTTAATTTAGTATGAAATTAATTTAATAAAAATCATTAAAATTTTTTATGATTGTAAATGAAATTAATAACAAAATTCCTACAAGCTTCGCACAAACAGGCTTTGTCTTATGCTTAAAAATAATGTGTTATTATTTTTGAACTGTTATTTTTCAATAAAAATTTATTGTGTGAAAATATATTTTGTGTGATACTGACTGTAATCGTAATGAATGTAATTGCAAGTTTTTTCCAAAGAGCATTTTTGAGTCCAAAAATATTTTAGAAAATATATGAGTTTGTGTGTCTGATAATTATTGAACAACATTCGAGCAATCAGAAATAAACTAGTTTTTAGATAATAACTGAAGAAATAGCCTCAAGTTTATTTAAAAAAAAGTAAAATTCTATTTGGTACGATTGTTAACGACAAAAACAACAATAACAGCAACCAATGGTAACCAAAAGGCATGAATTTCGCAACAAATAATTGCAGCTGCAGATGAAAGTGACCGCAGTAGTCACCAACAGCAACAGAAATAACAGCGATACAACAACAACAACAGCAGCAACAAAGGGAGACCGACAAAAAATTTTCCCAAATAATGTTTCGTGGTTGGTTGCTATTGCCGTTTTTAGTTTATTATTACTTGTTTATCATTGCTGTCGTTGACGCGGCTGTCAATTTTGTTGTTGTTGTTGTTGTTCTAGTTTTATTTATTATTTTTCTCTGTGTTTTTTTGTTTTGAGCATTGGTTTATAATTTATTTGCAACCAGTTTTAAAATAATGTAACGAAACTAGCGGAAATTTGAAACATTTTTTGTTGCAGATAATTTTTATTTTCGAATATAATCACAAACACACACACACACACACACCATGTGATATTGGTGTCGTTCAGGTTGCAGCTGCAACTGATGTTGGTTTAGTTGTTGTCGTTTTTAGAGTTATCTTTGTTGGCGGTGTCTTGTTATGGCGTCAATACTTAGTCATTATGAAATCGAGTTGGCGGAAATGCTATAAAGGATATTTCAAAAAGATAAATATTTTGGTTTCTTTAAAAAAATATGGATTTTATTCTCATTTTATTTAAGTAGTTTATCAAACACTTTTGGTTCGTTTAGAAAAATATTAATTTCTATTTTGGTTTGTGTCTCGGCTTAAGAATTATTGTCGTCTTCGATTTTGAACCTAAAATGGGTTTGAGAAAGAGGGATCAGTCAACCAGTCAATCTGATTCCCCCTGATGAATAAAAAACATTGTTATCTCCTCTAAGAATACCTCAATTTCTCCCCACTCCCTCTCTCTCACTATATATATATATATCTCCTTTCCTTTTTCCTCTAGCATTTCTTGAATAATGTTTTTTCAGAATGCTAAAAAAGATTGAAGAAGTTCATCTCATCTTGAAGATAGAACACTGTCAGAGCAAACCGACCGATTTCGTCCATTAATCGCACAGACGGAATAATGAAAAATTGTCTAGACAACAAAACACAGACAACTTCAAGTTTTTAATCTCTCTCTCTCTCTCTCTCTCTAGCTAAACGTCTGGTAGATCCTTCAGCAATAAAAATTAAATCTGCAGAATCTGCAGCATTCTTGCAAAATTTTCTTGTTCAACAATAATCTGCATCAATTGCTTAAGGCGCTCACTCGGTTTGAGAAAATGTAAGGAATTATCTCTGACTCTGATGGATCTGACTGGACTCAGTTCGGGCAGTGTGATTTTAGTCGTTTTTTTGCTTAGGTTTGGAAGGAATAATGGCATGAATGAGTGAAGGCCATAACCATAAGTACTTCAAGCCGCAATGAGTGGATTACAATTTTTAATTGCACTTTTGCTGCCGTTGGGGTTGTTGTTTTTGTTAGAGCATTAATGGTCAAGACGTAAACAAAATTTAAATCGGTTTAGATAAAAGATTTTGCTTTTTTGACCAATTTAAAGCATTCATTATTTTCTAGCATTTAAATTTTAGAAATATACTTTCGATTGCTTGCTTTCGTCCACTAACGATGCGATATAAAATATGAATAACGCCCAACAAGTCTCTACAAAATGTCCTAATAAATAAACTTATTAGAGCATGTTTTGCGAATTTGCAAATTTGATGAATGTTTTGTTGTTGTTTTGGTTTTGCATTTGCCCAGTTCATGGCGACAACACCCTGTTTTTAAGTTAATTATTGCAAAAAGTTTAATTTTATCACATCGAGTTAATTTGATCAAAACAGTCAATTAACTGTTGGACTCCATGGACGTTTTTTCATTAAAACTATATAGCGAAAACAACAACAACAGCAACAACAGTAGCAACAACAGCAGCAACAACAGCAGCAACACCAACAGCAACAAAAACACTAAACCAGCACGGACAGCCTTAATAGAAAACAATATATTCGTAGGAAAGCAGCGTATTCATTATACGATCATTTTTCCTTCAGTGACCTCCAGCCATTCATTTGCAGCACGTTCAAGTCTTCACCCCTGACACCGCCACCACCACCGTCACCAATGTTATCCTATGCTTAAACTTTGTAGAGTCGGCTAGTGGTTTTTCTATTTGTTTGCTCATTTGTTTGTTTGTTCGTCCATTTGTTTGACTTCTTTCCGTTTTTCTATTCCGTCTAAACATAATCCCCCACGCCCCCTTTGGATCCATCTTATTGACCACTTAAGTTCGTGACGTTTGTCGCTAGTTGGATTGTTTGCTAGTATGCTAGTTTGATTGTTGTTGGGTCCTTTTGCTGTTAATAAATAACGGATGAGAAAAACGTGTGAAATACCAGAGAGCGATGGCCACAAAAGGCAAAAGACAAGCAATAGGAATATTACAACATGTTTGCTATTGTTGTTGGTGGTGATGGTGTTATTGTTGTAATTTTTTTGTTCTTATTGACGTTGTTGTTGTTTTGTATATTGTTGTAATATTAATATTTGTATAAATAATGCGTGGAAATAGCATGCATTGTCTTCATTTATGCTACTGCTGCCAGCAATACAATGTGCATGTATGTATGCACGAGTGTGCAAGTAAGTGTGTGTGTGTGAATGTGTGTTACAACGTAAATGATGATAGAGAGGATGATAGAGAGGAAGGGTGGACAACATTAACGTATTACCATAAAGCTCCAAAAAAGTGACGAACAACAAAAAAGTCTAGCCAAATACAAGTCACGAGAGGGCAAGGGGATCCCTAAAATTCTCAGATCAATTCTCGTCTCCAAGTTAAAATTTTTTGAAAAATAGAGACAAAGAAACCAGACGAGAAATGGATACTTCTTATTTTTGGAAATTCTATAATATTTTTTATTAATGTTTTCCTTTCAATGAAAATGTGCTTTAATAATCTAAAACACTTTCCAAATTCCTTTGATTGAGGGAAAACATATTCCATTCCAGGATTGGTCTCGACTCGATTCATGACGAACTTTTTTCAAACAATGCGAGATCTAAAATGTTTTCATTCGATGCGATGCAAAAACTAATGGTCTTTTTCAATCGAAATGTTATCAGTCTTGCCTCAAAAAATTTTCTGAGCTCTAAAATTTGTTTCTTCCATCAAAAACAAGCCTTTAAAATCGATAATTAAACGATACACATTGATCGATTTATCAATAATTTCTGAATTTATAACTCCCAATCGAATCCTTTTGTGATAGCCTTTAATCAACTTAGATTTGCCGTGACGTTTCTTATGATCCGCTAATTTTCAAAATTCTGCCCACGCATGCTCGAATCAAGGACCGGTTTTCACAATACTTTACAACAAAATAAAACACCTCCATAAATTTTTATTAACGTAATTTTTGCTGCCTGTTAGCCTGCCTATCTGCCCCGCTACCCCGCGGTAACCTAACCACATCATCAATATGCTGGCACATTGTTGACTGTTTGAGATCAACAAAAGCGGAACACTCGATCTCGTTTAGCTCGAGATGGCAGTGCTGCCAACTTTGTGAGAATCAAGTTTATAAAAAAAGGCAGTTTGTTGTAAATCGGGTCATTTTTTCTCTCTGCAGAAATTCGGTCACTAAAGCATTTTGGCGAGAAAAAAAGAACGGAGAAGAAAGAGAAACAAAACGAGCAAAAACTAAGAGACGAAAATTTGTTTAAATGAAACGCAGGCGACAGCAGGGACAGTATTCCGTTATTGTAATTTATAGTACTTTCAAAAAAATATTCCTTCATAAAGAAATAGGATGCAAATCGTAATATCCCATTAATTCTTTTTTTTTCGCTTCGTGGGTTTTTTGTGAAATAAAGTAGTTAATTAAATATCTCTTGAAATCGTTTCATGTATATTTACCTCCATTAAATGCCATTCAGAAGCTATTAATTTTCTTAATTGGTCAGTGTTTGGCTTCTGACCTCTGCAAAGAAGAAAGAACACGCGAAGCAGTCCGTTCGATTTGAGAACTTCTTCTTTGGCATAAAATCCCGAGCTAGCGAGCGCTTAATCTTTGAACACATTCTGTGAAAGCTATTGGATGGTATCGTCGAACTGACTCGAAATCATGGAGAACTTTCGAAATTGAATGAAGCAACAATATCCAGGGCATGTAACGATCATGACCAACAACACTGAAAACAACGGCAACACTAACGACAACAACAACCAACGACAATAGCAGTAATGATCGACTGGCAACAGCAATTCACCAGATCCATCCAGATTTTGCGCTTCAGGAGTAGCGAAGACGTGGAAGAGAAACGCCGTAAATTCATTTTTCATTCGATTTTGAAACCTCGTCCTGCAAACGTCGAGTTTTTTTTTCGTAAGGAGAATGAAGAAACGAAGTAAGCGAGCAGCAGAGATTCATGTAAATTTCTAACGATTTTATAGCAACGTTTATTGTCCGCAACAGCAACACTTCCGGCAAAAAGTTAATGATTTCAATTGCGATACATTTCAGGCAAATAATGATGCTCTTGTTTTTTTTTGGATAGTTTTTTTTTCATTGCTGTAAAATAATTTGCAAGACCTCGCCGAGGCTTACCCGATATTGGGTTAAGTGAATATCTCGTTACGTCGTCCTTCTCGCTCAGAATTCTCGCAACCACAAGACGCTTGAAATTCTCGTAAGCGAGTTTTTTCTGAGATAATTATAAAGATTTTGAATCAAACAAAGCGCTCCACCTCCTCAGGGGAGTGGGTGTTGATCATGATAATTTAAACCTCTGTCCTAAGATTCTTCCTCCTTTTCTTAATCATTAATTTGAACAATAATTTCATGCTTTTCATTAAATTCTATTCATGGTATTTTTTTTCTTTTTTCCACCTTTTTCTATTTTCCTAAAGGTCTTTGCTCAGGAATCATCAGGAACACCCAATGAGTTTGCCCCACATGTCTCGGCGACGTGCAAGGCGGGCACAATGTCCATTAAAGTAAAATTCGATGGACCTTATGGTGGCGCCGTGCATGCCCGCGATTATCGTACAACAGCGTGTATGGCGATGGGAGATGGTACCGACTCGGTCGCGTTCAGTTTGAACCTTTTGGCGAAGCAGGGAGCGCCCGATTATTGTGGTATCCTGGTCAGCAACGTGAGTGGCACAAATGTAAGTAGTTTTTTTGCTAGCAAATACTAAATTATTGACTGCTATAGAACAATAGCAAACGCACGCATACACGCACACACACGTTTACGCACTCACGCACACGATTACACATAAACACAAACACACTCGTGTTTGTTATAAACACACACACACGCACACATACGCACACACACATACACACGCACTGCATATGCACTTACACGCAAAAATAATGACTGAGCTTATTGAATCTTTAACAACTTAACTATAATTTAGTTATGTAACTACGGTTTTTGTTGTTGTTGCGATGAAAAAATGATGCGAATTATTTTCAATGCTTCAATTTGATTATAATTGAAATGCATTGAGCGCAATCGTTACGCTTTCGAATGCAAATAATCGCAACGAATTGTGATGAAACGAAAGGCAAGACTGACGAGAATGCGTTAAGAGAATGAATTAAGTCTTGAAAGAAGAATGGAAGGGAAAAAGGGAGGCAAAACAATTTGTTCTGATTTGCTGGAGAAGAAAATTATTGGAAAATTAACAAGAACCCAAATGAGAAAGAAGAAGATTTTATTTGATTTAATTTTATTCGATACTGTTTGAATGGTTTACGAGTAAAAATCAGACTTAATTAAAAATAATGTCTTTTTTAATTTGTTAATAATCGTTAATGAGCTATAATGATTGCTTGATAATTGATTGTTAAGTCTCTCAATAAGAAAACTACTATTGGGAAATTGTGAAAATTATTAACAAGCAGAACAACAACAACAACAACAATAACATCAACATCAATAACAACCAAAAAAAACAGCATTAACAGTCGTAGCAATAGCAAGAAGAACGAAATGAAATAAAATTTTGTTTTGACCGATTTTATTAAAACGATCAGCCAAACCGTTGTTCGGTCCGTTGCCCCTCCCCCCTCTTCTTCCTCCTGGCAATTTTTCATAGATATAGAGAGATATAAAACCAAAAAAAAATCAATAAAACCAGCGCGGAGAACAAATCGCATAGCAATTGCCTGTAATGGTAACAACAACAACAACAACAACAACAACAATGGCCACAAGTAACAATAAGAACAGCTGCCACTGTCAACTAGAGGAAGAACACCTTAACTTGGTCAAGTCAAGCAGCCAGTCAATCACAAGCAACACAAGCAAAAAAAAAAAATGCAATAAACAACAAACGGAAAACAAAGTGGCGCTGATGTTGACGATGTTGACGATGTTGTCGGTGTTGTCGGTGTTGCTGTGGTGGTTGTGCGATTTTTTACAAACTCTAGTAGTAGTTGTTGTTGTTGTTGTTGTTCACAATTGAAATGCTTTGACACCGCACGCAAGACGCAGAGAAAAAATAGAAAACAGCATCGGGAAAAATTAAATAAATTTAGAAAAAGGCTGAAAAATAATAAAACCAAAAAGTTAGCAGCTTAGATAGTTAATAACAAACAACAAACAAAAGCAATAACAACAAAGAAGCAGCAACAACATTTGTTCTATTGCCAGATGACGCGAGCTCGTTTCTTTTCGGGATATGGATTCGCTCACGAAAAAAATTACAATAATAAAGTAGTAAACAGTAAACAACAACAAAAACAACATAACAACAACATCACAAACGTTCACAACAACAATGACAACATCAATCATGCAAAAAATAATGCGAACAAATACTGACTAACACCAAGAACAATATTAGATTAAGTAACAACAACAACAGCAGCAACAACAACAACAGCAGCAACAGCAACTATAGCAGCAACAATAGTATTAGTAGCAGCACAATAACACCAACAACAATCAAGGTGTTCAATTAATTTTGTTTTATAAATTCTACGTGCGAAGAGATTTCAATTCTTTTTTTGTTTTCTCAATAAAAAAATGAGCCCACAGGCGCGACCGAAAGCATTAAATTCGGTCGCGAGGGTGACGGCATATCAAGAGACATACTTGAATATTGATGAAAAAACGTTCACAGGAATCGCAGTAACAGAAAATAGAAATAGAAAAACAATTTTTTTTTAAAATTTCTGACACAACTTTCTCCAAATATTTTTGCAAAAACAAACGAATAAAAATGTTTGAACTAATTGGTTTAAAAATGTTTGCAATAGCTTTTTCAATATTAAAAATTTTATTTTTATTTTATGATTTTTTATCAATAATTCAATATTTCTAAGACGTTAGGCGTCTTTCTTTCCCATCATCTGTTTCTCTTACTCAACTGCCTTCCATCCTTCCTCCCATTCCTTAAAATTTTTAAAATTCTGAATTAATATAAAAAAATTTTTTTCAACTTTTGTTTTTATTATTTGCTTGGTATCTTTTTCTCAAAAAAATTCTAAAAGCAGTCGCTACTCCGATACAGAGCACAACGAAACCGCTTTCAAACCGCCTTCGCTCGGCAGGGTGTGTCGTGTCGGCGTCTTTCTTGTGCATTATTGCCGACGACAGCTTTCCCTTCTAATCCCCTTCCTAAAATTCTCGTATACCCACCATCATAGTTGGCCTTCAATTTCGGCTTTGCGGTTTAGATTTTCACTTTATATTAATTGCTGTTTTATTGTTTTGAGCTCCGTTCCTTATTTGCCATTCGTTGCTTTTTATTGCCCGACATAGTGACGGTCGGTTGAGTCGAATCGAGGGTGGTGGCGATGGTGGTGGTGAGACCCTATGCCCTGATAGGATAAAAATGAGATTTTGTGGTCTACGTGGAAAAAATTCCTAAATGTTCTATAGGAAAAACTGATATCGTAAGGATAATTTCAAGAAAAGCATTATGGACGTAAAAGTTGGAAAATAGGTTAGAAATTGAAAAGTATCTGCTGATCACGCATTCGTCTTTTTTTCGCAATGATTTATTAAGAATTTTTTAAGCTTTTTCGCGTGAACTGAACCAACAACCAAAATTTGTTAGAGTTTTTTGGCTTCTATTGATTTTACCCTACCCTACACCCGAAGTGATGAGAGTATATGAACTTTGTTTTTCCGCTTGCAACGTGAAGAATGGAAATGTGTATTAGTTTATTTTTATTGGTTATTTATTTTGTTTTATTAATGTAGTTTTTTATTAAATTAATTTATTATGAACTCATTTGTATAATTAATTATTTATTTTGCTCCTTTATTTTGCATTAATTTTTATTTTTGGTATTGCTTATTGAATTTATTTATTTCAATTTTCTTAAATTTCTTACTTTTATTTACTTATTTATTTATTTTTGAATTTGTCTTTTTATTGCTGTCTACTGTAAATTTGTTTATTTTATTTTATTAATGTATATTTTTAGTAATTTATTTTATTATAAATTTAGTTATATATTTATTTATTTATTTTGCTCCTTTATTTTGCATACATTTGTATTTTTGTTATTGCTTATCGAATTTATTTATTTTAATTTTGTTAATTTTTTACCTTTATTTATGCATTTTATAAACTTTAATTTTTAATTTAATAATTTTAATAAAAATTAATATATAAATATATATTTCTTGTTTTTCTTATTTTTGTGAATGCATTCGTTTTCTTAATTTTATTTGTTCTCACATTTTTTATAACATATATTTAATTATAAATGTAATTTTTTATAACCTACCCCAAAGGCTTTTATTCGGTTCGCATAAAATCGGGAGTATATTGTTTTGGATATCATTATCAGATTTGTATATTGCATGATAATCAATAATACTAATTAATATTGATGGAATCGAAAATCACTCTATGTTCACCCAGATTTCAGTTTTAAACGTGTCGATAGACATTTATTTTTTAGCGGATTTTTCGACTCACTTAACGTCGTTTAAATTTGCATTTAAAATAATTTTATGAATATATTCTTTCCTTTCTTTTTAGCAATTTTCTAAATGTTAAATAGCAGCAATTACTTACGGAGAGATTGTAGATGATTGACATTTTGACCCTGTTTTTCTTAATATTATTCTTAATATTATTTATGGCATACAGGCGTGCATGCATGATAAAAATTACTTCTATTATTTAACAAAATCAAAATTCAGATTTCTTCTATTTTTCTTTAAATTCATGTAAGCAGTTAGAAATATTGATGTAGGAATTTTTTCGATAAATCAAGATCAAGTCAGTTTATCCGTCTATTTGTCTGTCCATGTGTGAAGGCGTCTGCTGTTCAAAGTTCTTCATGTAGTCGAAAATTTGTTCGGTACACAAAGAGACAGACGATCATTTATGTGAAATCTTTGTAGACGTTGCTGATGATGTCGGATGTTTGTTGTTGTTGTTTGTGATTTGGGGAATAGACATGAATTCTTGTAGGAGTGGCTGCGGCGATAGTAATCCTCAGATTTCATCTACAATAAAGAGAAAACAAGAAAAAAGGAGTTCAGCGACAGATCTTGTGATAATGAAATTCGTGCAAGATATTGAATAAAATGAAAGGGTAAAAGCGTTGACGCAATTTCTGTTGGATTTTCTGTTGGTTTTTTCAGTTAAAAAATCTTCCTTCATGAGAAAGGAGAAAACCAGACACGAGGCACTTTTTATTGTTCCCAGAAGAAATTATTAAAATAACGTGAGTTGGTTTTGTGGGCACTAAAATTGATTTATCCTCAAACATTGAAATGATGAAAAGAAAAATATTACAAAAATAAAATAAAATAAATTAATAAACCAACTGAATAGCTGACGGTGTTGTTGTTGGTTCAATGGTATGAGTCGTAGACCATGCAATTCACCAAAAGAAAATTGCACAAGAATTCTTTTTCGACAACACATTTATTTCCAGGAATCTCGGCATCCTTTCTCTAAACAATACCTCTGATTGTTGAGTAGAAAATAAATTGCTAGAGTAGTAGCATTCTTTATGACTCACACGCCTACTCATAGAGTTCGAAATGTTATTTATTCTGCCTTCTGCCCACCCCCTTTTCTCCTTCTCATTTTCGCGCTTTTGTTTCTCATTTCCCGTGTCATTCACTCAATAAATTCCATTGCTTAATGTTCAGCCAATTTTTGTCTAGATCCGCACGCGAATTTATTCAACTCGTGGTTAATTTTATAAATCTTGGTTAACCTCGGTCTGACTGCCGGCTCTGGCTGCTAATTATCATTGTATTTTATGAGTATGGTTGAGCCATCCATGGCAGAGGATGAGTGTATGGTTATGGTAGTTATGGGAATTTACTTAACGAGTTTTTGATATACTCTCCTTTACGCCACAGGTATTTTGATTCAATTCTATTCTGACTAGTTGTAAAAATTGTTTCTTTCCCTTCAAACACGTTTTGTAATTAAAATAAAAAGGCCTCTAAAAACTGTTTTACAGTTCCATTTTTCAGTACAAAAGAAACATAATTGAATTGATTAAAATACAAAGTCAATAGATTGTAACTTTTACACGCAAAAATTTAACGATCACTGACTTTATTCAATTTTATCGCAGCCGTCCTCAAATTAGTTTTATTCTTTGATTTATTAGATTGTTTCGATTAGTTTCGGCTAAAATTAAACTAAATTAAGGCTAGCCGATCCAAGTAGTGGTTAATCGTTCCTTTTAGTGTTGGGAACTGTCGAATAAAAACTATCGAATTATGTGATAGTTCGAAATTATTCATTTATTCGATAGCTTTGTTTGGTAGTTTTTAATAATTCGGTAATCATTCAACGAGTTTTAGTAATTCAATGAATACGAAACGAAAATTAGTAATTACTAGAAACTATCGAATAATTCACTCGCTAGTTCTTAGTAATTCAGAAATCCTTTAGCGAGTGAAGGCTAAACCCAATTAACGATACCCAATTAATCAACCACGAGCAACGAGTTAGTTGATTATGCTGTTAACACAAGTCGAACCGAATAATTCGAAAGAATGAATGAATAAATGATTAAGGGACACTGGATGAATTTTTGATAATGGTTGGATCTATCCTTAGAGTTTAACGTGATATCAAATATAAAACTTAATCGCTGCTGCGAATTCAAAAGTGTTGTTTTATTTATAAAAATTCCAATTAGCCCTTTAAAAGGTCATCCGAAGTGCTTTTATAGGAATTTTTTATGTCTACAGTTAAGAACAAGTTGCTTTAAAAAAGGGCAAAAAAACAAAAAGAGTAGTGAGTAGAATAACTTTTAAAAGCTTCTCGATATCTATCTTTTCAACATTAACGTTTGCGGATCGTAAAAAATTAACGTAAACGTAAAAACAAACAAATCAAATCAAATAGTAAACAATTTCAACATAAAGTGAAAGAAGAAGAGTTACAGAAAAAGCAAATAATTATAAAAAGGCACTTCTAGTTTTGTTTTCATTTGTTTGGTTTTCGTCACACTCGAAATGGCTTTGTATTTCCGTCTTGAAATAAAACCCGCAACAGCAACAACAGCAACAATGGTAACAACAACAACTTAACAGTCTTTTAGCGACTTCGATCCCCAACACTATTAAACAACAATAAACAGGGCAAAAGATAGACCTTAGAATTATAATTATCTCTATGAATTTTGACGATGCGGTTCTTTACAAACACCTCAGAAGTTGCTCGAGTAGTTTGGTTAATATTTTGCCCGGAACCGATCATCAGTAACCTAGCCGGTTCCCTTCCCCTTTCCTCCTTCTATTCCCGACCAACATATCTGTCGGCAATGATTTCTAACTCAAACGTTGGAAATACCGTTCAAATAGCAAAAAAGAAAATCAAAGAAATATTTATGGGCGTATCATCGTTAATGTCACACATTCTAGATATGTTTTATATCGCAATAATCGTATATTTTCTTATGTAACATTGATTTAGCAAAGATTTCATCGCCGGTGTTCTTTCTATTTGTTTCTTTCATCTTGTTTTTACAGCGCACGGAGGAACGTTCGATTCAGTTGGCGGTAAGAGTCCATAAAACCTTGGAACTAGCCGATGACAAATTTTATGTGATCACGTGTGGAAAATCTGGTTTCACGCGGTAAGTTCGTAATGATATGTAGACGTATATGGCAGAGGGTATGCATGCAAAACCGATAGGTATGCATAAGTCAGATTCCGATCAAAGGATTTTTATGACAACGTAAAAGAATTTGCAATTTTGCAAAATCAAGAAAACAAAATTAATCTTTTTTATCGGTCTTGTCAGCATGTATGGCTATCTACATATGTGCGTGCAGATCTTCGGAATATGATTATAAATTTCAATGCGTAGAATTCATAGAATTTCATTAAAAACATTGGTCGAGTAAAGAACGGATAGGTTTCAGCTATTCGAGAATTGAAAATTATAAAAACTATCATCTATTTGAACCTCAAACACACCATGAATTTAACCTTTGAGGGAATTAATGGTTTTTTTCGCGGAAAAATTTATCTACTTTAATATAAAACGAACTTTTGATATTAACACTTTTTACTTTATAATTAAATTAAAAAGTATACTGAATTTCTTAATTTTTTTTGAAAACTTTACAAATTATTTTCATGAATTACTAAAATGGTGGTTAATCAATTTTCTCTTTCCTTCAATTAATTTGATTTTATTAGCTTTTATGTGTTATAATTGATTAAAAACAAAAGACTTAAGACACGAACTCGTCGAACTGATGCAAACTTCTTGTTAAAATAAATAGCAAGCAACAAATACCGTAATAAAGTTCATCGAACTTTATTAACTAAAGAAGTAAACAACAACACTAACAGTACCGATGAAAACATTTGCAACAATTGCATTGAAATGATTATTGCCGATCGATTGCGAGTTAAAATTTTATAATATTGTATAAGTTCTGCTCTGTTAATTATTAAATATCCACATGCATATGAGTGGGTGTTTGTGTACCATTGTTTACCATATATATATTTTCTTGCATGGTCATCAATGACTCGGCGTTACATAACCACACAATTACAAAATAATTAGAAACTGGCTTCAGTAACTTCAGCAAAGTTGTTTAATTAGGCCATTTAATTGTTTAATGATTTTAATTGCAAACCAACTGAGGATTTGTTCTCATTTTTTATTTTATGCTTTGCTGCAATTCTTGTATGTTACGGTTATTCTAGTTTCTTCATCTTAATCATTACTCTCATAATTGTTTCTCCCTTTTCTTCGCCAGCGATGACAACGCTCATGTCATTCTCAAATTCTTGGAAAATGATCATCGAGTGCGTGAGACAGTCTACGGCCATGAATACAAAATACGCGCGGAATTTACAAAACCGAATGGTAAGACTGGATTCATCCTCTGATCTTCCGATTCTGTATGATGGTTCATTTACAGAGTTATGATTTTTTTGTAGGAACCTCAGGAATACGCGTTGGCAATTGTTTTGCGTTTGATAAGAAAAATATTAGCATCCCTTTGATTGATGAGCGCGGGTGAGTGTTTGCAATTTCGGGGATAACATAAGGATTTTCATAATCATTCAAAATCTCTCCCTTCAGATGTCCAACTGACAATGACATCATTAGCCGTTTTGTTACTAATGCTGATGGCACTATGGCGGAGGCTACCGTGAAATCGATGTTTAAGTTTCCCGAGGGTAAAACAAGCGCTCGATTTGTTACGTGAAATTGCGTTTATTCTAAATGAATTTATTTTCTTTTTTTATTTCTTTAGGCTCAGAGGTTCACCTGCAATGCGATATAATTCAGTGTTTTGGTCCTTGCATCGATGATGAGGATTGTCAACAGGTAGCTCTAGCAGGGGCTGGTGGTATCGGTTCGGGTGCGAAGGGTGGTCGCAAGGTGGGACCAAACGAAGAAGGTTCCATGGTGGCTGCTACTACGGTATTTGTACTAGATCCTGCAGAGGCTCCACGTAAGGATTGCCACACTTTATTTCTTGTAGACGCTCAAATTTATTACTTTATCTACTTCAGAGATTTCAGCTAATTGCGATCAGGGCGGTATTCGGCCCTCATGGCTACTTTGGTTAGCCATTACTCTTGGCGTGCTATTTCTAATTATGTTGCTGATGAATATATTCCTCTGCACCGCCATGAGCTGCAGTTGTGCCAACACCGAGGTAATTGCGCTTTAAATCCAATTTAATTGAATTTTTAAAATTTCGTGTGATTTAATTTTAAACAAATTTGATTTTAATTTCATTTACAGATCATCGAAAAGGAACCATCGATGATTGAGGAATATGATCCGTATCGAAGTTGGCACGGTAGTCAGTATGGTTCGCGTTACTCGCTGCATGGCCGTGATGCGCACAAGGGTTACACAAGCGGTGGTTCAACTATACACTCGAATAGGTCTGATCGATACTAATCGCACATTGACCCAATCCCAATACGTTCTGTATCGTATTCAAAAGCATGCCTTATTCTGTATTTCCGTGTAAACAATTCTTGCAAAACACATTACGTCCGGACGGACCACGGGTATACTCAACGGCTGCAAATACAGCCACCACAACAACAACAACAACAAAAGGAATAACATCGCCAACTACAATAACACGCATATATACAAAAGCATCAACTCTTTTTTGTTTGCAACCATTTTCTTCTTGCAATGAATGTCTTATAATATCTTTCTCTGTCTATTTAAAACTGATCCTGTATAAAATAATAATATCTTAATCTTATAGAAAGTATTCTACCAAAAAAGTCACTAAACATTCGGTATGTGCTTGCTGTCAATTACTAACCAAATTGTCTGGATATGTCGGCACAATATCTTAATTAATCATATAATTAATGATCTAATTATCTTTTCGTCGAATCTCTTTGTCACACGTTAACATACTTTAAATTCTGAAATCATATATACTTGAAGGTCGATACCCGTTGATAATGATCACTATGCTATCGTGCATTCACGTCTCGGTTCTCGATATTCCGGAATGCATGGACAACGAACTCGTGGACCAACAATTTATCAATAATAGCAATCTGTTCGAAAATCATGAAGCAGTTAAATTTTATGGAAAAAAATAATTTGCATTGTATATATTTGTAAGAAACACACACACATTAAGTGTTTGCAAGGGTATGAACATTTAATTTTTTTATATTATAATATTTTTGTGAAAAAACATTGCATAACGCAGTTTTTGAAGTGAAAAAACTAAATTAATTTTGCCCATAATTTCAATATAAAAGTTAAAAATTTTAAATATTTTCCGAATATTCTTATTCATATTCATAAAACCTTTTATGAATTACCTCCAATATATTGTATTATAAAACGCAGAAAAAACGTATATAAAGTTTTATACCTTTGCGATAATTTTTAAGCAATTTTATAAAACTACAAATATTGTTAGAATAAAATTTAAGTCATTAGTTGATAAATTCGAAGAGATAATTTGTCTAATATAAATAGAAACCCAATTTTGAAGAGAAATAACAAATAGATTTATTAGAATTTAATTATAAATGTTATCAATTGTAACAAAATCGAATAAAAAGAGATTTATTTAAAACATGAATTTCATAACTTGAGATACTGCGGAAGTGATCGAATTTGCCAATTTGATTTCTAGTCTATTTTAGGCCAGAACCTGTTTTAATTTCGGAGTTAACAGCTTCCAGTATAATCATATAAATTCCATGATACATCATATCATAAAATAATTAATAACTTCTCGATCTTCTGAAAAGTGGAACAACGTCCGAATTTTATTAATTAATGCTATAAAAAACGTCATAAATCAACAGTTAACTGATTATTTATGTATGAAATGTTTGTGTCTGATTTTGTCTGGTCCACTAATATCGATTTTAAATGGCAGCTCACAAAGACGAAGTTTAATGTTGTCAGATCGTATCACACAAATCGGTTGACAAAAAACCATTCCATGGCCCAAGCTACATTTGTTGGATTTGTACGATCAGTAAATGAATGCTTTAAATCCACCACCGTTCCTTAAATGGTAAAGTAATTATTTCACCGCAGTTGCCAAAGCTGCCATCTTTCACCCGTTGAATGATTTCGTAACAACTCCCTCACGCAATTATAACGTTTGCGAGAATGCGGAAAGTTGCCTAAGTTACTTGAGTTGAGAACAGCGTATCTAAAGTAAATATTTTTCGCAATTTAATATTGGAACTTTAATTCTACAAAACGAATTTAGTTATTCTCAAATAAAATGGCTTTATTCTGATGTATATAAAACACGCAGCACTATCACTCCCGTGTGACTACAATGTCGGATAATCTCTTCCCAGAATAAGAACAGTTTATTCAAGCACTGAAAAGTGTTGCCATCAATTAGTAATTAAAGCGCTGAGGGCGATATTATCACCCCAAATTAATATTGTAGTATTCAAGATATAATAAATATATACAGTATCATTTTGAAATTATAAAATAAAAACTATAAATAAATGTATAACAAACATTTTAAGCGCGCAAATGGTATCGTTCTCTGCAAGCCAATATTGAAAAAAGGAATAGCGAAATTAAAGTGTTAACAACATTGTTAGGTGCACTCTCTTTCGCATGCATAAAGTAACTCTGCTTTTAGTTTGTGATTGTTGTTGGTCGAGTGTGGTTCGACGTAGCAACGGAGAAGTGAATTGGAGTTGATGGGTTAATGTTTATAGATTTGTAGGGACTTATTCTAAATTGTTTTTATTTCCTTCTTTCAAGCCGGGTATCTTACCCGAACAGTGATATAAATATTACATTTTTCATCCAGTGCGTGAGTTTCTAAAGTGTTTAGTGGATATTCAAATTTAGAAGCAAATACCAAATATAAGTCCGTGTCTACAATCGTATTTTTATTAACGAGTTTAACAAAAAACATGTGACCAATAGAAGTTTATAATGCAATTGTTGCTTTTGTAAAACTGCAGCTGCCCCTCTCTTTTGCTTTCCGTAGACAATGAAATCGATTTTACGGTGCGGCTGCAATCGTTAATTTTTTATAACAAGATTTTTAACAATCTTTAAAACAAAAAATTGAAATATGCAATTTAAAAAGTCAATCAACAACAAAATATGGCGCTAGTGCGTCAAAAGAATACAAGTTCCGCGTTTCTTCACCTTGAGTCAGCTCAATCTCTGAGAATCACTAATACGTTGGTTCGCCGTGTGCTGTCGATTAAGCTTGCAAAAAACCCCAATTCGTCTATTCATTCCCTCACGTTGAGCTCCGTCGCTCTATAACTCTATCATCGGTATGTTATGCACTTCATATTAATGGACACAAATCACGTTATTTATTGGGTGCTTTTCTGAAGCACATCGTCATCAACTATTTGTATTAATAAAATGTGTTAATAAAAATTGCGAATACTGATAAAAGTATTTTAAAATATGTCTAACATTTTTTGAAAATATAAAATTATTTAATTAAATTCCGCTGAAAATTGTTAGAAAGTATACGTGCTATTTTTATATCCCCATCCCCGAAGGGATAAGGTGCATTCACTTAATTTTTTTTTCGTTTGCAATACATTACAGAAGGCGTGGCGGGTAATAAAGCTATATATATCCATGCTCAGAATCACTCGAATTGGATCTACCCACGCTCGTCTGTAAGTTCGTCTGCCTGCCTGCCTGTATATCTAAATGTTTGTCTGCCAGTCTATCTGCTTGCTTGTATATACGGCCGTCTGTATGTCTATCCGTGTATATGTCTATCTGTTTGTATATCTATCTGTCTGTATGTCTACCTGTCTATATGTCTATCTGTCTGTATGTCTATCTGTCTGTATGTCTAATCTATCTGTATGTGTGATTGTCTGACCGCCAGGATTACACCCGAACGTAAAGACATCTCTACATGATATTTGGGGTGAATATTCTATATTTATTCGCCATGAATTCCCGAAGCATATTCAGTAATGTTATTTTAATTTATACAAAAATCCTTTGCTGTTTATCATGTTTAGCAATTATCTTATTTTATCATTATTAGTCATTATCATTATGTATATCTAACTATCACTCTGTTTAGAAAACCAGTTTAATAATTTATGTATTAGGCTTTATTTACTTCAGACTAATTAAAAAGATATTTTCATTTTTGTCCTGAAAATGTAGGGTATACAAGTATACCGACCAAGCCGATATTCAGATTTGTACATGTTTCTTTTTGGTGCTGACAAACGATCTCTGCAGCAATCTAAAGAACGGAAAAGTCAACACAAACGGGCATCAAGTATAAAAATTGCTATTTGTATTCTGCTATAATGCGTATGTGACACATTACAATACGCGTATGCGACACGTGAAGATATTAATCGTGTCTGCGACATCTAGTAATAATGCTCTTTTTATTTCTGACGTTTTTAATTTGTACGACGATCAAACTCAGCATTGTCAACTCTTGCTTTGAGCTATATCACATGCTGAGAATAGTCTGTTGAGCGTTTTTTCTACGTTTTAATCAGTTAATTGTTTTTGACGAAAATGTTCGCCTAGGGGAAATTGTAAAATTTCATGTGATATATTTGTCTTACTTTTTTCGCAATTTTGATTAAAACTAAAATAACACTCCTAAACTGCAAGAGGTGTGGAATTTTTTGAGGACATGTCAAAACAAAAATAAATAAGAAGAATGTATAAATAATTATTATAAAAAACAAATGTAGCATGAATTCTCTTCCATGAACCTTTAATGAAGCAATTACGGTTTCACATATTGTTGTAGACCGGTACAATCAGTGTCGCGTCTGGTAATGATCTGGTCTGGTCTGGTGAACCAATGCTTTCGCTTCCCGTTTACTTGCATTTAACAGATGACGCTTTGGCTTGATTCGTCTGCAGGATTTGAGCTGTTTTTAAATCGAGATGTGAATTAGATACAACCTGTTTTTTTACAAATGAATCTGAAACGAAATAAAAATACTAATGTCGTTTCACTGCAATCTAATTTCTCATCGACCACGTTCTGGATTTGGCGAATATGTTCGTCACTATTTAATGACGCACGTAGGGAACACATTTTTGAACTAAATCGAAACAGTCAACTGATTAAAAGGCTTACAATATGTCTTACTAAAAAAGAATAATGACGGATTTAAACGTCTACAATAATATTAATGTTTCCAAAAAATTTAACATTGATTAAACCCGATAACAGTCTGGATAATAGAAGTATAATCAGCTAAATCAGTATAATGTTTTTAAAAAATTAAATATAATAAATCTAAATGGATTAAAAACATTTCCAATCCAATGATCGAACAATCCAATAACTAGTGGGCACCACACGCCTCTTAACATAACAGTTTCATTTTCACTTTTCATTTTCAGTTTTTTTTCACTTTTTATTGATTTATAATATGCAACGGCTATAAAATTTCAAGAGATTGGAAAATGATTTCTTACAATTATGATTCATAATAAAGCGGGCGTAGCACTCCGCCGATTTTGCCCTTTTTTAATTCCAAACAAACCACTATGACGCAGGATTTTCATGTCGAATTTCATCTTGATACCTCTTTCCGTTCGGCTGTAATCGCATATTCCCCAGTCAGACACACAAGCAGCCAGACAGGCAAACAGACAGACGGACGGACGGATATCGCTACATCGAGGAAATAGACTCAGGAGGTGATTCTGAGCAATAATATATATGTTTTTCTATACCTACCACACCTCTTTTAATGCGCTACCAATGGAAGAACAAAGGGAATATACCCCATCTATTCGGGTGTAGGGTATACTTTTTTTCATTTTTATAGATAAAACTGTTTTAAAATTCTTGATTTTATAAATGCAGAATACCTTCCTCTTGCCCATAACGCATTATACGAATCACAGGCGTAACTAACGCAAAAAAGACAGCAATTCTCGAACACGATTTTGTTAATTTCTTTAGCTTGGTTATAAATTATGGAGTTCAAACAGTAAAGCAGTCAAACAGTGAAGGTAGTAAGATACAGAATACATAACTAGAATATTACAATATATGAAATATTATAATAAATCACATTTTAAAATGATGTCATAAATATCTGGAAAAAGACCGTGCTTCGGCATTATCTAATTTAAATAAAAGCTTTACGTCATGAAATCAGATTCTCCTCAAACAATAATGAAATATTTCAGTTATTGCTTTTATATTTACATACAAGCACAGTAAATTGAACGTTATTGAAATATGAGTTATTTGTTCGTTTGTTGATTGTTTGACGGCATGTACAAAAATAACAATAACAGTCACGATAAGTTGTGTTGTCCATTCGAACCACTTTTAATTGTAAAGATGTCCGTTACCCTTTATTGTGTATATTTTGATATTTTGTTTGATATTTGACATTGACATTTGCTCAAAATACAGATTTCTTTACAAAAGCAAAAATGATTCAAAATTTCTACACTGCAACAAAAAAGGTTCCAATTTTAATTGAATATTTTAAAGTGTATGCTGAAATATTAGTTTTATCTCGTAATTACAAAATCTGGCGTGATCGAGAATTAATTTCGTTTTTCTAGTTTCACAGAAATCAAGTATTTTTGTTGTTATAGAGTGCAGATATATTATTAAATTATTTAATAAATAAATATATCAATAAGTTATTAGATAGAGCATAAATATATTATTATAATATTTATCACCCATTTTGATGGTATACTTTTCACCATATTGCTGGCAGTAACATCATTCCATGGTTATTAATTATAAGGAAAATCTCTGATTCTTGTCGAAAAAATCACATCGAATTTATTTTTTGACAGCCATTTATAATAATGGTATTGCCATCCAAGGTATTGCCATTCAAAAGAATTTTATAGTTACACGAATCAGCAATAGTTCTGAGAATATGGGTTGAGTGTGGTAGAACTCTTAATCCAAAAGTGTGGTAGAACTCTTTACAATTATAGCCCGAAAGAAACTAAACAAAATGCAAATTCCTTGAATCTCAAACAAGCATCATTAATTTCCTTGCAAATGCGCTCAGGCTTCCGAAGTTTTTTCATAAACTTAGTCCATAATCTCTAACATCCAAGATAACTATTAAAGATAAAATTTAATGCTAGAAAATAGAAAGTTATTTCGTAAGAAAAAATTCATTAAACTAACAGCAATGAACGTCTTTTTATTTGCTCGAAACAGTCCTATGAAGATAATTCTTACCATTAAAATCTATTATTTTATTGGTTTGCAAAGCATATAAGTATCTTCTTGAGAACCTACCTTCGGTAAAGCCCGAAATTCAATGCAAACTGACCAAGTTGATGAGGCTCTAAGTTGATGGAGATAAATGTCAAGCTTAAACTGAATGGCTGTTATTGTTTTAAAAACTTACCAATTTCATCGAAATAATTTTGGATAAGAATTTTAAAATATTCCACTCATGCTTGAAATGACATCATTTGGTTATTTAATATTGTCGTTAAGTTGAATTGTTGGTAAATAAAATTTGAATACTAACGAGTAAATACATTTTTATGAATGACTGATTTGTTTTAGTAAATAAATGCAGACGCTGTGTCTGCGGAGAATTGCTCAGCAATCAATTGACTTTGTTGGGAGTAGTAAATGCCAATTTATACATACGAATTCTTTCGTATGTATGGATACGTATAAGTATCTATATATTTACGAAAGGAAGAAATTTACATAAGTATCCATATATAAAAGTACAAATATATACGAGTTTATTGCAAAACACAAAAG
Organism: Physocephala rufipes; assembly: GCA_963966595.1. Taxonomy (NCBI): domain Eukaryota; kingdom Metazoa; phylum Arthropoda; class Insecta; order Diptera; family Conopidae; genus Physocephala; species Physocephala rufipes. The sequence continues at coordinate 49,415,102 of OZ016501.1, forward strand.
CTGTTTTAAATTGAATTCAGTTCAGAAATTTGTTACTTTGGAAGAATTTTTTCAGTGTATTGAAATTTAGCTTTGTCACTTGCCGTGCATGAGTATTAGCGTTTTCGAACAATATAAAACTTTTGTTAGTATTAAGGCGTGTAATTATAAAAGATTATCAAACTTAATTACTTTTAAAAATGTTAAAAACGCTAAAAAATATATATTGCTCAGCATATGAAAGAAATTAATGCGCATTTATTTCAATAAATTTTGGAATCTTGGTTTTGATTATATCAAAGATTTGATTAATGTAATTGATGATCGGAAGCCACTAATCATTCATGAAGTTATAAGTTTTATATTTTGTCATATTTCGAAAATTTCTTCTGACTAAAAGAGCTCGAATAATTAAGAAAGCTCTGAAATTTTCATTAACTTATAGAGCAGAGAACAGGTTTCTAAATAAAATTCTTCATTACATTATTGATGCGTGAATAAATACAAGATTTATTTAATATTAAGTTATCCTTACACAATTTTCTAAAATCTAAAAAAATTATATATAAATAAATTGAAATCAAGCATATGTTAATGATGTTATTGGAAATTTTTAATGTTTAATCAACGATTTTTGTTTACAAAATATATATTCGCAACTAATGAAATTGCTTTACTGCTAGAATTTGTTTGAAAGCCTTCCGTTCTTTCAATTTCTTATCAATGAAATGAAAATTATAATAAAATTTTAAGTGCATTTAATTAATAATAAACGAGGTCACGCGATTGTATTCAATATCAATGCACTGAAACAAGTCATACAACCCACGTTTACTTGTAGGTCGTTTCTATTAGAATCGTGTTGCCTTCAGTGGTTTCATGACACAATTTTTGCTTTATAAATGTCTTATGCCTTTAGAGACTCTTCGTAGGCTAAACTTTAACTTTAAACTTCTCTGTTATTTGATGATTTAATATAGTAATTAAATTTATTTAGTTTAGTATTATTTTTTCGATTAAACAGTCTTATCTGTCTTCGAAACGAGTGATCAAATGATTACTTCTAACACAAATTAATTACAAACTTAATTTAAATAATACTTATTTATTTCTCTAACTTCATTAGATTACCTTCGATTCTATCTTCGAAATGTTAAATAAATAGTTTTGCTTTTTTGATTCTTTTCAGCGTGCTATACCATGACTGTTTTCACCTCAAGGAGTATTTAATAGGCCGCAAACGTAATTACAAACTGTGATATATTTGACTACAAACGCAATCTTCAATAAAACAAAAGATACTTGATAACAGCCATCCATCATTAAAACAACCACAGAATTAAGAGCTTAAAACCTTAGGAGAGGCACGTAAAAAATTACGTTCTGAAAGGATGACAATAACTTATACTGCCGAGGTGGCAACATGCCGAGGTTTCGGTTGTTTTTTGAAATTATTATTGAGGTAAAGGTTTTTCTAAAACTGCTAATTGATCACAAAAAAGAAACAACTAGCTTTAAAGACAATCATATTCAGTGAAGTCTCTCGAAATCTGGTTCTCCATTGCTTGAAATATTACTGACAAACTAATAGTTGAGTTTTTTCAAAAAAATCATGCAAATTATTGCTTGACATAAATAAAATGTAAGCAAACAAATCTATTTAATTAACAAACTATTGTAAACTGAAGCTCTTTAAACCGTTTGAGTAAGTCTTTCCTTAAGAAGTGAACTACATTTTATTGTGGATATTTTTCAATTAAATATAATCCGTTGATTTTGGTCTATTCAGAAATATGCAATTTTAATTTAATACATATTTTGCCTTTCCACTTTTTCCTCTCTTATGGTTTCATGTCAAAATATATAGACTTTTATTTATACTTTTCTCGTTTAGAACATCTTGTTAACGGCGACGAGTTGGTAATCAAGATAATTTGATTTCCTCTTGCTCGGACTCGTTGGCTCATCATTTCAGTCATTGTATTAACCTTCTTGAGCTTTTAAAGTGATGACACATTTTGTGTGATACGACACTTTGATGTCATAATTATTGACTACGAGCGTTTGGATTGTATAATCATTGTAATTGAAAAAAAATTATCAGAAATGTCGCGGATATATTTTCACTGGATATAGTTGTTGTTTTTCTTCTTCGTTGCATAGCCTTTTTCTTTTATGACTTTTGATATTTGCTAAAATAATTAATATTGTTTCTTATGTTTGCGTTTAGTCAGCAATATATTTTTATTAAAAAATAATGTTAAAAAACAATGGCAACCAATTTAAAAAAATTTTTGTATTTTTTTATTTAAATTTGGTTGTGGAAGTATATAAAGAAAAATGCCACCAGTCTAAATTTGTCTGTAATATTTGCATGTATTTATAATAACTTCGTTGTGTCTTTTTTCTGCTGAACACAAAGATATTTAATTATAAGATAAATATTTATCTTATTAAAAAACCTGCATACAGTAATCAAGTTTGATTAAAAATTTGTTTATATGCAAGCACTAGATGGCTGATAACCAACCGTGACTGCTCATTATTTGAATGTTGATACATTTGGTCTTTATCTGATAAAGAGAGGCTCTCTTATTTCAAAATCACCTAACTATTTTTTGTCATCGTATTCAAATAATAAACGAATGAGTTGACAATGGTAATGATATTCATTTAATATCCCGTTCTTTTGATACTAATCAATCATTAATGTTTGCAAAACTATCAATCAGAATGACAATTATATAAAAGTTATTACAGACTACAATTTCCAAAATATAATGATCGTTTATAATTATTACCATATCTAATGGTTATATTTTTTGGACAGTTTTTGATGAATCAAAGTAAAACAAAAAAGTTGACAAAATTGTCATCAGAAAAGAAGATAGACCGTGAAAGAGAGAATTGAGAGAAAAATGAGAGAATGAGAGAGAAATATTAAATTTTTAAAATAATGTATTTAAAATTATTTTTACAGATGGCGCGGCAGTATTTACAAATTAGTCTGGTTGGATTTACTCGCCTTCCTTTTCCTCTACTACGTTCTGAACATGACATATCGTTTCGGTCTTGACAACTCCCAAAAAATGTATGTATTTATCACAATAACACAAGCACCGGCATGAATCTCCTAATCTTGTCTTTCTTCTACGATTTCAGAATATTCGAGGCTATCGTAAAATATTGTTACCACTATAGCGATGTCATTCCTCTATCGTTTGTGCTTGGCTTTTACGTATCAATTGTCATGACACGTTGGTGGAATCAATACACCAGCATTCCTTGGCCCGATCCAATTGCGGTATTCGTTTCATCGAACGTACATGGCCAGGATGAACGTGGTCGTGTAATGCGTCGTACGATCATGCGTTATGTTTGCCTGTGTCTCACAATGGTATTGATTAATGTGTCACCGCGTGTGAAGAAACGTTTTCCAAATCTTACCAATCTAGTGGATGCGGGTCTGCTCAATGAGAATGAAAAGGCAATCATTGAAAGCATGAATAAGGGTTTTCCACGCCATTCCAAACATTGGTTGCCTATCGTTTGGGCCGCCAGTATTATAACGCGTGCCCGCAAAGAAGGACGCATACGTGATGATTTCGCTGTCAAGACTATTATCGATGAACTAAACAAATTTCGCGGACAGTGTGGTCTATTAATATCATACGATACCATAAGTGTACCGCTTGTCTATACCCAAGTAGTGACCCTGGCTGTGTACTCATATTTCCTGTGCGGTGTCATGGGTCAGCAATGGACCGAGGAGAAGGGCGTAAATGACTACAATAAATTCGATTTGTACTTTCCTATCTTTGCAACGTTACAATTCTTCTTCTACATGGGTTGGCTGAAAGTGGCTGAATCTCTAATAAATCCCTTCGGCGAGGACGATGATGATTTCGAGGTGAGTTCGATTTGTAGATTTTATCACAAGTGAAGAAAAATCTATTCACTTTTTTAGGTCAATTGGATGGTGGATCGTAATCTCCAAGTATCGTATCTTATCGTAGATGAAATGCATCACGAGCATCCGGAGCTCATTAAGGATCAGTACTGGGATGAAATATTTCCCAATGAATTACCGTACACCGTTGCTTCGGAACGTTTCCGCGAAGAGCATCCCGAACCATCCACAGCCAAGATTGAAGTCTCAAAAAGCGCTGCTATGCCAACAAATTTATCAAGCGTGCGCGTCGATGAAATGGTTGGTAAAGAGGCCCCACTGGCCCAGGAACAGATCGTAAATTATAAATTTCCCGAAATTGTTCACGAGGAAGAGGTTAGAAACAGGACTATTCGCTACGCCCTCTGTTTGTAAATTAAATATTGTAATTAATTTATCTAACATTCTGTGGATTAGGATTAAAATCTTAGACGATTCCAACACTCCTCTTTCAGTGTCGCTAATTCGACTGCGTCGTTTTCAATCAGAAAACTGGTGACTGGTAGTTTTAAGGATTTGTAGTTATGCAAAGAGTCTTTTGCATATTTGAAAATAATTACAGAATTATATTTAATATTTCACTTCAATTAAATTTATTATCCAGAAACTTGAATTTATTTCTAATTTCCGAAGCTTCTAAAATACTGAATAATCAATTCACTAATATTAAACTAACCATTAGATTTAATTGGCTTTTAAATAATTACTTATTAGTTTGCTAAGTTTCTTACCAATGCACGCCTTTTCCAAGCATTAATCTGTCTCTTCTTCCGCACCAACCACGTGAGATTAGTTCTATTGATCTTTTATAAAAACTAATCTACCTTCAATTCTATTACAAATTAAATAATTTAAAAATCATTTCTGTTTAGCACTAAATACATTTTCATCTTCTCACTTCTTATCAGCCTGACGATGCTAGTGGCATTCATTTTACTGCTGGTAACGGTAAAGCTCCACAAGGGTCCTCACCAAGCCTAGTAAGTCTAAGCGGCACTTTGTCGCGTGTGAATACTGTGGCATCGGCTCTAAAGCGTTTCCTTAGTCGCGAAGATGGTCGCACCGGCTCAATTACGCCCAGTGACGAGTCTCATAAATTTCGATTTCCAGGCAGTGCCAGTTCCGCCAGTTTGGCTAATACGAATTTGAAGCCACCAGGTAGTATGCGCATAACGGATCAAGTGATTGAGGAGGTCGACGAGCAGCAAACAATCACCTCAGTACGTGGCAACGACACTACCCATCCCAATGTTCGTGATATTTTTATGCAGAGTTCGAGCGGTGCCTCGAACGGGCGTACGAATCCTATCGATATTCCACAGAGGCCTCTATCCTATATACCTACATCTTCTAATAATGAGCCGGCATTGTTCCCACCGGGAGGAGTTGAAGCCTTACTAAGTACTTCAGCACCAGCAACCGAAACTCAGCGAATGACACGAACCGAACCCAATACACCGGGTGGTGATAGTGTACGGTCTTTGTTTGAGAAGAGGCACAAGGAAAAAGGTAGTCGGGAATCTGGTAAGTAAATGAGCAAAGAAAATCAACGGAAATATATATTTTATTTGTATTAATTTTTATATATATGGAAAATATTTTTTGTTATTGCAAAATCAGAGGAAGAGGGTCCACCAGTATTCAGATGGTTTCTATCGACGGGTAATTAAGCCGTAGCAACGATTTGCGAAATTTGAAATTTAATCGGTTACTGTTGTTGTTGTTGTTGTTATTGTTATTGCTGTTGTTACCCTTCAGGCATTAACAAAATGCTATAAAAAGCTATGCTAATTTTTTCAAATTACTTTAGTAGAATCCGTTTTCCCCTAAATATTTTTTAAACGGCAATTGTACTAAAATGAACACTAAATGGACTCACAGCATGAATGTACTATTCCTTTTAATTGTAGAAGTTGTTCCACTTAGTTATCCTTTGATTGTCCTTTGGTTAAAATATACCCAAAAAATTACATCTACCGACGTTAATTTCGATGAAATTAGCAATTTATGCTAATAATTTCGATATTATTTTATCATTTTTTCAGTTGAGAATGCCGAGGTGAAATCCATTACCGAAACGGTAGGTAGCGCCGATGAAGGTGATGAATTTGACAAACTAAAAGCATCTCGAGAAAAAGAGCGAATAGAGAGACAAAAGCAAAAAATTGCGCGCTCTTTGAGTACGGCTCCTGTGGTTGACGGAGTGCCCGTTATTGCAGCTGCGATAATACCGGCCACGACCACTGGTCAACTACCAAGCGTCGGTGGGGGCGGTTCAAATAGCAATCTTCTCGCAGGGACGACGGAAGGACTCACCGGCAGTTGTTCAGCAGTCAACTTAAGCGATGTTGAAGATGAAAATGGCGTGAAAGAGGAAAATCGAGAAAGGACATAGCAAAGAGTTTCGACCGTGGCCAGCGCGGGCAACATGACGCTATTCAATTTTCTGAATGATTTCATCTAAACGGGCGTATTAACTATTTATAGGTTAACAGTTAGAAAAAGTCTTTTAATGACTAAGCCTAAAGTATTAAATTTAAATTGTCTACTAGTTTAGGGAAAACTTGTTTCACATTTTTAAAATGTGATTGAGCTTATTTTAATTATACTAATTAAACTAAGATTAAAATTAATAAATAGGAAGAGAATTATAAACAGACAGTGCTTCAAGTACAAATTGTAAAATAGTTTCGTTTATCATAACTTTTTCAAAAACTATTTTTCATTCGGTAAGCCTCGCAATTAGTTACCTAGGTTGGCAAGGATGTTTTGAGTCGCCCTGTTCGAAAATATTGGTATCGAATAATCATGAAAAATTCTAAAATCGCAAGGATAAATAAGAAATGAAAGACAAATAAGATAGATAAGACATAAAAAGGAACATTCGTTAAGGCTTTTTTCGCAACGCAGTTATTAACGCTTTTACTGTTATTTATAACTGGCTACTACTTGATTTTTTAATAATTTATTTGATAGCATTTGATAGACAAATTGACTTTTGTAAGCCAGTTGGTGATGTCTCTTCGTATGTATATTATATTATATTGTTAGTATTATATAACCTGCGATGTATTAAAGCTCAATCTAATTAAAAATTTTATATGTTAAGGTTATATATTTGTCATAACATAATTATTATATTTATACGTTGAACGTTGTCAATTTTGTCAATGGCAATGAACGGGCTTTTGTGGAAATCGTCGGATGGAATGAACATTAAATAAATACATTTTTGTTCTCGTTGAGTACTTGAACAAAGTCTTGTTATTGCAGCTCTAAAACCTTATAGACCTTTATATAAATTTATGTATCGATTGTTATTCTAATGATTTTAGTGCATTTAAAAAAATATCGTGTTTAAGAAAATGAAATTTATGAGGTCGTCCAGTTCAGAAACTGAATTATGAATACTCGTTAAAAGTCTTAAATGTTTGACTTTTGATTATACGCTGTAGCATGAATATTATTCCACGAAGGAGCACTAAAACTATATGCGAGGTTAATTCTCGCATGTGGGCTAAACAATTGCTCAAGTAGATCGAGGATTTCTAAACGTTTATGAACTCAACAAGCATTTGTTTTCAATTTTAGAAGCGAATATATAGAGTATTATCACTTACCCGGGTTTGTGTCTGGTAGACTTTTTAGTCTTTTGAAATCTTGCACCTTAAATTTTATGACCGAGATCGTAGTGTTGGACGTTGTAAATTCACGAAAGATGGGTTATCGGTATTATATGGGCAGTTAAACCATGGGTGGGAAATAGTATTAGAAATATAGAAAAATTTTATTTGAGCACTATTTTTATTTTAGAAATAGTACTCTTTCGCATGTCAAAAATATATTAAGTCGTCAACACTAAAAAAACAGCTGGTTAAAAACAAACAAAGGAGAAATTACTTCTGACAATATTAAAAATATTTGTTTGTTGGATGGCTTTATAGTTCGGCGGCTGGTCAATCACGCAGCTTCCTTGTACCCACAATTTGGCGCAAATCTCAAAAAGAAAGCAATATTTGTTTCATGGATAATCAAGCGGACAGTGAAAGTTATTGGAATCGTTCATCGAGCAAAGCTTTCAGCTTCGATGATGACGAAGATGAAGAAGGCTCCCATTTAAATACTACTGATGGAATAAGTGCAGCTGTTCTAAGTGGTCCCACTGGTAAGAAGTGGGACTCTGTGGGTATTCTAAACGACGATACTATTTCCGAAGCGAGCTTTGACAACAGTAGTGGCCTAGTGCCCGCTCTTAATCTTAGTATTAAATCAATAATATCTGAAGAGGCTCTAAATTTGATACTGGAGGAGCAAACATTGAACGAGAAAGTATTGGCGAAGGGTGTTTCGCCAGAGGAAGAACTGAAATTGCTACGAAAGCAAATACAAACAACACTGTACAGTCCATCACCCGACGTTACGGCCCTTAAATTGCTAAATGGTAAACAATGCTCACTGGAGGTCTTCAGATCGTTGCACGAGAAGGAGCAATTGCTGGATGCTGTCCTTGCCAACGGCGGTGGTGACGCTCTAATTGGCGTGTTGTTATTTTTAAAGAAAACTCTAAAAAGTAGCAAGTTTCATGATATCATCAAACAACGACCGAAGGCACGGCAGCATTACATCAGTTATTTGATACAGCGCTCAGAATTTTCCTCAGAGGATACAGAGCTTAAGCAATTGTTCAGCACCGCTCACGAGACCGCCTTGCATGAATTCCGTATGTTGTATCGAAATGCAAACGAAAATTCGAAAACGGTTGATATTCTTGTTAGGAAACAGAAGCTTTGTGAGCTAATAAAGAACTACAAAGCAACTCCATCTGTAATTGGGGTGTATCAGCACCTATTTCAGACGCAATTAAAAATAATGGAACTTGCAATAAACGAATGCTCTTCTCTAGATAATTTAGTGCATGCAGATTCGACGCCTGTCGAAGTATTGTTTGCATGCTTACGAAAGAACACCAGTTGGCAAGAGCGAGATTTGCACAAAATCATTTCACCCTTTCGGCTATGCGTTGATTTGCAGATATCTGCAGCTCAATTCGAATGGACGGCATTAAATGAGCGGGCCAGTGCACGAGCATATGCCGATTTGGAGTTTGTATTCATTAAGAAAAAACAATTCTACATTAGTTTCTCATTAGAAACAGCTATAATGCGTCTCCACGAGCTGCGGGCCCCACCATCAATAATCTATATATTCATATCGAAAATAAATAATGCCACTAATAAATTAGCCATAGCACAAAAAGTGAAATGCTTTAAGGGCATAATAGACGCACTTGTTGCATTGAAAGACGTAACGCAGTTGACGCAATTGAGAGATTCATTTCCTAAGCATACAGTGGAGTTTTACCACTGCGAAAATGCTTTGAAGAGCGTGCAGAATAAACGATGGACAACAGATGGTATCAGGATAAAACTTTGAATAAAACTGCTCAATTCGGTTAAACTATTCTAATCTTATTCGATTACAGTGTATGTAGATAGATTACATATTTATTTGATTTAATTTTCTGAGCGATATTATTGATGTGAAGGCTTCGTTGATGATACTGATGTAGATGCATAATTGTGCCACAAATTCGGTTCATCATTTAGAAGTTGAAGATGCTGAAGAGGCCGCATCACCGAAACTGGGTTGTGTCCAAACCAGGATTGACACGGTGATATGGAAAATCGTTCCGATGTTCTTCGACTTTAAAAGTCCAATATCTTTTAGATGAATTCCGTAATTTAAATGATATAGACCGCGTTTCAAGAAATAATTGAGATAATTTTTATTAAACGAATTTAGTTTTTAGCTCTTCAATTTCAATGGAAAGCTAATAATTACAATTATAAAACCTCTCTCATTCTCAACCGTAATGTCGTCTAGGGCGACCTTAGTTTAACTATTTTACTTTCATTTTGAATTACACAAAAAAGCCATTCAATTAATATAGCAACAAATTATTTATATATACGCACTCGTTTCTTTTTAGAATTATTTTGTATATTTTTATAATTACTTATAGTAAAATCTTCCATTAAAAAATAAAGCATCGTCAATAGACTTAGTTCCAGCGTTGATAATGCGCCTTAATTCTGATAATTATAGCAGCTAAATTTGAAATTTCCTACGCAATTTATAATTAAAAACTTTTTATGAGTATTCTAAAATTCCTTAATTTTTTATGATTAAATTCGAAACCACGCTTAGGCAAAAAATGTTTTAAATTGCTGCAAACGAAACAAAGCATCAAGGCGAAATTTATAAAACTGCAATTTTATTAGGCTTGTTTTCTAAGTTAGCTTTCTTTAAAAACAAGCATTTTAGTAGCGGCGATCACGGAGAAGGGAAAACGATATCTCCTAGTATTTTAAGGAAATTAATCTAATAAAGCAGGACTAAATTTAAATTTGTTATTCGTTTCCTTATAATGATTTAAATATAAATTAAATATCGCAATAGATCATTCACACATGCTTCTTAATTGCCCTTGACGCTTTCAACTAATCGATCCCACTATAAATATAAATATATATACATATACAAATAGATAATATATCTCATTAAAATTGCAAATGTATTAAATATAGCTAAAATAGAGGGCAAAAAAATTACAAAAAATACAAACATTATAGACAAATATAATTTAAATACAATAAGCAAACAATTAACTAATTATTGTTATAGCGTTTCAGAAGCCTCTGGCAAACAATCGTTTTGAATTTCACGCTCAAAGTATCGAATATAGCATCGGTATCGCCCAATTTATTTTGAACCTCGCTATTCTGATTGGCATCTGGCGCGCAGATCAGACTCATAAATTTCTCATTCATATTCTGCTCCAGCTCCGTTTTATTGTTGTTGTTGAAGTATAGCACATATGCAAGCTCTAGCAGATAATATTCCAAATCGGCCAACAGGAAACTCTCACAATCACTCATATCGAATTTTCGCTCGATGAAATGTTGAAATAGGTTACAAATGAAAAATTTTAAATCTTGCCTTCGCGTCGGCACAAAACTGGTGTCCTTTGTGAAGTATTCAAATATTTTAAGCGATTTATAAGTGTTGTTGCAAGCACTTAGACACTCCGTGAATGCGTCTATAAAATTAAAATTCAACATATAAGTGCGTATGCGGTATTCGAGACGCTCTTTGGCGAAATCTCGTATTTTCTCTGGATTATAGAGTCCATGAAAGACATAGAGGCAGTAGTGAATATAAGAACGCAGTTCCTTACAACCGCCATCTGCGGCTGCATCATCGCCTAGTGTACTCTGTGACCCAAGCTGCTCCGAGTCGTCCAACTTTACGTTTGCTGCTTCTGCTACTGCTGCGGCTGCTGCCACATCTGCCTCAAGCTCGATACTCTGTTCGGCATTTTCCGTTAGTTGTAGAGGAGCGTAACTCTGCTCTCCCGGTGAGCAATCACAAGAGCTGCTGGGATCATTTGTTGGGACCGCTTCACTGTTATCAGAAGTGTACGTGAATGCGACTTCTACTTGTGGATTGCCTGAGTGGTTTAGAGGAGTGGCATCGTTATTGCTCAAATTCTCCATACCCGAGTTGAGGTCTTCTGAGTTCTGCCCGACTTCGAGTTGATTGTTATCGACATAGTTACGGCTAATCGTGGATTTGTATGAGTGCAATGACGATAATCGTCTCGAGTCGTCGGTGAATTCTACGCACACTTGCTCGAAATGTGACTGATATTTCGGTATATTTTTTAGATAGCGTACGGGTTCATTATCCAAACGTATTCGAGGTCTGGGCAAATTGATTTCCACCGGTACTTCGATACATTGACTTTCGAAACGCATCAAGCGCTTGGTAGTTGGCAAGCACACTACGCGTTGCTTGAGTCTATCGATTGAAGCACCTAAATCGCGACCACACTGAAAATGAAAAGTAAGCATTTAAATGAATATCGTCAGTTATTCCAGCATTGCATGTAAAGAGCTTTAAAACAATTCCAATTTCTTTATGAATTATTTTTTAAAATTACCTGTCCATTCGAATTACCACCGAAAGCTTTCACCATAAAATCCGTACTCATGACTAAAGTGAAGTCGGCACCGCAGTCAACATACATCGGACTCTCAATACTATCAATGGGCGCCGGCTTGTTAACTGCCCGTCGCTCTTTATCTTCGGTGCCCAGTTGATGCTCCAAGTTTTTGCCCCACGTATAAAGAGTACACGAGGAGGAGATTAGGGCAAAATGAAAGAGCCCACTTGAGAGCTGAAAAAGGGATGAGTTAGAAAAAGGCACAGATGGGATCATGTGTGTGTATTCACTTGTTTTATTTGCCCGGCCACCTCTGAAGTGTCCACTAAATGAGGTGTCATGTGCTCACATGGATCTAATTCAATCAGCGTTTGCTTCTGGTGGGTGGTAGGAAGAATCCGCTTGGGTTCGTTTGCTGAAGGGGATTGAGATCGTTCGAGTGAACCAGAAGACTAAAGTCGATCAAAGTTGGAATTAGTCAGAACTCATGAAATGTGTTTATGTTTTCAACTTACCTTTGTTTCTTCGACACTCTCTGATGCCGTGTCCATTTCCGTCGTTGAATATTTCCGACGTGTCTTGCGAGATAATCCTGTCTGAGTTTCAGAATCGACCGTTTTATTTGCAATCGACTTAAAAGAGAAAGAAAAACTAAATCTTCACAATTTTATTCTTTTAAATAATCTCGCTAGGAACTTACCTTATTAATTCCTTCGGAAACCTTCGATGTTTCTTCTACGCCTTGCTGTGCTTCTTCCACTGTTAGAATTTCCATTTGCTCGATTTCTTCGGGTGGTTCATCTTCAATAATTTTGATTTTATTTGGTAATTCGTTTATGATTTCCTCCACTACGCCATCAAGCAAAGTGGGAATAACGGTGGTGGCGGTTGGGTCAGTTTCATCAATTTCGATTGAAGCAATGTCTTCATCTTGATCTAGCAATCTGTTCGCACTGTTGCTCACTGAACGGTTCACCACTTCCACTTCCACCGTATCGTCCGCCACCGCTTTTAAGGTGAATACATTATCATCTACCGCACTAGTCGATGCATCATTAAGATTATCCGCTTCATCATCACCCGATCGCTCGTTGTTTTTCATGGTAGCCTCAAATCGTTTGCTCATTTCACGACGTTGATGTTCCTCAATTTTTTGCTTAGCATTGGCCCGCCGTTTGATTTGAGTTGCCAAACGTAACGCCTGAGGAGAAGAGCCCCACGTGTACATGTGCTCGAGCTCGTCTACAACTAACTGCACAAGTCACACAAAGAAACACTTCACTATAATGCATTCAACACATTTCATTTTCATTCTGAGAGCTTACTCACATTAGAAAAAAATTTGGTATGTATCAGTCTTATTCGTTCATTGTTTCCAATATTCAATTTGATGGGAATCAAACTTTTGACAATTGTTGCGCACGTAAACTCATCATGTGCTTGACTCGATGCTGCTGGACCAACTCCATCAGCCATTTCATCTATGTAATTGTCGTCTGAGGATGACAAATTCGAGCCAATGCCCAATTGACCGAAGTGATTCGAACCGAAGACGTAAAGTTCGGTAATGTGGTTTTCATTGTGCGGTCCTTTGCACAACACTAGACTGTGAGCATGACCCAGAGACACCTGCAAGACTTTCTGCACATGCGAAGGGTGGAAGTGTTAAGCATTGGATATATTTATTTTACAATTAGATCGACTGACCTTAGTTTTGAAAAATGGTACCAATTTTGGTTCGGAAACATTTTCGCTATCACCGTGACCGAGTTGTCCATAGACGCCCCAACTAGAAGAGATAATTGTTTTTGAATTATAAAGGAAAAATCGTACAGAAAGAGCAGGAGAATAAAATTTACTAATGGCTTGGTTATCTACTTACCCCCAGGTGTAAAGAAGCCCATCTGCTACAGCCGCATTGTGGTATTGCCCCGCTTCCAAAATTGTTATATTTTTGCCATCCAAAGCCCTTACCAGCATTGGTTGCAAGGACATTTGCAAACCCGATCCTATTCCCAGTTGCATCAAATTATTATTGCCAAAAGAATACAGCTGAAATGGAGAATTCCGTAGTCATTTGGGATTGCATTAATACGAAAATATATCTTCCGATACCAACCCCGTTATTAGTTAAAATTAACGTATGCTGGCGACCACATTTTACCGCATGGACTTCCAGATTTAATTGCGACAGCATCTCAAGACATTTAACAGCGTGCGGAGGCTCCGGTGGATCTAAGGTATAAAATAAATATTTAGTAACGTTATCAGCAGTTGATTTCACGGCAAGATCATCTCATGGTCAAAAAATTTGAAGATTATAAACAGTTTTAGACTATGATTCTTTTTGCCATTAGAGGCGTAATCCCAAGAAATTAAGATATTTTATGAAATTATTAAAATCATGTTATCCTCATTTTTACTCACCGGAAGACTTATTAACACTATAATTACAAGGCACACCATTTGAACCCCAAAAATAGGCTACCCCATCAACGACGCAAGCGCAATGAGCACAGCCTGCCGAGATTGGCTTGAATCTTGAGGTTTCGATAGCAAACTAGTCCGTCGTTGATTATAAAACAATTTTTAAAAAACAATTACTTTAAAAACAAACAGTTCCACACAACTCCTTGACAAACTGCCCACCTGATTGTCTTCGTAGGTGAGTTTGAAGGATGATAATGCATTAATGATGTTGTCTTGTTTCGATCGTTGTGTATCGATGTAGATGAGGACGGCTAAATATGTCTCGATAAGAGCTTTACAGAAATTCAACAAATAAGCGTTATTATCATTCGAATTCTGCTCCGAACGACCCGATGAGTTGTGCGATACAATGGGACGCATAATGGCAGAGAAAGGATTTAATTGTTGCTCCAGGCGCTGCAAAAATTTCATAACGTTAATATTAAGGACCTGTGAAAAACATAAAATACCAAACCGTTAAAACGCATTCGCGTATATGTTCCAATTTCTCCTGGATAAAAACGAAATAATCGATAACCACGTGTGGTAGGTACGTAATGGTTTCGATGAAAATCGGTTCGCTTAGATTGTAGAGGCAGACATTGAGCTCTGAATACCAACCTGATGTCAAAACATATATTGTTTCATTTGTTAAGAGTGACAACAAATCATTTACCGAATTCCTGGCCGACCACACTGGTCAAGGCAATGAAGGTATCGATGCAAACACCACGCACTTTGGCAAGAATCAATGCCGAGGAAAACAGGCCGCTCTGACAGAGAACAATACTGGTCATATTCGTGTGAAACTTATTGTTCGTAACTAGAAAATTCCTGTAAAATACAATTCATATAATTAGTGACGTGTTTAAGCATGTGGTGGTCTTTAATACGTGTGGAAACTCACCATAATGGCAAATAGTTCTTATCATTCACTGCTTTCTCGGCCAATGTTATGAGCAATAGATTGGCTAAATGAAACTGAGAAGATGGAGACAACTGTAAACCACTTATTGGCTCATCGACACCATAAACGTAATCACTACAAGACACTCCTCCATCATTCTTCGTTGCCGCAGTCACGGTAACGGGGTTCGGTGGCAATATTAGACGCACGTCTTCAGAATGACGATACGTTATGTCATTCAATAAAGTCTTTACGATTGGACTACTAAAGTAACGGGATTTCAGTAGGTAGTTCGATTTCAGAGCCATAGCGCATAGATGCATTAAGGTATAGGTCTGACCAAACATGGCCAACTTGAGTGCGGTGCGTATAGGTTTAATGCGTGCCGAATTGTACGTTAATAACGCTTGAGCAACTTTTTTACGTCGCAGCAGATAATCACCAGCAAACTCTATGCAAGTCTCGTAAGGAAGATCAAATGTATTGCAGAATTCGCGACATTGTGTCCATTCCCCGGCTAGAGCTGAATCGAGAAATATCGCGAATGGCTCTTTTCTAGAAATAAATAATTGAAATCATAAAAATTTCGAATAGAGATAATCAATATTACAAGCGCACCTTAGTTGTATGTAATAGACGTTTTTATTGGTGACCACGTAGCAGGGATCATAATTGATTTTTGGAAATTCGTTCTTCATAATCTCCATTTGACGCAGGGAATATTCCTCTTCTACATTTGCCGTCTCGTAAAATTTCACATAATCCATTGGAGAACGAATCTCTTTATATTCGAAAGCTTTCGATTTCTCCTCTTTGGAAATGGGTTCGGCGGGTTCCGTTGAGCGATACGTGGCCATCTGATGCAGACTGACTACAGTTTCATTTTCGAAGCGAAAAATTCCAAGTTGTGATGCAGTATTGAATTTCTAAAAAGGAAAGAAATGCAGTTTATAGAAATATTGAAAAGTAATAGGAAGCAAAGATTTTTAAAATATTACTGAATGATCTGCTTTAAGTTTGCTCATTACAATATACTTTGGCTGATCAAACAATAATTGCGTTTTTTCATCATAGCGCAGCTAGTGCAATCCTTACTGAGAACAATGCATACTTTTTCGAACAACTCAAACAATACAGATTTGACTTACATCTTCCTCGCCATTTTTTAAAGAAGCCATAGCACTGCTAATTACTGCGACTGCATTTATAAGATTGTTTTTTGACGACGACGAGCTTTTCTCTGCGTTGGAGCTATCCCTTTCAATGGCAGACGGAACCTTTGGCGTTATCTCATCCATTTCATTATTCAATTCCTTCCCAATCTTCCCTTCCTCGCCAATGGAGAATATCAGCTCCTTTTTAATTTGTGTGTCTGTGCTGTGATTTTTGTTTTTCATCGTTCTCTGCAGATGATCATCATCATCGTCTTTCCGGTCCACCAGATCCACGTATTGTATGGAATATAAAATGTTTGAACTTATCAGAATATCATGACAATTTTTGGGGATCTTGTAAAGAAATAGTGGCTTTAGGTTGATGTCCATGCTATGCACCGATAAAGTATTCGACTGACTATGAAGGGCGCTCAACAAGTATGTGCTGCGCAGATTCTGGATGGTGTAGAAGGTTCCTACTGCAGTTCCTAAGACTTCGGGCGTTAACGAAGGAGAATCCATTATAGTGAAATGTCCTAAATTGTTTTCAGGTATATCTGCAATACATAAAAAAAAGAACATTATGGACAAAGAAAGAGAGAGTTCCATTTGATATTTTTTCGTCTCTATAAAAGCCAAAAATGAAAAATCGAATACGGATTTTGTTTGCAGAGATTGTGAAATGTGTATGAATTGCATACGTCTACATTATGTATTATCGCAGCTAACAATATGAGACGGTACCATATTATCATAGTTTGTTAAGCTTGATTTATCACTCACCGCTCCTCGTCTGGAATCATGCAAGTATTATGAAAAATAATTGAAAAACTAGAAAATCGAATTAAGGAAAAAGGCATGACTTGGACGTATTGAGAATAGATTAAAAGTAATTATAAAAGATTTAATAAAACCAAAAGTCATGTACAGTTTTTTATAAATTAGAGTTAATTCAAACAGCCGAAAATTCGAGCAAATGAAGAGAACTCAAAAGGAACTTGTTGGAAAATTAGAATATGCCGGAAATTTTACGCCAGATGATCCTACAATGTGATGATGATAATGCCGGTAAGCCTAATAAATATTCGAAATAAAATTACAGATTAATAGATAAAATTGATGACAAACTATAGACGTAATTATAAAGAAAAACTGAAAAAGTAAAAATATAGATAATAATAAATAAAGATAAAAAAATATAAAATTGAAAATATAAAGTTTTAACAAAATTAAAATTAAAAACTAACACTAAAGTAATTAATAATAATATGAAGTAAAACAAAAATAGAAATATCAAATCATATAGAGAAATGTTTTAGCTGCGACAATAATTTAGTTATATGAATAAATTACATTTTAAAATTCTCTAAATAACTGAGATATCCCAGTTGCGTATTTTTGGAAGGGCTGTTTATGGGTCCAATAACCCGGGTAGTCGTGTAAACAAATTCAGTAAATGTTTGTTCACAAACGAAGCAAAATAAAAGAAAACAAAAAAAATTATGCCTTTTACAAATTTTTTCTTACACAATTCTTCAACCGGAAATGCTTCGAAAAACTCTACACCCTAAAAACGGCTTGAAATTATGCAGAGAGTGCCTCTGATTTCATTGTCACTTACATTCCTCTAGTTTATGGCGATTATCCGATAGACGCATTTTGATGGCATTTAATTTTTTCGATCCCAAACTTTTAAGTGACGCAAGTCGAGCACGCGCCGCTGGCAGAATGCCAGCTCTTCCGTTTGCGTCATCGAAATCTGTTGAAGGTAATTGCTGCTGCTGAAAGCGCAATCCCCCCGCCGCCGAAGTGCATACTACTGTTTGGGTATTTTCCTTAGCAGACGGGATTCCTGCAGACATCGAGGTTGCCGAATTTAATGGTGGTAATGATGATGAAGGATTATTAAATGTTTGTGTAGTTGTCGTGGGTTGTAAATGTGAAGATTGGCTCGCTGGTGGGGGATTAGAGCGTGAGTTTAACGATGGTTGCATTTCATCGTTTCTGAGAAAAACATCTTCTTCCAACTGACTGCTATCCGAAGCAGGATCCGAACAGTTGCTGTTGGATTTTAGTGACATCACTATTTGCCAATCGCTTTCACGCGGTTGCGCCGAAGTTGGCGAAATATCACCGGGGTAAGTGTATTTAATTGCCTTCTGTTCGAGAAGGAGTTTGTACTGTTGTTTCAACGTCGAAGTGATCTGAAAAGCAAGAGATGAGTACTAAAATTATTCAGTCTAAAACGTGTGCTACTTACCAACAACATTGAGCTTTCTAAGGTGCTTTCTTTACAGATTAGAAGTTTCATAGCCGAGCCGTGTTTGATAGCGGTGCTTGCTACAAACGGACAGTTCGGACTTAGACCCACAAAACATATCGAACCGTCTGAATAACCAATTATGGCACGATTAAGTCCCTCAACGGTTTGCCACCAGACTACCGACAGAGGATAGGGGCAAGTTTTAGAAGCCATAAAGGATACGGCCATCTCTTGATCGGTAGCATACTTTTCCATCTCGTTGGCGAAAGCAGCGTTATGAGCCAGCATATTTAGAGGAATTTCCGAAGCGCTCACTTCAATCGAATGATCTTCCAGGGAGAAAATTTGATTATAGTCTTGAGAACCGACAGAAGGCTGAGAAGAAAATGTATTTGTAATTGTGGCTGAACCCTCCTGCCCCTTTTCCATGTTGGCAGACGATTTGTTGTTGGTTGTGTGATTGAAAAGATTTTGGTCTATTGATTTCGATTGTACGACTTGTGATTTGGACGCAGATGGATTTTCATTATTAAGGCCGCTTGCACTGCACTCAATCATTGAAGTTGAGAAGGCCGAATTAGTTACAGGTTTTGATATTTGCTCCGTATGATTTGGGCAATTTTTCGAATTTGGACATTCATGAGGTCCCACGAAAGGTATAATGTATGAAGTGACTTGTGTGGTACTATAGGGATATTGTGCTGATTGTGAGACAACAGTTTTATCAACCAAAAATAGGGCGGGAACAATGTGCAAGGTATTATCGAAACCTGAAAAGAAATATTTAAAATTTTTCTGCATACAAAAAAATTATTTTTATAACAAAAAAATTAAGGGTTTTGACAAAATAAAAAAAGGAATATTTCATAACACGCGATATCTTTGACACTCTTCCGTTTATTCCGAGAGATAAGCACGAGTTCAGTTGCCCCGAATAAGTCAAATGCGAAAGATAAAGAAATCTATTTATTGCTTAAAAAGTCGCGCAGTCTGGCTGAGATGGCGATAATAGAATTCAACAAATATGTACCCTGCTGACCACCACCACCCCGTCACTCCACTGCGCTGCTAATCAACCAACAGTGTTAATGCTTACTCGTTGTCGAGGGAGGGATGGTCGGCTGAGGCAGAGGAAATTATTATTCACGGGGATTCGCGGGGGAAATCGATAACTCTTTGAAAATAACTGATTTCATCTGCCCACAACCCACAATACATTATCCGTTTATATCATCGGCTCGATTACTTACACAGTACTAACAACCAGGTGCCGGATGGATCGAAGCAAACATCGTGAATGACGCGGTTTGTACGACGGAACCACGAGATCAGCTTCAGTACTTCTTGACCATTTTCATTGGTGTAACGCACAACGATTTCATTATCATCCGACACAAGACACAACAGTTGCTTGCGGGCATCGAACTCTATTACCGTGGACAATTTACTACTAAGATTTGTGATCAACGGCTTCAATTCGAATATTTCCAATTGTTGCAATGGAGAAGTCATCGTTACGATATAATGACACAGTCCTCCACCACCTACGTCTAGAGCGTTAGCCGTAAAAGACGTAGCAACTGCAGCACGGTTTTACGATAGGGGAAGAGAGAGCGTCGTGGTGGGTGGATTATTACTACACCCCTTTCTACTTGCCACTTTCCGATGATTACTGTTGATTTTCTGTAATCGAGGGTGAAGAACGTTCATTAACCTTTTGTTCTACAGGCAACAAAAAAAGGCACTTGGCAATATCTTCAAAACTTTAGAAGCTTTTCGATTAAAAAATTTGATAAAGCAATTATTTTCGAGTTAGTAATTTATTTTTATTATATTTGTCTGGGTTTTTGCTTTTTTCTTGTGCTTTTTTGCACTTCTCCATTAGTTTTGGTCTTCTTCATTAATGTAAAATACCTGAATAACGGTGGGTGTTACAGCTGGTTGAGGTGATGAGGATAATTTTGTTGGTAATCTTGCTGCTGGTTTGTTTCGTTTCCTTTTTCACCCTCTACACTTCCTTGGCAATTTTTTCTACTATTCGGCAAATGAAACCTAATTTATTGTTGTAACTGTTTTCCGCATTATTTGAATTACTTCGCGTTTTTCTTTCTTGAATTTGAAGAAATTCTCACACTAATTCTCTGCACTAATCCCGAAATTTATTTATAGATATTTCTTGAAATTTTTGTAATATAAAAAGGGTTTGCTGCGAACCAAATTTTCTGCCTATTACGAAATGTCAATTGATGAGAATGGCAAGAATGAAAGATTTATAAAACGAGATGCGAAAAACAGCTGTCACTGAAAATTATTGTCCTATTGGGAGCAACGAATGAAACCATGAGTGTGGTAAGACATATTCAATATGACAATCAGTGAAATTCAACACGAATTAGAAGGGTTTGTGTTTCAACTAAGTGTGCTGTCAATTATGGTAAAGTTCAACTATTCAACGATATGTGCTGCTTATGGGCAATTTAATATTAAACTTAAAAAAGATAAATATTAAATTTTCAGAGTTTTTGTGTATCTTTATTCCCGCTTTAAAAAAATTAGCAACAATTTACTTAACCAGAGGCTTCAAGTATTGCTGCAACACAAAGCGTTGCGTCGCCAACAACCTACAGACGAAAATCCCACTTATAAAGTTAACGCCTCGAATCGTGAACGCATGTGGCGCGCCCCCAATTGCATTGCACGGCAGTAAACATTTAAGGCGCACATTATCAGCCCTTAAAGCTGTTTTTAATGGTTCGGTTCCTGGCATGATCGTCGATGCGCTTGTGTTGGCTTTGCTGGCTGTTGTTTTTACGCATTCCTCAAAGAAGGAGTGTCGCGATAACCAAGGCAATGCAATGGACTACGTTGGACTCATTTTGAATGTTTAGTTGTTGTTTTTTTTTCTTGGACATTGGGCGATTACTGATGATTACCGATATCGGTGATGATCGGAAGGGAGAAGAATCGAGGTTGCAGAGCAAAGTCTGGTCATTTGGCATGTGTTTTTGTTTTACTTATTCATCTCTATCTGCTGCTCGTGCTCTTTTGTTTTCAGTGCTGGAGCTGATGATGTTGTTGTTTTTGTTGATGCTGGTGAGGTTTGGATATCACTAATAGTCTTACGATCACAGCCCTTTTCAGAATTCTGATGATGTAGTTGCAAAGTTATACGATGCGCACAAAAAACACGAACACACACACGTTCATTAATATTTGCTAACATCTAGAACGCTGCTTCACGTGGTCGCATCGACAACCAACAGCAAGGATGTTACGAGCTTGCACACGTTCAAGCAGGAATCAAAAAATAAAAAAACCAATAAAATCGGCCTTAACCAAAATAATGTTAGTTATTAAAATTTGAAACGTGCTAACCGAAGTTGATGGGATGACGCTGTTTGGGAATTTCTGCCTCGACGTGTTTCACTTGAATGCAATGCAATGAAATGCACTGCTCACTTTACTCGCTTCGCGACGTTCGGGCTTGTTGACGCGTCACGGAGATGTCTCGATATCTCGATACGTCGACGCCTCTTTGCTTCGTTACCGCGTTGCTTTCATGCCTTCTTCTGCGAAGAAAAGTGAAGAAAGCATTGAAAGATTGCGATCTAAATGATCGAATTGCGGGTCACAAGTTTGCAGCTCGTTTAGGTACTAAAGAAACAGGCGGAAGCGATTACCAATCGGAGAGGTTGGAGAAGGTGAAAACGGGGTTAAAGCTAAAGCGCGAACTAGAGAAAATTAGTAATAACAAATATTATTTCACACACGCAAACTATTGAACTTATTATTCCGTCGGTTTTTCCCAAAAATAGATTTTTTTTATTTACGAGATTGATTTCTTTTTATTTTAATAATTTTTCTAAAATCGCAATCAGGTCTTTTAATGCCCTCCTTTGCTTGCATAGAGAGACCGTTTAAGTGTAAAGGCGTTGACAGGTTTTTTAATTAAATCGCTGCGGGCTCTGGCGAATTAATAAAATCGTTAAGTCTTTCTTTCTCGTCTCGGATTTTGCAATATCGTGAATATCGATGTCTATGGAAAAAGATGATGCCATAGGTTCCCAAACTCAATAAAGAAGGCAAAGAAGTGAAAGAAGAAGAAGAAGAGCAGACAAAAAGAGAAGAAGAAAGAGTGAATCGAATATAAATACAATTTTATCTTTATTGGAGAAATCGATATTATCAGTTTTTATCTTCTTAAAGAAGAAGATCAACATAAAAAACAAAAAAAAATATTCGAAATAGTAAAAATTTAAAATTTAAATCATTAAGGGCCGTTTTTTCACTCTCGGTTAAATTTTTTACTTCAGAGTTAACTATAATTGGCAGTTAAAAATAACTGCAGAATTAAAATTCCCAAATAAAATTTAGTTTTCTTCACACTCCATTAAATTGTTAGTTAAATTTCATTCTTAATAAAGAATTTCCTTTCAACTGCAAACAAATTCTGTTTACTTCCATTGAAGTTTTGAAAAAATGAACGAATTTCATGATATAAATTTTCTAAAAAGCTGATAATGTTTAAAAACGAAAAAAGATCTGAGTTATTATTTTCGCCTGCCTAATTACCGATGTCTCTTGTTTACAACGTACACTTGATCCACCCGTCTCCAGACCTTCAAGGTGTGCAACGCAACAAATAAATCAAGAAGAACATCGAGATAATTAGGATTTTTCAAATAATATTTTATTGCATCATAAAAACTCGATAACCATATTGTAACCTTCTGACACCCTTCTTTGTACCCTTTTTCATGTTGATTGTATAATAATAATATCCTTTTGTATGTTTTCCAAAAAATCCTTTATAAAAGCTGAACACTTTCAAATAAATAATGATAATTTTTTCAAAGAAATATAATTCACGTTCCACAAACTTTAGTGACGAGGAAAAGGAGGAAATTCTATTAAAATGCGTTTTGCTATACAAATCAATAATAGAGAACAATAAGTTTTCAGTGTTTTCGCCACCTCGAGGCTGAATTTTTGCATGTTTCAACGCAAATTAAAAATTTACGTTTCATGTGTATTGACAAGAGATGACTTTATGAAGAATTTGTATCACTGCTTTCGAAGAACGAAGCTTTTAGTGTGTCATTTGTCCAGATCAATGCGCTCATTCATTTTATACTGTCTACGTTCGTCTCCGAAATCTTCATCTTCATTTTCATCTCATCGGAGTCCAACATGTTAAAAAATTGTAGAAAATTATCACGCGACTGATTAAATTCACGTATGTTCTACATCATGCTATTACTTAAAATTTAAACCTTTTTTTGACTGTTGAAATTGTCCGCCCTTTAATTTTTGCTTTGTTGCAAAAAGGGTCATTTTAACTATGAGTGAAGAAAACGAAAGCAAGAATAATCCTTTGTTAAAGGCCATAAAAGATCGAAATCAGTGAATTAACTAATTCAGCAATTTATTTTCATTTACAATTAGAAAATTGTCATTTCGTCTGTTAAAAACCTTAATAGATTTTGAAGAAAACGAATTTTGATAATTTACCCTTCCTAACATGCAGTTACATTTAATTGAAAGTGAGGAAAACGGGCGTAAAATAAAAAAGTAATCTATTGAAAATGCTTAAAGAATTGTTTATCGCGATAACTAAATTAAACAAATTAATGCAAATTAAAATTAACAATATGTTAAGTTTGATATTAAGTTATTAAAAAGCAATAATGAATTAGTATTCAAAATTAATTATTAATAATGTTAAAGCCAATTAAATTAAAAAATAACATAATGAAAAATAATTTAATACCAAAATGAAAGAAATATTAATAAAAAAAGTATTTAATTAAAATAGAATTAATAAATAAAGGAAACAAAGTAACAAAATTATGTAAATGATATAAAAAATGAAGAATCAATGAAAATATAGACAATAAATTATTTAAAATATAATTAAATAAACAAATTATATATAAATTATGCAAAAACAAGAATAAAAAATTGGAAAAGTTGTTAAAAAATTATAAAAAATTACAAAAATTTATAAAAAATTATAAAATTGAAGAGTAAAAAAAATTAAAAGAAATAAAAATTAATAAAGATTTTTAAAAAATACAAAAATAATGTTAGTATTAATATTATAAAAATAAAGCAAACAATTAAAATTAATAAACAATTGTTTTTTACAATTTTTTTAGAATAAATGTTGCTCCAATTATCGTCTCAATTGCAAAAAAACGATTTACTCAATTTTTTTTTTTGGAAATTTCCATTCCATTTTATAAATTTTAAATGTAAATTTACGAAAATTATTTACCCAATTTTTTTTTCTATAAGTTATTTAATACAATTTTTTATATATATGATTTTTACAAAAATTATCCATTCATTTTTTTCATTTTAAACAATTTAATACAATTTTTTCCTTGATGATAAAAATGAATATCAAATATTAAAACGTCGGAGCATTCTCTAAAAGAGAACTTACTTTTTTCAGTGTATTATCCGTGTGATCCTTGCTGAATAATCTCAACGAGTATTTGATTGATCAATTCAAAAGTTGCCAATTCTAATTAATTGTGGTTGGCCACACTGACAACACTCGTAAATAACTGGTCGTCATTAGAAGTAATAACAGTTTAAAAATAACAAATAGTTATTCATTTATGCTTTTTTAATTGTCACGAAAAGTAGACATTTTTATCAAATTCCTCCTTTCCTTCCAAGCTTTTCTCCAATTTTTTTTTCTGGTAGAAGTGGAAATGAACCGCACCGCACCTCGGCATCGCCGTCTGAATTTATAGGATACTTTCTTCTTGCATGTTTTCTGTAAAATTGCAATTTTATCATTAATAAGAATCTGCAGTTTTTTATTCTAGAAAATTATATTCCTTCTTCCTTTATTATTCTTTGAAAAGCATGGAAAAAATTAATGAAGTCGAAAGCGTGAGAAAAGAAATTTGAACTTAATTAAAATTACTTTCCCAAAAGTCTTAGAAATTCTACAACTATTTAAACTGGTTTAGAAATTTATTATTATATTAACGACATTTATTGCTTTCTGTATTCGAATTCATTTTTAGTTTATAAATTGAAAATTCCTAGAAAATAAATTTTTTATTTATTTTAGAAATTATAATATTTCTTAATTAAAATAAATTCTTTTAGGAATTTAAATGATTTTATAATTTAGTTAAAATAGTTTAAATTAGCAAAATATTTTATTTCAAATTAAGAGATATTAAAATTAAGAAACCTTTGGACTTACATAATTTTAAGATTTCAATTTCTTTTTTAATAAAATAAATTATTCTGAGATTATTATTAATGTCCCGAGTAAAAACCTAGAAGTTTCTTCTACAATCTTTATTAGACTTCGCTTATATTATTCTTTATTATTATTCCCGAATATATTTTTCAGTTAAAGCAAATCATTTTAAATTTGTAAAATTCTACAATTAAAATAAATTACTCTAGAAGTTTAATTTTTTGTAAATAAAATAAATTCCTCTAATATTAAGAGATTATTCTGGAAGAATATGCAAGAACGTTTTATTATTTTCTATATTAAAAGAAATATTTTAAGGTTTTTTAAATTATCTTTAAGGTTTTTTAAGAATATTTTACAATTAAAAAAATTATTTTTGGATTATTAACGAATCTTAGGTCACGACAAATTATGTTAGAATTTTGTTAACCAAGTTAGATTTTTCAAAAATACTATAATTCTTATATGAATATTTTCTACATTTTAGATTTTTTAAATTTTTATTTCTATACTTTTTAGTTGATTTATAACATTTCTTCTGAATCTTAAAACATATATGATTTATTTATTTATTATTTGTTTGTTCTTTAATGAGTTCTCTTAATTAATGTAATGAAATTTTTAAAATCAATTCCTAATTATTTACGTATTTTTCGTGTATTATTTATTTGTTTATTTTAATTTATACATTAATGGTTTTTGTTGATTTTTTCTTTGAAAAATAGTTTATAATTTCTTACTATTTTTTAAAATGTAAAAAAGGTTTATTTTCTCTATAAATTTTTAATATATTGTTTAGAGAGTTATTAATATTATTATTATTATTTATTTATTTCTAGTCTTTTAATAAACTTTGTTTGCAATTTTTTGTGAAATATTCTTTATGAGAATTATAAAGCAATTAAAATAACTAAAGTTAAAAAATAGATTACAAATTTTAGCCTTTGTCGGTGTCGGTTACCCCGAAATATATTCGGTAGAAAAATATTCCTCAGTTTGTAATTTTAACATAATTTGTAAACATTTTACAGGATTTCTATTACCGAGATACATTTTGGAATATTCTAATCCAACAAATGTTTAATTAATTAATTTTTTTTGTTAAAAAATGTTTAATTAATTAATTTTTTTGTTAACAATTGTTTGATTAATTATCATTAATCAGAAGTGAATTTATTTGATCAAGCAAATTTTCTTTTACATTCAATATTTATTTATTTAATGTAATAATTAACATTTAATTTCTTGTAATTATGAGCAAATAAACAGAAACCGAAGAAAGAAGAAAATATTTTATTTATAGCCTTAGCTCTCTAAACCTGTAAATATTTGAAGCCTTAGTGTGGATTTTAATCATACTGATAATCTTGACTATTATAATCATTATCAAATTATAGTCCAAAATTAATGCTTCTTAGTAATCTCTCAATAGACAATCTTCCAATTCACAGTCGTGTGGGCTAACAATGTCGAGGAAAGTGCTGCAAATATCTTCTAGATAAAATTTCTAGCCCAAAACCGAGATTTAATTGCTCAAGGATCGTGATCTCGTTGAGACCCTGCTGCTCAATCGAATGCTTGCAATCAAATAATGATTCAAACCGCCATTTGGATACATTCCCTAAACGGCAGGCTAAGCAACCTAAGCCGTCTTACAAGCTACTTCCTTAAACACCTTCGTCGTCAGTCTCGTCCATTCCGAGAATGGGAGAGAAAGAGAAAAAGCGAAAAATTAATAAGTTTTGCTGTTTGAAAGCCTAAAGTCTAGCCACCTCCGGTCCTTCTGCCTGCCATCGAAACGGCAACATATGGTCCTTTTCAGTTGCTGTGGTCTTGCTGTTGCTGTTTTTGTTGTTGTTGTTGTTCTTGTAAAATATTACAATATATACAAGACTGGTAATTTCTGAGGTCTTGCTTGATAGTTTTGTGCTTTACCTTTCCACGCCGCGCTCCAACGTGATTGGATCTCGGTGGTTCTTTTTTCTTCGCTCAGCGCACTTGCACCAATGATGACGGTGCTTGTTAAATATTGCCCCTTTGCAATAATGCCTGCTGCTCGTTGCGCGCTTGTTGATGGCCGGTGCGGTGCGCTGGGAGCGTGAGGGCTAATAAAATTGGTGCTTAAACGAAGGCAAGTCGAAGCCATTTAAACATTTAACAGTTGCCGATATGCAGCCACAACACGATTCGGGAATCATGTAAAATAAAATGGCAAAGAATATGTTTAAACACAAAACAACAGAAACAACAGCAATAACAACGTTTCGGCCAAGTGCAATTATTTTAGCCTGCTTTTTTCTGTTTCATCCTCGCACAAAAACGAATTTACAGAAAATGGAACACAAAGGAAGGAATGAGGTGCCAATGAATTGTATTCGGTGTTGTTGTTGGGGTTGGTCGGTTGTTGTTGTTGTTGTTGTTCTCGCCTCCCCAGCCATTCGCGTTTATTTTTATTTTACACAAAATTCATCTGAATTGTTTTTATAAAATGGAGTTTCGCAGCCATTTCCTGGAAGTTTTTATTGGTAACCACCTTCTTGTTTGGACTTGTGCGATACTCCCCGATTATAATGATTGCGATAATGATGATCATCAGTATTATGATGATGATGTTGATGATAATGCTGTTGATGATTATTATTGTTTTAGCAATCTCGTCTATGATTATGATAATGTTATTCGTGTGTTGCTTCACGAAGATGTTGTGCTTTCGACCGTACACGAGGTCGCACTTGTTGTTTGCCGAAGACCATTCATTTTTCCGACATCACGATGAGCAATAATGTTTTATTAGCCTTGTTGGTAATTTAAGTCAAATGCAATCATAAATGCAGACCTTATTTATGGATTCGTGTAAGCACACACATGCACACACATACACAACGGCACACATATGTACACACACGAACACAGACCCCTTACAAATCAATTGTATTGCTAAAAAATATATGGAGAGTCTTCAAAGTGATTCAAAACAATCAAGATTCAAGACTTTTCACGATTACTATTTGATTTAGCATCGGTCAGTGTTGGTAGGGTGTTAAAATGACCGAGAGGTTAAAGTTAAAAAATTGGTAAATTGTGTTATATCAGATTTATGTCCAAAACTCACGATTAGAGTTTCTCCGAAGCCCCCAAATTTTCAAGTGTCATAAATATTTCAAAAAACGGTCATTTATAGATCTCTTTAACCATGCTTCTTAATGCTCCACACGAGATCTCAAAGGTTTAGGAAAGTTTTCACATCAATTCTCAGAGTGTGTTCATAATAATAAATTAATATAAAATTAATTTAAAATTATAAACTAATTAAATGTCAAACATCATTTAATCATTTTTACACAAAAGCGCTTTCGAATGGAACAAATAATTTTGAGCAAAATGAATATATGGATTATATATCTATCTGTATGTATATATGTTTGAGTGTGTGGGTCAGTAAATACACCAAAAATATGCCTACACTTTACAACACTAAGCTCTACTTCAGACCATTTTCCTTTACGCCCGCGTTTATCTTTTCCATTCCCATCGAGTGATTCCGCAATGGTTATGAAAACTAAGAAGAAATAGTAGTAGTAGTATAGAGGCGGGGGGTAGGGCGGTGTGGTGAGAGCAACTAAAGATGAAGGATTTGTACACGATCTTAATGTGCATTAATTTATTATTTAACAATTTAATGGAAAAGATTGCCTTCCACATTGCTTTATCATCGTTTATTCGTTGCTGCAACTGGTAGGCGTTTCTAACGATTTGCGCCAAGCTCGCGCGATCCGAATTTCTCGTTGTTTTTGTTGTTTACCTCTCGAACAGCTTAAGCTCGAATCGATCTTTATTATGTTTGCAATCACGCGGCTGGTGAGATTTTGTTTGAATGGTTTGAGAATTGGAAAAACTTGGATGGAAACGATGGAGACGTTGAAGTCATGCACAAGTCGTTATTAAGGAACGTCGACTGATGGTGATGTCGATGGCGATGGCAATATCGATATAGAATGATGCAAAAAAAAATGGAGCTGCGAACGGAGAAGTGATCGAGACCACGACTCAGAAGAAGCGGAGAATCGATTAGAGACGGAGACCGAATTGGTTGGCGATTTTTTAAGAGGATTCAAGGTTTCTAGAGGGCATTGTCGGCAATCGGTAGTTTCAGGTGTTTATGCTATTGCAACTTATTTCTTTGTTGTTTAGAAAAAAAGTACAGGGTGGTTTTTTCTACTTAATAATTGCACAGAACCTTCTCAAAAGAACGCCATTGAAATTAAAAGAAAAGTACATTTGAGAAAGCTTCTCCAGCTTTCATTGCCCTCCAAGTTAGTAAAGAAATAAAAGAATACCTCTACGCAAACCATATGCACCCTCTCGCGAATTCACGCAAAAAACGGAAACACATTCTTTTTTTTCTCAAACATAAATAACGGTCATAAATCGAAAATGGCTAAAAATGCAGTATTTATAGCCTGATGATAAAAATAAGATTTATTAACTTGATTCGCGCCACAGCCGCATCTCGTTTGGGTCCAGGTCAGTTCGTTCGATCCATTCCACCAAACCGGCGGCGGAGTGGCGGAACCTTCGCCAAAGGCGAAAAGGAAACAAAGGTCGTCGTCGGCTGGTGGGAGGCAGGTTAGCTCTAACGATGTTGTGGAACGTATCCTTCGTTCGTGTTGCGTTACCTTGTTGCGCGACATAAGCGTTATAGCGTTGGTTGGTGGGCTGATTGGTCGGAAAATGAAGGCAATAATCCTTGCGAATTTTGTTCATTTCTCGTTTTTCTGTTTTGTTTGGCGAAGGGCTACTCGTTAGTTTGCGGGGAAGGGGAAGAGATGGTGCTCCGGGTAATTCCTTTCATTGTCTCCAACATTTCCGGTCTTGTTTCGATTTTTACGGTCGTTGGAGAAACGAGAATTCAAATTAATGCCAAAGAATTTTCTAAGAATTAAAGAAATTTATTGTTATTATTATCCTTTTTCTTCTTAATTCATTCTGCAATTTCCTCTCGCTTTGATTTCATTGATCACAAAACCTTCTTTAGCGGTGAAAGGCTTGCAGAGTGTTTGATCTAATGGAAATTTACTGCATTGGAAACATCACAGGTTTTACAAATCTTTAAATCTAAAATTAAATTTTTTTTGCGAAATTTTTTTTTTGCTCTGAATTAAGTTTTGGGTGCGCTTTTATGACTTGTATGACTTATTCGTCATACAAAACTTAATCACAAAATTTTTTCATGTTTCATTTCTGAGATTTTTTCCCATTAGTTTCTTTTTCAAAGACACTTCTCTGTTTTTATCTTTACATAATTCAATCTTTTAAATTGCGGTATTTTTCTCAGCGTGTGCCGCGATCGAAAGCTGATTATTTAATCCATCAAGTTCACGCGGCGTTGGCGGTAATTTAATTCGGTCATTCAAATTTCCCTAAGTTATTGTCGTTGTTGTTGTTGTTGTTGCTCTTGTTATTTTTTTAATGTTATATTTTTTTGTTCATCAATATTTGTTTGTCATCAATGTTGATTTTGATGTATGGGATGTATCGTATTACGTTCTCATTCATATCAAAGCTTCGTTCATCTCTTGAGTACCAAAAAGTACCAGGAGTACCAGAGAAAGAGGCTCGTTATTGAGGATAGTTATTGTTCTTGGCTATTGTTTCTTTTTTCTGTTTGGTATTTTAATTTTTGGTTTTCAAGCACGTTGTTTTAATTCATTTTTCTTTTCTCTTTCGTCTCGTCCAGGAGGTCACGTGCTAAAGATTCCTTGGCAGTCTGTGAAACTGTAGCATATCCGGCTCTAGTGTCAGAAGACCACACACGCAGCGACATTTTGAGACACACGTCGTTGCGATAACGTGCCGGGAAATTAGCACATCACGTGGCGGACGCGGTAAAGTGACAGCGATTGTGTGATATATCGGATTATGCAAAAAATGAAAAAAGAACAATGAAATAAATCCTAATCGTAAACCAAAAGCAATTTTTTGTTTCGAAATTCCAATGAGAGAAGAATAAAAGTATTAATGGGCAGGTTGAGCACAAGAATGGCAGGCATTAGGGGGCATTTCCTTGTGGGGGTACGAGATTATACAGTTTTCGGTAAGGGATTTTCTAGAAAGGGACGAAATGAAGTGTCTAATTTTTCATTCATCATTTACTTTTTGGGAAGATGCAGTGATTTTTTGCAAGAGTTTTTCCATATTGTTTTTTGTTTTGGGAGATACCTTTGCCGTTTTCCGAAAGCTTTTCATCACTAATTTTTTAATCCAAGCAATTCACAGACTTCACAGAGCGTCCTCTATTGGAGAGCTATACCCTTTGTGGGTCATAAGATTTAATCCTTTTTAAAATATGTTTGTTAAAATCTAATAAATTAATAGCAATTCTGTTTCACAACGATTTCGGGAACCCTAGTCGTCTGTAAATCCTACTTTAATAGTTCTCAACGAATCCACTGACAAACTTCTATAAAATCATGCCTTCATCGTCTCTTGTTCCAGAGTTTAGCTTAGGCACAAACCCATTTATATCGATGCGCTTTTATCTACAAAACCTTTTTTCAATTTTTTTCTAATTATCTTCCACAATAAAAAGGTCGCTACATTTGTTGCAAATATAGAAAAATAGTCTCAAAAACTCATTAAAGTGAAACTGATTAAAATTAAAATTGATAGAAATTATTCTTCAGTTCATTATCAAGTCATTAAACGAAAAACAAGAAAAAATTCACGATTAAATCGATTTTACTAAAACCGAATCTTTAAAAGCCGCAAAAGTAAAAAGCGAACAAAAAGAATTTTAATTTTACGAGTTTTACAAGTTTTATCTCTTATCTTTCTTTTTACTTTTGCGAATTCCAATAATTTTCAGAGCCTAAAAAAGGCTAAGTAAAGAATTTTCATTTGTTTTTTTTTTTTGAAGTAAAGCAAAAAAATGAAGTCTTGAAATTTCACCATTTTCGCCAGAATTTTTCACTATGAGAAACATGATGATCATCACTATCATTATCATCATTGTCATTAGCATATTCAGTTATTATCAATATTTTTTGTAGTAAACCAAAGGATTCCTTCTCTTTTGTTAAATTTTATGCGCTTTAATGTTTATGTTGTTGAAGTTCCTGTTGGTTATTTGCTGTTATTGCTGTTGTTTAAAGTAGTAGTTGTTGTTGTAATTGATGTAATTTCAAACTATTGGAAATTTAATTTTATCCCAGGGAATCATTCATTCAATCGTTCATGCATTTATTCATTTAATTTTATTTTTATGAATGACTTTTTCAAATCGAGTAAAATACTTTTAAAAAAGTGTTCATAAAATAGCGGTGGTTTTATCGTTGAAAAGTAATTACCATTTCTCGTTGGTCCTGTGGGAGGTTCTGGTATGAAATTGTTGTTTTTATGGCCAGGTATATTTTTTTACAGCTTGAATTGCTACGACGAGTCAATAAAATTATAAATAACGAGGTGAAAATATCTTGAAAAATGTTCGTTGACACCAAATCAAAGCTATTTTTAATATTTTCAACGAATAATTGTTATTGCTGGTGTTGTTGTTGTAGAAAAGATAATACATCGTTATAATAAATGTGTTTCCTTGAATTCAGCTAATTTTAATTCTGCCCTTTTTAAATTTGGAGGAATTAAGAAAATTAAAGAAAAATATATCTGATTTTTTTCAGAAATTCTATCTTCGATTCGCAGATTCAGCGAGCATAATATTGGAAGAGTGTAATAGTATTTTAGTGTGATAAAATTTAATCATAGGACCGACTCATATCTTTCGCTTTATTCCTCGTCTTTACCTTCTTCGTCCTTTTCTCCAGCGAAGAAAATCTTAAAAGCACTTCGGAAATATTTTGAAAATTTTAGCTTGATTCGGTCCTTTGCCCTTTGACTGATTCTGGATTTTTCACGGTGCACGAATTGTTGACACGAGTTAGAAGAAGAAAGAAAATGATAATAGTGGAAATGATAATGCTGTTAACGAGAATCTGATTCACTAAAGCGCGAGTAATTATTCTTTGCTTCGCTGCCTAAAAACATATCATTCTAAATCGATAATTTCATTCACGACTGTTTCATTCTGCCACCCACATCATTTTCTTACCAGAAAAAAAGTACAATTATCGCTGCCAGGAATTTGTTTTCCCTCTCGTTCGCTCCCTTTAGCCCACGCTCGCTTTTTCCTTTTCACACTTTCTTTCTTGAGGCTGTCGGAAAATTGTAACGTCAATGCCAGGAGAAACTAATTCCAAGTCATTGCTAATGCGATTAAGTTTAGTGGAGAGACCTTTGTCGATTCCCGGTTCCCAGGCTACGATGCCAGCCTTGGTTACCGCGGTTCATTACAAACAAAAACAATAACATTAACAAACGACTATAATAACTGCAATAACAATGACGGCAACAACAATAACATCGAATAACCAGACATACGTTTGTGCAAAGAAAATTGGGTGGAGGGGAGGGTTAGAAAAGCCTGAAAAAGCGAAGTTAATAAAATTATTTCCAATTCAGTGATTGCCGTAAGTTTCGAGTTAAAGACATTTTAATGTGACCATCTCTATCTATCTCCCCTCCTATTGCGTGCGTGTGTTACACATTTACCGCTAATAGACCGTTTGCAGCATGCCATCATGCCCTAATGCTTTGTGTTCAAATCACGCACTATGCCAAAATTTCGCTTTGAATTCGCTAAATGTTATTGCGGCCTTTGTTAGCGCACCGCAAATTTTTGCAATTTTTATGATTATTTTTTGCCGGCAGTTTCGTCATTGTTTTAGAGTTTTATTATATTTTTTTTTTTTTTGTTTTAAAAATCGTTTTGGAATTGTAAAAACGAAATAGAAAATTTTTATTTAAAAATTGCTTTTGATTTTTTGATGCCGAAATCTGTTCACAGGATGCTTAAATGTCACAAAGTGGCACGCCCAAAGCTCTCCACGCCTTCGCTCTCACGACTTCGCGCCACTGCACGGTCACCGGTCCCGTGATTTATGATTTCTAAACATTGTTCAATTCAAGCATTGGACTTTCCTACCTTCGCCTTTTACTTGTCCTTTCATTTACATTGCCCTTTCTAATACTGCTGCAGCAATTGTTGTTGCTGCCGCTGCCGTCGCATCTATTACAACGGTCGCCGCAAACGTCTGCAGGCGCGTACTATTTTGTGTGTTAATCGTATTATTTACACCATCAAGGATTAACTGGATGACTTGGTGACTTTTTGCCGCCTGCTTTTCTTCCTCCCTTTACTCAACCCCCTCCACCACCATGCTTCTTCCTTCCAAATCACCACCCTCTGCTTCAGGTTGAACGTGTCATCATTAGTTCGTTTATAATCTCATTTCTAATAATTTTGTGATTTCTGCATCAACGGCCAGGATTTTGTTTTGCTCGTTGAAACGCCCTATGAAGGGGATGATTTTGTAACTTTGAATCAGTATTCATAGAATGCGCACAAGTACGCGCATACTGTCTGGGGGATCTAACTGGTGTCGATAGGAATAAATCGTTTGTAAACACTTGACAGTGGTTGAAATTCAGGAAATGCTTTGAAGAAAAAAATTAAATCTGAGTTTTTTGCAAAGTTAAATTTGAAGATAAATCGATGGCGATAAAGAAATCCCTTTCTCGTCTCTCATTTCGTGTTGGAATCAAATAGAAAATTGACTTGTAAGTCCTGTAAATTTGTCAATAATTCAAACATGGCTTCGAATATTTCGATATAATCTCGGTAGTTTCGTTTCTACCAAAATTCCTTTTCGACTCGTTTCTAATATTTTTGTTTACTTCATTCTTAAATTTCAATCAGGCACAATAGTATTATAATCATTCTCGAACATCAAGTAAGCAGAAGCTAAACTAGAAGAAAATATTCATTAAAGTAAAACTAGTTTTCAATTTATCGTCAGAAAAACGCTTTTTTCAAAAATCGAATTTCGATCAAATCTCGATTGATAAAATCCAGTCTGTCTTCTCTGTGAACATTTCGCAATTACCGTAAGCAGTTTATCATTTCACGTGCATTTCATGATCTTCTACCAAAGCAATGAAATTATTTTTTCTTGCGCTTACAGCAATTTATTCCACTGTGCGACCAAGCTTAGAACACTCCATTTGATATGACAGGAATGCCAAACATATTTGAACCAAGCCGACTTAAGTACCGCTCCCACGAGGATATTGATAACATATGTATGTACCGATGGGTGTAAATTCAAGCGAGTGTTAAGACTTTAAATAAGCGGTGGCGCGTGCGGTGATGTCGAAAAAAATATGATGAAATACGACGGGTGTCGCGGGCGATCGGGATTGAATGAAAAGAGAAATCATGGAACTGGAAAAAAAACTGACTGAACGATAATTCGGACTAACCGAAGGGTCCAAATTCAAAGCAAGCAAGCCAGCTTTTCACTTAAGCATTGTTTCAAAAGGGGGTTAGCTTATAAAAGATTGGGCAAGTTATGAATGGCGGGGTTAATTTAATGATTATAAATTCATGATACAAAGTTAATTATGTTTTGTTTTATGGTCGTTTTTTTGATTTAGAAAATGTTTGAAATTTTGTAAACTGCTAAAAGCGAGTGGACGGAATAATCCGTGAAACGAGGAAAATGAGGAATACTGTTTGCTGTAGTTTCTTTAAAAAAAGTAGTAAAAAATAATTAAAGTACTTAATTTTTATTAGTGTCCTGACAAGACTTGAAAAGGACAATCATAAAAATGGTGCCCGTTTTGGCCAAAAAACCGACTCTTCTTTGTTTTGCAGACTGGCCCTTTAAGCAAATTCCTTTTTCATCGAAATCGGAGAAATTCGTTGATTAATTTATTCATGGATTCTCACAAGTGCGTTTGTTGCAAGAAGAAGAATGATTTTTTT
The DNA here is from genome assembly GCA_963966595.1 of Physocephala rufipes. Taxonomy (NCBI): domain Eukaryota; kingdom Metazoa; phylum Arthropoda; class Insecta; order Diptera; family Conopidae; genus Physocephala; species Physocephala rufipes. Next base: position 49,451,935 of record OZ016501.1, read on the forward strand.
GAAATATTCTCAAACATATTCTTCCCGAGCTCGTAATTCCTGTCTCGGGGACTTAACCGAAGTTAGTTAAATGATTGATTCTCTTCCATCTCCCTTCCAAACATAACCATCTCATTTCACAGTCGGATATCTTTCCTTATTTTCTCTATCTCTAGCACCTCTTCTTGATTCCAGTCTGTTAAAAAAATCACTAATGGCATGTTATGCAAAATAGGCTACATTGTCATTCGTTTGTCCATCTGTCCCTCGGACAACCCTCCTTTTCTTCTTCTTCTTGAATTTGAGCAACTACAATAAGAAATTGTTTTCGTACGTTTCGTGCATGTACTCGTGTAACTGCTTGACTTCATCGACGCGAACAACAGACGACAGACGACGGTAGATACGTAGATACGTTTTGCAAGATTTCTAAGGCTCAAAGAGTTTGGGAGTAATTGCAAAGGATACACGTCACATGCGCCACCTCTTGGCCTTGTTGGCATGTCCGCATGTTTGATTTGGCCGGTTAACTCCAGTTAGTTCATCAGTACGTTCGTGTGCTTGTACATCCACCAAGTCCGTCCATTTGTCCGTCCGACCGTTCGATCTGCACGGGTGTGTCCGTCTGTTTGTTTGTCTGTGTGAGAGAATGGCTTTTGATATGCCATCGCCATTTCTGAGAAATTGTGTTTTGATTTATTTATAATGTTGCAACAACATGCAGGAGAATGCATGTTGTCCGAGCTTTAGACGGCAATCGGGGCTGCATAATTAATTTAAAATATCGGCATCGGACATGGCGCAGAGAGCTATGGAGTTTCACGGAGTACCCTCACGGTGTACCAACAAGTATTTAAATTGTTTCTTTAATTTAATTTGAAAGTTAAACCGGAGCGATGTGTCAGGCAACGATAGGCAATGTCATATCTGACAGTTTCGATTTGGAGAAGGAGAAAAAAGGGTAGTGACAGACATGGCGAACGATCCGTTATAATGTATATAGAATGGTTAAGCCGTTTACTTTCAAAACCGGTTTTACCAAAATACTAGAAATACATTAAGGAGTTCTCACGTGCTCCATCAGCCGTCGCGACTTCAGTCATCTGACTTTTTCAATTGATCATCGTAATGGTTTCTTGGACACTCAATAGAAACCTAACCCACCGACTTTTATTTATCAAAAATTTGCAAAAATTTCCGCATTGATTGAACCCAAGCTTTGCCAAAACCATTGTGGGTTTCAAGGCCGGTTCCAAATGAATGAATGCATTATTCAGTGTCTCCCGCGCTCGCAGCAACGCACTCTGTAATTAAATAACTTCACACCTCGAGCAAATTCCTCGACCGTCTGTTCGTACGTTTGCAAGGGAAACAAATCCGCTGTATGCGCTGGTGAGGGGACAACGCTTGCCGCCCCCAAAATATAAGGAATCGATACTGACTACATTCTTCGAAATGTGAAACCAACCAAAGACGAAAAGGAAGACTTCTGAAAGGATTGCATTCAATAATTGCAGGCATTCGATTTCTTGCTTGCAATTGTTTAACAAAATTTCTTAACGTGATTTGTTACGAAAACACCACCAACAACAACGGCAGCAACAACAGCGAACCGGCTGGTCAATTTCTCAAATCATATTGGTATTATAGCTTCTCATTCCACGTTATTTGTCCACGTAATTCTTCGCCTTTAATTCCGATGCATTCCATTTAATTCGCCTCCACCGCAATCAGTGACCCTTCCACTCACTCCACGCGGTAACGCTTACTTTCCCTCCTGCCGGTCGCCAACATGTCTGTCTGTGCTCGCGATCATTCATATCGATGTCTCTGCGCCTAGTTCACACAGTGTTATTGCAGTTCGGGGCATCGAATGGCATCAGGCGGCACCGTGTGCTTTCAATCCGTTCGATGCGATGTGATTTTGCTAAGGATTTGTGAGACTCCGAGGCTATATTGAGAGGTGTTACCGCGGAGGCCGTCGCAAGTGTAAATTTATGATGCTTCGATTTTATCGAAAACACTTTTTACACTTTGTAAAAGTGTGATGTGGTGCGCGTCATTAATACTCGATCGTTCGGTCAGTTAGGGAACCGTTTCTGTTTATCCTCTATCGATTTCACCTCCCCTACCATTTGCCACCTTCCATCACGCGCTAACGTTACGGATCCTTGAGTTAACACTATACGACCATTCTATCTGTCGGTTCTTCGTTCATTCCCGATTGTCGGAATCCTGTGAGAAATTGCAGGGAGGCTTTGATCAAATTATTGCTGCTAAGGCGGTGTTGCTGTTGTTTTCGCTGTTATTGTTGGGGGCGGTATAAGCAGTCCAAGCAATTAAATTCTGAATGATAAATAAATAAAAAGCGTAATAATAAAAATAGCATAAAAGGATGATATACTTCGGGAACCGTGATCAAACGTGATTCAATGAACTCGCATTCGTTTTTAGCCTTCCGAAAAACTCTAATACTCAAGGACGAAAGGGGGCACCTGTGAAAGCAGGCAATTATACACCAGTTTCATTTCACTTTAGTCCAAATTTTTCCATTTTTATTTTTACGCTTGGTTTTGCTGCAAACGCAAATCATTAATGATTTCTCAATTTTTTAAAATAAATTTGAAAATTGCTTTAAAATTGCATTCACTAAACCTCTGAATCTTCTTCAGCTAATCGACTAGGCCTATTGCGCCCTCCTATACCCACATGGCCATCTTCCCCTCTCAGTCTGCTCCGACACGCGGCAAAGCAATTCTCTTCTTGCAAAATCTTAAAGAATTGCAACAACAATATGAGCAGGACAATTATAAGTGTTGTCAATGCTAAAATATCACGCGTCGTCCAATATGGGTGGATACCGCTTCCTTCACCGACCTGACCCATAAACACCCCTGCCGTAGCATACCGATGATGCGGACCGCCATCGCCACTATTTGACTTTGCTCCGTGATGTTCCATCGTGGGCAATGTTTCCGAGATCTCGCTTAAACCAAAACGTATGGGCAAATTTATGGCTCCCTCTTTCAGGAAAGCAATCATAGCCCGCATGTACGGAAAGTCCCAATCGTTGTTGAATATTCCCAATTCCTTTAGCTGGACATGCGAACGCGTGAGCTGCTCGTAGTCGAAGCGGCGTAATCGATTGCCCTCAATGTAAAGTTTCTCGAGATTCGAAAGTGGTTCGAAGACGCTTTGGTCGAGTCGTGTCAGATGATTGAAAGCCAAATCCAGATGCGCCAGCTTTCGTAGCGTCAGAAAACTTTCGGTGCTCAAGTTTTGCAGTTGATTGGACGCCAAATTGAAGTTGGTTAAACTGGGTAATGGTAGATAAAGAGGCGCTCGCGATGTTCGCAACGACGTCAATTTGTTTTTAGAAATGTCCAACTTCTGAAGATTTAACATTCCGATGAAATCATCGAGCGTATTGAAAAGATTACCGTGAAGCTCTAACTCTCTAACAGACAGTTTATCGCCAATGCTTAGGCCATCCAACAGATTATTACTGGCCCGTAATTTGATAACACTCTGCTTGATCGTACAGCGTTTCAAGCCAGTGCTTTGCACCAGCAGCGTATCGACTGACTGTAGACTGAGCTCTTGTAGATAACTGTAGCTCAAATCGACCAGGTGTAAATGCGTTAAATGCTGCAACGCATCACTTTCGAACACTGCAAACTTATTATCACTAAGCAAAACCGTACGCAGTTTCGAATTGTGAAGAAATGTTTGACCGTCAATGCGCTCGAGTTCATTATTGCTCAGATCGATATATTCAAGATTAATAAGATCGGCAAATACACCACGAGGAAGCTCGTGCAAGCTGTTTCGATTCAAATCCAGGAAATGTAAATGTTCGAGCGCGGCGAAAGCTTTGCCGTGCATCAAATGGATGTGATTGTCAGCCAAATGAAGTTCCTGCAAAGCGTAAGCTGATGAAAAGATCCGCTCCGGAAGCTCCGAGAGGCGATTGCTTTGCAGCATTAGCTTCTGTAGCTTTCTAGCATGCTCGAAATCCTCGATATTCAGGCGATTCAATTCACATTCGTGCATAAAGAGTGCGTGCAAATTCGGCGCCTGTACGAACACTTCCTTAGGCAGCCAACCGATGATCGAATTTCGAAAGATCAATTCGCTCAGTTGTGAAGCACTCGAATTGACAATAACGAGTGGGTCTAGTAGGGAGGTTGCCACATGCGCGAGAGTGCAAAAATAGATATGAGTGTCCGCACACTCCGCGGTTAAATTAAGTTTCAAACAAAAAGTGTCCTTAAAGATCGAGGCGATTATAATTAAGATGAAAGCACAAATTTCCATTGCAATGCGTGGATTTGATTTGTTGCTTTATGTAAAATAAAAATCCAAGCGTGTGATTGTAAGAAAACTTTTACAGAAGCACCTACCGATCGATCAGAGTATTTTACGCAGCTAAAACCGACAACTACTGCCGATATGAATCGCTAATATTGCGGACTCCTGGTATTTTTCTTTGATAATCTCGCTAATAAATTGACAGTCGCGATCGGAGTCGGTGTTAATGAAGAGATTTCGTTATCAGTCCAAGCGATTCTCGTAAAGAGAAAAGAGGCGACACGAATAAACGAGAGTGGAACAGATCTTCATTGCTGATGCTGCCGCTTCTGTGTTAGTGATAATGATAAGGTGCCATAGCAGGCAATACTTTGGCAATCAAGTAGTCAAGCGGGAGTAGAAGAAGAGGATGGTTAGGGGAATAGGACCAGGGGAAGAAGGGTGAGCGTTAACAAAAGCGTGTTTGTTTATTGTTTTATTACTCTTGATCTTTTTCAAACAAAAATGCTCTGTTGTTTCAAAACGGTGTTGAAGGCTGTAGAATCTGCTGATCGAGTTATCAGAAAAATTCTATAATTATTTTCGGAAATATTCAATACTAAATGGACTTGATGGTTACCGAAAAAAAAAACGAAAACGAAAGAGGAATTAAATCTATTTACAATCAAATAAAAGATGAGCGTATATGAGCGTATGTTCTTAAGCAGACTACTGACTAATTGTCACCAACCGACAATCGACAATATTTATTTAAGTCGCACAGCATATTTTTATTCTTGCTTCTTCCGGAGATAAGAGCTTATCTTGTAATTGAATGATGACATCATCAATTTTATTAAATTCTGATAATGATTTTATTCTATCTGAAACAGTTGTCTTGAAGGGGCAGGAGGGGAGTGGGAGGATATAAGAGTTCGATTGTGTACAACAAACCAAATGATGACTGCTTCTGACTGATTGACAATTTCTCTCTCCCCCTCTCTCTCTCTCTGTCTTGCCTTCTCTTCATTTGTATCTTCGATAGCATTTTAATGTAATCGTTATCATCGCAAGCACTTTGGTTTGCTTTGTAGCTTTTATTGTGATTTTTACTTTGAGGTAAAGCATCATAACAATCGTCAGCAAGCGATAGCGTTGTCGGTGATAGCATTATTTGTCGTAACGGTCGTGGTAGCGATGGTAACGCGTTGTAGTAATTGCTGACTTTGATGCAATCGCGATTATCGTCATAACAAAATGAAATGGAGACGACATAATGATTTGAATTACATTAACGATTATCTCATTTCAATCGCGATACGAGCGCTGACTGAGGTTATTTCGAAAATTGTTGAAAACAACGAAACAAAACAAAAGAATAAGACAAAACTATAGAAAAAACCAAAATAGAAAAAAAATCCATTCCAACAATTTCTAACCGCTTTGCCCCGTACTCGTCATCGTCAGTGGCTTTCGATTATGCTGGCGAAAGAAATTGGTGCCCCTTGGTTTACCCCGTGCCGCTCATAAAGGGCGGTAAAATTTTCCATTTTGTTTTATTCAGATCCTGTGAAAGAGATTTCGCCATTTTATTATTTAATTCGGTTTTGCATGTAAGTGACTCAGTAAGGGTCTGTCTTGTCTGTCCATCTGACTGTGTATGCGTTCATGTGTTGGTGGCATGAAGTTGTCTTTGTCTATTTGTGGAATGACTTCAAAGAACTGTGACTGCTGCGCTGCTACTGCTCTGCTTTCATTCAGCCTCCGCTTTGCTTTTTATCCTTTTTATCCTTTTTGGTTGTTGTTGCGTTACTTAGCCGCAGATTTTATATCACTCCGATATCCTGCTCGGATAAGCAACAAAATAATTCGCTTCGTCGGTTCTGTGAGGATTTTCTCTTTCTCATCATCGTCATCGTCATCCTTGAAATGTTTGCTTTTTTATCCTAAATGGCTTTGTTTGTTCTTTCATTGAGAGGAAGAAATGTCTGCAGTTGACATTCAGACGGGCAGTAGAGGGTGACAGGACCGGAAAATCAGAGAAAGAGGGAGAGAAACAGAGCGAAAACATCTTTGGCACAATAATATTTTGCATTTAATTTTTGTTTTATTTTTGATGGACTTTTGCAGGATACCATTTTGGGAAGAACTTTTATATGAGAAGACAATCAAGTTGAGAAAAATTCATGTCACCGAGAGAAAATGATAAAGTCGTTGAGGAATGCAAAGGATATAGAAAATTTTATATATATATTACAAAAAGCATGTTCGCATAATTTATAAAATTCCAGAAATTAATATATTCGTAGATATTTTCATAAATGAATTTTTGACTGAATTTAGAAATAAATAAAACAAAAATTACTTTAATAAATTTCTTCTGAAATTATTTTCTTTTAGAGATTGTTGTTCACTGAAGGGTTACTCCTTTAAATAGGGCGTTTCCTTCACGATTTTATCTTAGAAAACTGTCATTTTATTGAGAATTGTTATCAAGATTGTTAAGCGAAATTTTAAAAGAAAATAAACTGAAAAAATCACTTTCAAAAGAATAAAAATTTCTAAGAATTTTCCAAAAAATCATTTATCCTGCGAAAGGATTTTTATAGTTTTATAAAGAAATGAATACAGATAAACTTTAATATCAATAAAATCTGATTCTCCAACTCGATTATATTTAAATTCGTTGCATGAAGAAGCATCGATTTGACCCACTCGTTCGTAGAACGAAGAACGAATAATCGGTAACAGCGTTTTCTTCACGTTCTTTACATTGAGTGATCGAATGAATGAATGGAATGAGTAATGACAGTATTCATCGATCTAAAATATTATTCAATCTTTTGTAGCGGAAGAAACCGCATGTTAACACTGTCTTTGACGTATTGACAATGACACCATTAAGCAAAGCAACAAACAAAACAAAGAAACAAACAAACAACAACAACAGCAATAATGCCAGCAATAACAAAATATTGTGCCTTTCCATTTTGCAACTGCTTTTCTGTTGTGATTGTTTTGTCAAAAAATTATGCAAGCTCATTAACATGATAGCCCATTACCATTATCAAGATCATTATTACATGTTGATGATGACGTTTATGAGAAGTTCTCGAATGGCAGGACCAAATAATAACGATCCTTCCACACAATCGCGAAGAGGAAGAAGAACAAATGTTTTATTTAATTTTTCCAAATGTGCGCCATTGTTTAGTGATCGCTGCTGTAGCAGTAGCAGTAGCAGCAGCAACAGCAACGAGCAACAATAACAGCACGATCTCTTGATCGTAGCGCATTTGAATCCGACGAAACCTTCATAATTTCAAATATGACGCGCTGCGCCGGACCGCTACCGATGTTCGCGCTGTTTGCTATTGTGGTTGTTGTTGTTGTTGTTATCGATGACTGAGTGCAGCTGTTGTTGTAACCGCTTCTGTAGTCATCATCAACAATATCCCTCGTTAGTGCCGTTGCTGTTGTTGTTGTTGTTGCTGTTGTTGTTGCTTACGTTGTTCGCATAATACTTGTCTTGTTTTACATTGCGTCGTCGCTCCACGGCGTTGCGTTACGATATATACGATGGCTTATCAGCAATAGCGATGGAGATTAATCGGCATTGATAACGCACAAGCCCAAACCGACGAGCAGGAATTTTTTGAGTGAACGCAGTTTTTTTAGTAAATTCTTTAAAGAATCTCTGCTGTTGTTGCTGTTGTTATTGTTGTTGTAGTTTTTCTGCTTTTGTTATTGTTCTTGTAGGTTTTATTATTTATGCGCCTGCATGCGCATGGTCCTTCGAAACAAAGCGCTGCGCCAGATCGACAACGGCTAAAGAGGTGTGTTCGGTTCATAATCGGACGGTTCAATTCATTCGATTCGTTCGATTCGTGCGTTCCTTCAACCGCTTCCATATATTCCATCCAAAAATTGGGGGTAAGATTAAGGGTTTTCCAAGACTACGCAAACGGGGCGTTTGTGTTATTCGCCATTCGATGATGATGATGCTGCTGCTGTTGTTGTTGTTGTTGTTACCGTTCTTGTAGCTGTTATCCGTCGATCATGATCGTGGACTTTAAAGTTTCCATGTTGAACATCTGTCGATTGACGGCGATAACTTGATTTGCTTTTGTCGTCCTGATTCGGTTCGATCGGGTTTGTCAACCTGTGAGAATCGAAACGGAAGCGTATGAACAGAACGATGGACAAATAGGCGAAGCGAGCACAAATTGATGTATCGACCACAATAATTTACACGCAGCAAAAGCAGCAGGCAACAACAGCAACATATGGTTACTTCGGCTTTCGATAATTGGGGACTCTTTTCCGTCCTCGGAGGAGATTACAATTTTGTTCGATTTCGAAAAGTCGCAACTATTGATATCACCACCCCCCTCAGTCTTACAATTTTTTTGGGCAATTTTTGCATACTAATTGCGCCATTTTGATCCTGCTCATGCAGTGACTGTTAAGTGACTGTTAATTGTGCCCGTATGATTCAGGCTGTTAACGTCAAAATAGGCGTACAAAATCAATGGGAACAATAATTTTAAGGCATCAGATATTGAAGGTATATAAAGAATTGCAAGATCAGGAAATGGTTGCAGCTGTTTCGATGCACCATTCAGTGACGTTGGCGGTATGACGAAGACGACAAAATGGTGAGGAACGGAAATGAATATTGAGTTAAAGCAATGTAGTCAATGGCATCAAGAGTCTTTCTGAAGAAACAGCTGGATGACCGATTAATAAATCGGCTAATTCGGGTTGTCAACTTTTCATGTTTAACTTTTTGTCTCTTTGAGAATCTTCATCAGAAGATCAAACTGAAATAAAATTTGTTAATTGAAAGTCAGTCTTGATGATGAGATTTCTCTCGTGTGAATAAATGTGCGTGCTTGTGAAGAATTGTTCATGATATTTCTCGCGGGTGTTTGATGCGGGGTTTGATCACCTCCTTGAATCTCACTTGTATGGGATTATCTGTCCAAATTTCGAGTCTTCTCTTTTTGGCTTTGATAAACGAATTCCAGAACTATATAAAAAAAGTACTTCCCTCTAATTCCTGTCAAGCCTTTAATAGACTAAGTTACCAAATCAGATGAATGTGTTTTACTACTTTTGCTCACACTAGTTTTTCTCTCTTTCTACCTCGCTGTCTCCGTTTTCCTCTGCCTTTCTTCACCCCCTCCCCCACCCCCTTCACACACCCACGTTCGCATGCTCCTTTTCCTTTTCTGTTGGCAAGAATTTCTACGAATTATTTAATTAGGCTGCCCTCGAAAATATATCCCTAATGCAACGCGAGCAATTCATTTTGTCGTTCGATCGTTCTTTCTATCTTCGCGTACTTCTCTGTGTCTCTCTCTGTCTTTCTCTTATCTTGCATCGATTTTATTTGCAATTTCTGTTAACACGTGACTCGCGCTGTTCGGCCGCTCGATGAAATCTCGAGGAAATCTTGAAAATTAAGCAAATCTTTGCCACACCGGTTCACACATTGCCGCTGAGCCGCGAAGAGATTGCTCTGTTCCTGTTTTTGGTTTTGCTAGTATTGCCGTCGTTCGTATTATAGCCCATTATGTGTGTGTTGTTGTTGTTGTCATCGGTGTTACGTGTACGTTTGTTTGCTGTGACTAAAATCTTCAGCTCCGATTCGCTGATTAAATCATTAAATCATTAAATATTCTGTTTGTGCGCAATGTGTTCTGTACATAAAAATGTATTTGTAGAATTCGTTTTTTTCTCTTCTCATTTATGTCTATCGGTTCATCTTTATACCGATACACCAGGCTGTCTGAATCGTTTGCACGGATGGTACGTATATTCGTGCATTTAATTGTTCGCGAGCCTGTTTGTTAGTGTCCTTCCTTTAGCGATGCTCTCTCACTTCACAGAATTATCTACATGTTTATTCTTTTTGTCATTTTGTCTGTCTCGCTGTCTGTTCGTCTAAGTGTCTGTGTGCTTGTTCGTTTTGTCTTTTGTGTGTATTAATAGAATTTTAAGAATTTCGTTGGCTTCAGTTTATCGATTGGCAATGATAAGATTTGTGCAAAAATAATTAAGGAAATGTCCGAGTTAGCATGAAGTGAAGCATAATTTAATTAAATATATATACACGTAAACAACGTCGATACATACAAAAACGAAAACGCCTCTACTGTATCTTTCGTTTCAATTGGCTGTAAATTCTTTTTTTATTCATATCTGTCCCAAAAAAAAAATATTCCCATCCAACGCATCTAAACCTTAGATTCCTTCACATCGAAAAATCAATAGAGATCTCTTAAATCGACGACATCAATCGTCCAACCGAATCACAAACTGAACTCTGTCAAAATCACGCCAGCGCCAACATTAATCAAATCGTAGAATCTCATAGCAATCTGTTGAAAATCATCGATAGAAATGCATTCGAGAATGATCAAAACAATAGTTACCATTTCTGCGGGCAATCGTAGGCTTCTTCGGGCATTCTTAAGTTGGCAGCAGGCCACATGCAGGCGGCTCGCAGCATCTCAAATTCAGAGGCAACAAATGACAAGAGGATCATAATAAACAATAAAGATGGCTGCCAAGATAACCCACGATAGAGGCTGGAAAATACGAAATAATGAAATAATTATAAACCGAACGACCGGGAGTGAGTGTGTCACCGCCAAGCAGTGACAGTGATTTCGTTGGGAATTTATAGACGGCATCACCGCCAACGGTTAGTTGTTGGTCAGTACCGGCCGTCGGACAATAGAGGATAATATTGAGCGGCGGGGATGACGGTGGCGGCTGAGAGCAGAATATCGTGCGTTCTAATCGACGCATGGCGATTGACGGTATAAAACGAGGAGTACTTCCTTTTTAAGTAAGCAACCTGAACTCGCTGCTACTCGACGGCAATGATGTTACTGACGATTGATGTGACTATACCGTATTGTGGCTGCGATTGTGGTTGCGTCTATCATTAGGGGGCACAACTGATTTGTTATTTGACACAATTCAGGGGCATAGCCCCGTCACTGTTTTCTACATTAACACATTCAGAAGACTTTGGAAGAAGACCGTCAACATGATAGAATAACAATATGACAGTAAAACGAAACAAACAATCAAATGAACATCATCTCAATAAACGAATTATTTGCAGTGCGTTCGACGAAGTAGAAGCAACATCAAATTACGATAAAATCTCGTACTGCGTGGCATAAAAAGGACATTATTTTTTTCACCAAAACAAAGAGGCACAATATGGCAAAGAAAAAAACCAGAAGAATTGAAAACACAATAAAATAAAAGTGTCAAACAAAAATGTCGCACATGATCGTATTGAATAATTGAAGACTGTTTTGCAGCTTTCACAAGATTTATCGAAATACGTTTGGTTTGTCTCGAATTATAGCATTCTTTTGACCAACGGGCATAGATCGAAATTCCGGCATGCGCCGATAAGATGAAATCTTCCATGGCTTTTGTCAAAAATACTTTTAATTCTTGTTTATTATTCGATCCTTTGGGTATTCGTGGTATTTGCGGTGCCTTGTAAAAACTCTGGAAATTTTGAGAGAAGAAAACGTGAGGCAGGATTTCCGCTTTTATTTAAATTTCTTTCCCTTTCTCTCTCTCTCTCTTTCTCTTTACCTTCTTGGTAAATTAACCCGTAGGTCTTCTTTAAGGGAAATAATGTTTTTTAACGATATTCGAGTGGTTTTTTATCTTAAGTAATCTCGTCAAATTTGTAAAATATGAGAGGATTTGATAAAAATGACAGAATGATTGCAAATTTTGTTATTTTTTGCCGAAATTCAATTATATTCGTCTGCTTGAATTTGAGCCGTTAATCATCGTTTAGATCAAATTCGGTGGAAAGATTTTATGATAACGATTACAATTAACGATGCTTCAGCTTACAAATCGCCCTAGATGTGGATTTGGAGATGAGTCTTCTTCAAATTAAATTTCAACCAAATTAAACAATTTACATTTTGGTTTCGAGTGCCCCGACGAGGTCCAAAGCCGCGAAATATATTTGAAGAAGATTCCAAATAATTAAATATGTATATTGTAGATTTCCACATCGTTCAAGAGTTTCCAACAAAACGTTCTGTAAACAATTTGAACATACTATGTATATATACTCTTTCTCGCTCTTCCCTATACGATTTTTTTCGAAAAAATTTTTTTAATTATCAGTAAATGAGAAATATGTATATGAGTTTTCCCTTTTCCAAAAACTCTTTTGAAATAAAATTAAAAAAACTTTTTAAAAGGAGAATGAAATAAAAGATTATCGTAATCAGATAAGAATTAAATTTAAAGAGATTTGAATTTTATTTAATTTAAAAAGGCTAAAATGAAGTACGAAAAAACTCGACCTCGCACTCGAAAACACATTCATTTCACTTTTTGAATGTTTTATAGTATTTACAGGAAAACCGACACTTGTGACCAAATGTCGACCATCCATCCATCCATCCCTTTTATGCCCTCTGCAGGTTTGATTAATGAACCGGCAAAATACATTCAAGTAGGTACCGTTTAAATTAAGTGTTCCCCATTATTTTGGGTAGATACCGTAGGTAACACACGTACAGGAGAAAACTCAACAAAAAGCAAGTCATTGCCGACACTTTATAAACATTCAATTTTTGTCCTTTAAATAATAATTGCTGAATTATATAAAATTTCATTTGAGTCATGGAAGGGGTCGGTTCAATCTGTTGGCAAGTCATTCTATGACCTTTTCTCCTTTTCCCCTCTCCCTCTCTCCCTCACGCACACTCACCATCTAACTATCTCCTTCTGCCGTTCATACGTTCTTCTAATTAGAAATTGTTTTGGTAAATTGTTTTTGATTCCTCCAAAAGGAAATCGTTGTTTGCCGGGAATAATTTCACGATTAATCAAACTAGACACAAAAATTTTGAATAATATAATATACATTTTCACCGAAATCGTTATAAACTGTTATAAATTTATAACGCTTTTTTCATTATTCACGAACTTCTTCATTTTCAGAGACATGTTTTTGTTAGCAAACAATCTGAAGGAAAGGAAACGCCAACAACAATATCTCAATCATTATTATCGTAATAATCATCATCTTTAGCAGCAGCAGCAACAACAACAACAACGACAACAACTCCCTCAATAAATAGTATCATCATCTCTTCACAAATTAATCGCACTGACCGATCTTTGATTATTTATTGTAAAGAACGAAAGAAATGAAATTGTAGACGAAAATTAAGAAGGCAATCGTCAAAGATAACCGAGTAGAGGTGTTTAAATTAATTTTCCATCGAATCACTTTTGTTTGCTGATAACGCGATAATTGATTTCTTTGCTACCGAAATTATTTCTGTACGATATTTTCTGTTTGTTTTTGGACTTCGAAAAGGTATGAGAGCTATTGCTCAAACAGCAAAAAAAAAAAAAGTAAATAAAACCCAAAAGCAAAACAACAAATATCATCAAGAAGTTGTATATAAATCGATAAGAAGACTATATACATTTCCTACAGACTTTAATTTCAAATAAAAAATGCTCTATAAAATCTAATCAAACCGAAACTTTAATCATAATAATGTTGGTGAACATTATCGTAAAATCATGATCGGTGATGGAAGACAACGCGTGAGCAGCAGTGACTTCTCCACAAGGAAGGGGAAGAAAAAACATTGAACACTCATAAAAACCGATATAAAAGTTAGGAGAAAAAAAAGTGAAAACACACCAAAAAAAAAAAAACAACTCTAAAATTAAAAAGTATTTTAATTAAATTCTGCTTCATTTGTCTCCACGACGACCAAAATTTTTCTTTTGTTTCGGTTTTATTTGAGTGAAAAATAATCGGTAATAAAATTAAATTAATAACGAATTTAAAATAAATAGGATTTTTTATTGTCGATCAAAGTAACGATCTATTTTTAACTCTTACGGAATCGGGTTTACGTATTCACGATCGATGAATTTTGAGGAGTGTCTTACCTGGATCTACGCGGTATTATTTACAAATTTCAAAAAAAGAATATGAAAAAAAAGAGATTTTCAAAAGAAGAATTTTAAAACCAACTTTTGATTTTATCCAATCTTCGGATGAACAAAACGTATCATGTCCTTCTTCATCCTCTTTGGAGCAATTGTAGTATTCCCTTAGCAATGCCAGGCTTTCCAAGAGAGGTTTATTACGGCTTTGTGTCTCGTTATTAATGTAAGGTTGATTGCTTTCCATAATCTGAAAAGTTTTAGTATATTAGTTGGGCGAGTATTGGGCGCGGATTGGTGGAAGGGTATAAACATATACCTCTATCTAAGGAAACTAACCTCTTGTTGGACATTCTATGCCCTTCTTCTTTGGTTTAATTTAGGTTTTTTCAAAATTTTGGCATGCAGGAAACGTAGTAAACTGTAGATTGATCAAAATTATAAGGAAATTTTCATTAAATTTTTACAAAAATTTCGAAATTAAAATTGGTGTTAAAAACTTAGAAATCCAAGATTTTCGTCCAATTTAGTAAAAATACTAAAACTGAAAGCATTCAAACAATTTGATAAAAAACACAAAAATTAAAAGATTCCATGGAATCCGTGGTATGGAAAATATATCCTGCATGAATGAAAGTACAACCAGATCTCATAAAAGATTAAAAAAAATTCGTTCAAATTTAAATATTTAATTGTGTTTAAGAAAAATTCCTTTTAAAATTGCAAATTTCAAGGATATCAAAAGCAGACTTCAAATTTCGTAGCATATGATTTCCAATTTAATTTCAACAAAAAATACGACGTAAAGTAATTAAGCTGACGCTATATTCGTTACAACAGAGCCCATCAAATTCAACCCCGGCTTAACCCTTTGTCGAGCGGTGATACTTCCCGAGTGTTTTTACTACTTGAGAAAAACAAAGAAGAAAATTGAAATTATTTTACATGAAAGTACGTTTTGTGGGTTTTTGTTCTATGGTCTTGTTGTTCCTCCTTATAAAATGTGTCTTGTTTGTATGCGATTATTTTAAATAATCAATTCAATAGCTATCGCTGTTATTATTATTATTATTAGTCGTTGTTGTTGTTGTTGTTGCCGTTGTTGTTCTTGTGGATTTGGTGAATTCCGAAACAGAGTGCGAGGCACGCGCTCAACTACTTCAAGACCCTATGACGGAATCATGTGGCACACTTTAAGTGAACCTGATGGTACTCGATGTTCGGCCAACTCTACCCAATATGCCTCACGCCTTAATTTAAAAGAATGCACTCTGACCCTTTGTAGGCACTTGCGAGCTCTTCCCGTCGCAACACCAACAAACCATTTAATAAGTGTCACAATCCGGTAGAGATTGTGGCGATGGTGGCGGTGGCGTTTGAATTATGATGGAATTGAAGGCATTGCGGAACACACGATGCCCGATACCACACAAGATGTTCATTAATAGTTTTTTTTCTTGTATCCGTAAGAATTTCTTTAGAAATTTTACATTATTTTCTAAGGAAGTATCAGGGCGAACGCACTTAACAACAACAACAACAAAAGTTATTACGTACGGGAAAAGATTATAATAAAATGTTTTGAAGGGTTGCTTTAATTCCCTTCGAGTCTTCAGAGATGGTTCAATAATTAATATATTACATAATATTTGGTTTTTAATAATTTTATTTTTTAAATATAAAAAATTCAAATATAAAAAATTCTAGAAAGTTATTTTTAAATATCTTACATAACGATGCCTTACTGACTCAAATTAGTGAATTAGACCAATAAGAAATTTCATGAAGTCCGCAATACTGTAAATCCAACAAAAGCAACCAAAACAACAACGTTGATAATAGTAAGAAACTACTACTTAAGAAAAAATAGAAAAAGAAAAAGGAATTTTAATAAATCGTTTTATTTTGTGGAAACGAAATTCCAAAACAAAGTCAACACATACAATTTCTACTATATTCCACAATTACAACAACATTAACAACAATAAAAATAACAACAATGATAGTGATCAGAAATGTCGTGAGAGGAAGAATAATAATAATTGTCCTTTTATTTGATTTAGGTTGATCGGCAGGAGGTATACTAACAACGCCTACAGTTTCGTTTTACCGCCTACAAAAAGACATACTATTTTCTCCCCAATTTTTCTACTCTTTATTTCAATAAATTTGACGTCTTATACCCCTAATACACCTCCGTGTACATACCTAAAGGAAACGAAAGACAAGCGAAATCAAATCATGAGAAGGCTTAAACCAACACCATTAAATTTAAGCGATTGCACTGTTAAAAATTTTTGAAGTATAAGATATGAATCATACTCCAATTGACAAACTTATCAAACAATCAATCAATTTCAAATTTCGCCGCTAAAGGGATGAATTTTTTGATAAATGTTTTATATACTAAATTGTTTATATGCTTTGAAAAATTATAAAGAAAATTTCGAAATTAACAAAAATTATATTACTGCAAAAACTAAACAAAAAAATGGGATACGTGTGGATTTTTGAACTGAAATTTATTTTTCGTATTAAGTATTTTCCTTGAAAGAAAACAATTGCTTGTAAAATTTTAGAAATTTTTGTAGGGTGTAAGATAGTTAGTCATCATCATTAGCAGCAGCAAAAACAGTATTATTTATAAGTGATGTTGTTGTAGTAATTATTATTGTTTTTATTTTAGAAATTATTATTAGTAGTAGTAATTATTATTGTTTTTATATTTAGAAAATCATTTATTATTTACATCGCTTGAACTTCTTGCAACAAACATAAAACGAAAAGGTGTGTCTCGTTGATTTCTTTTTCAAAGGCAAATAGATTTTTCATTCTTATATTTTTGGACATATTTATTCATACATACCGCGTGTCTACGTGTGTGTGACTGTGTGTGTAACAAAAGTTTTTATTATTTGTTTTAATGAAAGCACATGATAGTTTTCTCACTCATTAAATTGAATGAATTCGATTAGAATGAGCCGTCGGCATTCTAGGCCACAATTTGTAAATTGTAATTCGTTGTTTTTGTTGTTGTTGTAGCTGTTGTCTTTGTCTTGTCTTTTGTTTCCTCAGCTGCTGCTTCTAGTTGGCCACATCACAAACAGTCTTTGACAAGAATTGTCTATTTTTGAAGAAACTTTCAACACTTACCGTGTCTCAAATCAAAAGAATCGACAAAGGTGAAAGAACTAGTTGAAGGGGGAGGACAAGAAGCAGAATAAATATAATTTTCTCAATTCAAAATATGCTTTAATTCATGCAACGCAAAAAGGACAAAGGATTTCCATTAAAAAAAGGTTTATAAAGAAATAAAAAGAAATAAACGAACAGCTCAAACAATGAAAGACAGAAACAAATAAACAAAAAGCAAACAAGAAGAAAAAACAACCAGAAAAAAATTAATAAATTCAACAAATTATTAAAATGCTTCTGCGTATGAATAAATTGTTTCTTTTTGGTTTATGAAAAGAAAAATGCTCTTTTGTCGTGTCACATAGTACAATTTCGATTGTGCTGCGAGTTTGTTGCGCGTTGTGTTCTGTCACAATAATGACAACAAAACAGCAATAACGCCAGGCGTGACATCTCAGCAGTCGCGGATGTAAGATTTTGTTGCGATGATAATATGCAAAGGAGCTCAATTATTAATTTTATCTGAACGAACAGATCATAAGATACAATAAAAGATTCGATCGCGAATACTCCATTCGTACCCTCGCAATCAATGGATCGAACCGAATCGGACAACATGGCGCGACAAAACGCGCTACCAAGTGAAAGGCTACCGATTCAATCGAACGACCGATCGAGTTATTAATCGTGCGTCGGAGTTCGAAATGTTCGAAAGAAAGAAAGGAAAGAAACGAATGGATGGAATCGAACGATTGGTTACATCGTGATCATTTGTTTAGGATTTATATTTATTTTTCCTTGAAATTTTATTCTTTGGCTTGCCAGCTCGTTTCTGTTTATTTCTAGGGGATCGAGGGAGAAGCTTTGAAAGAATTCTAGAGAGAAAAATGAACAATGTTTGAAGAGAAGAGATACGTGTTTTCAAGACACTTTAATACATTTTGATTTTTTGGGACTAAGTTAGGAATTCAGTAATTCTTTTCAAGGATTTCAAATGAAATGCTAAAACTACAATAATTTATTCGGGAATGAACTTCATTAAAAATTTTCTCGGAAACGAGCTCCTGGTGGTGAAGGACCATTAATAAAACCGCAATGTGTTTTGTATGTATATTGTTTAAAATTGAGTTGACAACGATTCCTAAATGTAAACATACGGCGTTGTCTGTAATCACAGAATAGAATCTTTAACAGCCTCTTCCCCCTCTCACCCACCCCCTGACCATCATCAGCCCTTTGTTTCGCCTTTGTTTCGACCCTACGTTTCGAAAATCTGAGAAGTAGCTGATTAAATAATTTTTATTTGATAATCGGTTTTGGCAACCTCAAAAATAACAATTACATAAAGTGTTCAAAAAATTGGTAACATGTGGTTTTATTACTCAATTAAGCCATAATTTGTGGGGTTGAGAAATAAAAGAAAACAGTTTGGTGGAAGATGAGAATCGTCTGAAACGAGACGATGCTAGAATGACAGGAAATAAATTTCACAAAATACAAAAATCCTAAAGCAGAGAAACATGAATTATTTAAAATAGAAATTCACCCTCTTGTTGTCCTTTTTTCTTCTTCTTCTTCTGTCTTAATTGACAGCTTAATAGAATGATAGAAAAGCGAGGCACAAGTGAATCTCTTCAAAACAGGGGGCGAAAATTGGTGGTAGCAATTGGTATTGTTGCTGTTGTAGTTGGTACGACCCCATTGCTTAAATGAATTTAAGAAAAATAATTGCATCAATAAAATTAATGTGACAAGTGCGAATGAAAGTCGTGTCAATTCATGAGGTTAAATCGCCTTCGACCAAACCATTTCTTTCTCTTTTCTCCCCTTCTCACACGACGTGTATAAAAATATATATATTTATTTTTATTATAGCATTTTTAGAAATGCGCTACAAAAACACAGATTTTCTGTGTGTGGAACTACAAGGAAGGGAATGAAAGCAGTGGAGAAAGCGTTAGAAATGAAGTGAAAGTGTTTATGCAAAACTCGAGTTTATTAAATTAAAATGTAATTCAATTACGATAAGGAAGGATTAAACGTTACGTAAACCGATATTATTGCGATACGAGTTGGACGGACCGAATTAGAGGATCGTATCAAACGTTGATCAGCACGTCGAACCACCACACCTTAATCCGAATTTGTGGCGTAGCTTAGTTTTATTATCAAAAATCTTTATCGTTGACCGAAAAATGATTAATGATCATTACAGCAGCATAGTAGCTGCACACGCATACATACAAACACGGTGCCATATAACGGCGGAGATGTCGAGGAAGTAATATTTTTTTTAAAACATAAGTAAATAAAACAAGTGAGGGAGAAAAAAAGAAAAGTGTCGATCATTAATGACGTGCCACTACTGCCACCATCGACTTCATTTTGATTGACAGCAAATGTCAAAATAAAGTAAATAAACCGAGTTGGTTAAACAGTTGATACACGCACATTCATATATATATATATACAAACAGAAATACACGTACGCAAGCTCCACCTTTTCATCTCTTCTTTTTTTTTTTGGTTTTGTATCGAATATCTCGGTATCTCGCTTGATATCTCGTTTGAATTTCTAAAAATCGTTAATGAAAGTCTTCTTAGCAAATTTGTTTTCCTTCTGCTTTTGTTTCACTTCAATACTTTCTTGGATTTTTAGTGATTTTTTATTGTTGATTTTACGCTATTGGCGTAATTATTTTTTTTTCCTTATGCGGCGAATAAAACACCTTCTGCATTTGTTACGAGATAAATATCGATAGTTTTGTAATTGATAACTTTCAAATGTTTATGAGCGTAATAAACTTAATTTAGTTTAATTTAAATGACCCCAAATTGTTGTTGCTACGGCATGATATGCCATAATATGAATCATTGTATGCTGTTAGAGTTCTTTCAAAGCTTATGATCATAAAAAAACTTCGTTAATCAAAACTAATTATCATGAGAATCTGCGCAAATGAACTTTCTTTAAGCATTTTAATTTTACTTTATTTTTAAATTTAATTAATTTTATTTTTCGGTGATCTCTCCTAAATCTTATGTTGAAACAATTAATGGATAATTGTTGAATGATATTTAATATGAGACGAAAACTTTGGCCTAAAACAGACTTCATTTCCTCACAAAAATAACAAACTCAATGACAGAATGAAGGCCCAAAAGGGAGGATAGGAAAACTAAGCGAAGTAAACGAGCCGAAAAGTCCAAAGAGACCGTAAATACCAGACAAAAAAAATTATTTCTTGAAGGCATTAAGGATTTGGCGCAAAACGTTTTATATGCACTGTAAGGCATTACAAAGGATACAAAGGATATGTTTGTACTGATTATCAGATTTTTGCTTTGTTCGAACAAATTGATATTGTCATGTTTCAAGTGGTTCGGGACTAATTCCTTTTTCTGTGTCATATTTCGAGTGTTTCAAAGTTTTTGTCTTAAATCGAGTGTCGCCGTTGGCGATTAAAGGCTTAAGATCGATGAAAACAATAGCAAGAGTCGTCCGAACAGGGAGGAAGGCAGGACGAGAGAGAGATTTGCAAATGTGAAATGATAATGTTAGTGATAAAGATACCGGCGATATGAATGATCTCGTCTCGCCAAAAGAGTGAAAGAACAAAGAAAAGTTAACGTTTGGTCTAGTTTTTCCGATCATTAGCGATCATTCGAATCCTGATCACTATTGGGCCATCAGGATTATTGGACCGTGTAGGAGAAGTAAGAAGCTTGGCGAAATCCAAGAAAGATAAATATCATTTACTTATTCTTCTCCTTTTCGAAACTGATATGATCAGTTTTTTGCTTGAAATGAATTGAAGATTTTTAAGAAGAAGAAAGGCGTTAGTGATGATTATATGCTGTGATGGTGATGGTCGTAGCCATGATCTCGATTTGATAGTGAAGGGTCGATCATGAGTGTTCTCTTTTGCTATTGCTTCTTCTGAGAATGCTTTCAGGAAACACAGATAGACACAGAGTCGGCGGTGCTGATGACGATGATGGTGAAATAATCGCAAAGAAGTTTTATTATGGAAGATTCTAGAATTGATCATATCGGCGAATTAGTCCAGATTTTGGCAGTACATAATCTGCAGATGGAGTGCTAAAATATTTTAAATGATAACGATCGCAATTGTTTTGGGAATCCTTAGAAATATAAGAGAATATAAACCAACGGATGGAACGGATGGAACAATCTCAATCAGAACACATTTCGAATTCTTCAGTCTGAGATATTTTGTTTAAAATGAAGAGTCCCAGGCTGAGATCCAAGGATTTGTCGTTTATTATAATTTTTCTACTATTTCCTTCCTTCCAACTCTTCTCGATTTTCTTGTCTAATTTTTCTCGGTTTCTCTAGCATCTTCTTCCAAAGGAATTCACCTTCTTCTTATTATTATTATTTTTTTTCTTCTTCCTTACTTATTGGTCAGTTAGTTTCTATTAAAGGCTATTCTTCCTTGAGTCTTCTCTTGATCCTTTCTATGTATTTTTATTTTCCCATTACTTTTCCGTATCAAATAAACTCTGCAACCGTTTTCGAAGGGCAATAAAAATATTGATCCTGCCTCTTAAAACGAACAAAAGAATTGCGTATATTAGAGCAGACAGCCTAAGGCTGATCCCTTACCAGCCTCTGTCGTCAAACAGCTCAACTCCTTTTTATGTCATCCTTCCTGTGAGACTTTAACTAATACTGAAACTTAGTCTGATGCTGGTGGCGATGTCGATGCTGGTGCAAGTGCAATGCAGTGGAATCTGCTTTTCTGCTTACCAGCAGATCATCCTTTGTATTCGCAGAAGTCGTTAGTGTGACAGGTTCAGAAAATTCAAAAATCGTCTGGCGCCAGCAAAACGACATTTTAAACAAAACGAAAAAAAAATCTTAGTTACCGATTTGTCTCAGCGGGCGTTTATAACCAAACCAAACGATCGACAGGTAGAGTCGTTTCATTTTCTAATGTCGAAGAGAGCAGGTCGGTCCTAACAATGATAGCAATTGAAACATTTCATTGAGTTTCATTCGTAAGACCGGAGGGACTCCAGAACCCTTCTCATTCTCCTTCTTCTTCTATTAACTAATGATTTATATTCCAGGAATAATATTCAGGATAATAAACGGGTTGTAAAATTAGATAAATTGTGTCAAAAAATTATGACCACATTGTCATAAAAGTCAACGCGTAGGAACCCTTTTCTATGCGAGAATTCAGTCATAATTTCCGATCTTAGTTGGAGAGCCTGATTTTTATCTAAAGAGTCTCGTGAGTTTATGGCATATGATCAGTGGGTTTCCTTTTCAGTTTATTTCTAATTTTGTGAGCTGTTTTCAATGCTTTCTCCAGCTTGGTTTTGGAAATCACGAGCAACCAATCGATCTCCCAGAGACGAGAATATTTATAACAATCCAATTGAAACGAGAAAATCACACGAGGGAGTCTTTCAGTGGGTCAATTCTAGAGAATATAATTTACTTTACTTGGAATATCATTTTTATGTAATTCGTAGAGATGCAATAAAAATATTATGAATTATGTTTATATTTGATGTCGTTCCTTCACGTTGCAGAGCGACCTCCTGAAAACTCTTAAAAGCTTTAAAGATATCCCCAAATTCAAAGACGTAATTAAGTATTTTTTATGTCGATCAAATAAAATTAAGATAAAAAATCGAATCCATGAGAAAGTAAAGCAATAAAAACAAACCAATTTTTAAAAAATGGTTTGTTAGTTTTTTGGAAAAGTTATTCAGAATTTATCTCTCCTGACATTTTTATACTTTAGTATCGTTTAATTAAATGTATGAAAGGATTTTCGTTGAAAACCTTGCGATCGTTTCTTAATTTGTTTTTGTGGCAATGCTTGAAATTTATTTGTTGGTTTTTTGTTCTTAAATTATTCTGCAATTTTTGGTGTTTTTTTTTTTGAAAAAGTTTAATATATTTTTTACATTTTTCTAAAAAAGCAATCACTACCTGGCAAGCATCGCTGTTTGGCAAATAACAACGAGAAAAGCAACGACTACAAAAACCCCGACATTAAAACATTAATCTTTTTTATAATATCCGTTTGTGGTTGGCTGGTCGTCCCAAGGATTTTTACAACAATTTCTAAACTTAATTTATTTTTTTTTAAATATTACTTTTATGGCAATTATTTTTGATATTCTTGCAAATAAAGAAAATATTAAATTTATGGAAGTTTTTTATCGGTGATTTTTTATAGACCGTGTTGTTTTCATTCGTGTTTTTGCAAAAGTTTTGTACGCGTGAGGTCATAAATTTTGCTTTGTGTTGGTTTTCTGCATGTTTTATTACAGATTTTATTTAAATTACTTTCTCCTTTTATTATTAGACTACATTCCTCCTCTTCTTCTTATTCTTCTTGTACTTCTTTTAAGTTACTATTTACATTTTTATTACTAAATTGATAACAATATTTTCTCAAATCAACTCAAATCAAATCTGGCTACCCTTTAACCAAATTTTTATGATCCTTTTTTCTTCAAGTTTATGCCTGCTTTGTTAGAAATTTCACCTTGTTCTCTTACTCATTCTCCTCCTTCTCTCATCTATCTCTCTCTGTCTTAAAAAGCCATTGTGTATTGACGCTAGCATTGACTCTTTCGTCTCACTCTTTTGACTCTTTGACTAAAATGAGGATAAATTTTTTATCAGATTCCTTTGCCTCGAGCGTATAAAACAAATGGAATCTGTTTAATTGCCGGCCATTAAAAAGCACGGCATTCTTAACTGTTTGACCGTCTCCTGGCACGGGAAACACACCAAACAAGACAAATAATGGAACCCTTTAAATTCTTTAACGAACTAATCGTTAGAGTCCATTTGTCGATGTTGTGGCATTACTTACACCGAAGTACATGCTCGTGGTGTGACCGTGTGAGCTACGAATAATTGCTTTTATATTTCGACTCGAATACTGTTTTCCTTTTTTTTCTTTTGCATTTTTTCACAATTTATTACTTACTGCTTTATTGCGCATTAGTGTAAGAGCAAAAATCTGGTTTTATTATTTTTTCCAAATTCTCTAATGGTTCATTTAGGATTTTATGGAGTGACGATAGAGCAAATGGATGGAGTGAAAACCATAAAAAAATAGAAAACAATTCCAATTACGAAATAGATTTTTAAAGAGTTATTTACAAATTGTAGATAAATTACGAGTTAATGGACCTTACAGATTTACTCGTTACTCGCTGCTCGTTTCATTTATTCGTTGCCTCGTAATTTTGTAATGGAAATCTTTTCCCCAAATACCTTTGGTGGCATTGCGTACGTAGAGCCAGATGGCTACTTGTGTAAATCTCGTTACCTCGTGTTTTTTGGTTAGAAGTCCGCAAAATCTTATGATTATCACTGGTAGCGAAAACATTGCGTGGACTCTCGTGTTTTATGTTCCAATATAAATAATTCCTCTCTACATAAAAAGCCAACAACTTGGTTAGAATCCGTTGAAACGTGCGATATAATATCGAAAAATCTATGAAAGTGGTCACACCATTTTTTGGTGGATATTTTGATATCATCCTACAAAACTCGCAAGGAGCGCCTGTAGTAGAAATAATGTATAGTTTATTACCAAACCATATCTTAACCAATTGGTTAGCAAGATATGGCTTTCGTAAATACGCTTAGCACCTTATCCTTCCGATGAAAGGTGAAAATTTTAAGGACTCTTACAAGCTGTTTATATTATACTACGATCTACATACTACTATACTACTATACGATCTACATGAATCGCTTTAATAATCACTTCTTTAGTAGCTCGAAATGACACTTAATTTTTGCTTCCTTTGAAAACCAATGAGCGCACACAATACAGGTCTCGGTTCGTTAGTTTTTGAGGTAAGACTATTTATATTGATCTCTTCAAGCACTTTGACTGTACATGAAAAACAAAAACAACAGAAAGTTTTTGGTACATTTTTTGTTTTTCGACGGGACTGACTTCCAATTAGACATTATAATGGCATTGCTACCGTAAAACACACAATCAATTCGGCTTCGTTGTCTTCTTCTTATTCTTGATTTTCTTCTTTTTCTCCCCCTCCATTATTCGTTATTTTCCATTTTCTCTCAAGCTTCTTATGGTTATCGTTATCTGATTGGCGAGATAATTTTAAAACGTGTCCGATTGATTATCAACGGAATTATTTTTATTACTAAATAAACTCATAATTCTTCGATCGCCATCGTCTTCGGCATGCGATCGTCATCAACAGCAAAAGCAACGCCATCAATCCCACCAAACGGACAGCGACACGGTAGCAACCTTCGTCACTTGGCCTACCCGTTTTTCTGTGCTCCCTCGTCCACCCTTCCCCTCCCATCTCTTTCCATGTCCTTCCGTTCATCCGTCCGTCCGTTCGTCTTATGTCAATTATTTATTCCAAACAAGTCGAAGTACTTGAAGGTAATAAATAAACCGGGCGAGGCATCGGATAATGAATGGAGACGAATCAAGTCGGCAAGGCTTCCTTTCCGACCGTGTTTTTTTCAGAGTATGATTTATGGATATCTTTGATTTTGTATGACATTTGTAATCATTCGTTTCTTGTCTTCATCCTCAACACCAACACCATCACCACCATCACAGACGCAGTTCCCCCTCCTATGACTATGTAAAGGCAAACGAGCATATCAGTTGACAACTAGTAGGAACACCTTGTGACAAACCTACGAACACTTAAACAAATCACATAGGTGTACACACACACGGATACGTGCATCAACTGAATTTCCCTTGGCACACACTTACCGAAGACGATCGCAACGATCGATCCCGGTGCTCCCGGGATTTGACGTGGTTACCATTTTCATGATTTTGAAAGATCATTTTTGATCCTTCGGGGAATAAATCAACAACGCGTTGTGTGGTTTCATCGAAGTCAATCTCGAATGCTTAACCAGGCGCAATATTATGTCGCCTACGTAAAAAACGCCATCCAGCAGACTGTCAGGTTATCAGAGGAACCAACCCCAGTAGGCTGGCAGCGCATATACGGAATAGAAAGATATCTCCGTGCCTCATTTCTTCTCGTTTTATGATGATCAATGATCGCACAATTGCTGGATGTCGTCTGCGACACCAGATCACCCGATCAGCAATCAGAAATCAGTCAATGATTGTATAGATCTATCAATACTAATATTATGGTAAGTATGGTATGTGGGTGTGTGCGTGTGTGTGTATAAAAATGGAGATTACAACAATACCATAAGATAATGGCCGCGATTCTCGGGAAATGATTTGATGGTAAATTGTGTTTTTTGTGTGTGCGTGTGTGTGGATTAATGATGAATCTATCGTTCCTTGGAATAATCTGAAATAATTAAATTGACAAATTGGAACAATCATTTTATAAATATGAAGGACAACAACAAAGCGAGTAGGAGGCAACTAGGAAAACGAGATAAGAAGAAAACGATAGAGAAATTAGGAAAAATGTGTTTTCAAAGTTTTCAAAGAATTCGAATTTCTGCAAAAGTATTCTCTAAAGCCGTTAAAATGAAGAAACGTCAAGCATCGCCCCTAACTGTCTCCTACCCCCTTTGTTTAGTTTTCTCATCATTGACTCGTTACTTTTTGTTCGCTGCGAAAATAAGCCTAACTGAAAACACGTGCGTTAAATTCTTGTGGAATTAATATAATTCTTGCTGATCATCATTAAATTTTTTAGAAGAAGAACCTTGCTTTGTGGTTGTTGATCCGCACCGACATCAGACGGCATCGTAACAACGTAGCCTTTTAATTACTCCGTCAAAGTGCACTCAACGAAACCTTTGTACCAACGGCCAGCCAACCGAGCAAGTCACCGAATGAACTTCTTTTTTCCCTTTTTGAGGTGTGTTACGCCTCTGATATTTCATTCAGTCATTCAGTGGAATTCATTCGAACTGGAAATGGCTGATCGTGCAGACTGAAATGTGGCTTTTCGACGAAATCACGTGACTTGCAAGAATTCCCCACAATCGCATTATAATGAAGTAAAGGTAACAGATGAAGACGTAGAAGAAGAAGACGAAGATGAAAACGAAGATGCAATAGCAGTAAAGCAACCTCTTAGCGTCGATCAATATTGTCAATAATATTTATACCCTGAACAGCGGCTACTACTTGTGCTACTGCTACCGATTGTACGAATTTCAATAAGCTCAACCACTTCAGGGTCAGTCGCAACAACCGTCACTAATACGAACTACCAGACAGCCATTGATTAGCTACTTAACGCAAATGCTCTAATTATATAGATCAAATTGAAGTGGTTTGAGGTATTCGATGGAATTAAAGTGGTTTCCTCGAACCACATCGAGGGTGAATGGAAGCGGTGTTTACATGAAATTAGCTGAATTCTAAAAACGCAATGATTTTGCTAGATTTTTTTAGGGAAAGGGAGAAGATATTTTCTTCGTGGATGAATCGTCGGAAAGAGCATAGAATTTGAAATGCTCTGAATTTTCATTGCGCTTTAGTTTCTTTATTTATTTCATGAAAATATATTTGTTTTATAGAAATACATAGACTAACGCACTTACGCCAATGCAGTGCATTTAGAAAAGTTAGAGAATAATAAAATTTCGCCAGATAGCACAAAAAATGGCAAATGGCCTTTAACGGCAACGTAGTTTAATTTTACGGAGCTGCAGCAACGGCAATTGCTGTCGAAGACGAACTTGCAAGAGTTTTATTTAAACTTGGCCAAAAAAGATAAGAAAGAATGTCTTTTATGTGGCAAATATTTCATCTATTCTCTTCCATCTATCCATCTATTCATGCATCTATACATTCATGCATTCACTCATACACTGACACGCATCCATCCAACAATATCTCTCTGCTTGTCCCTTCATTCATTTGTTGTCTTGTAGCTCCTCTACTCTGGCAGTTATAAACCCTCTTACGTTTATACGAGCAAACGTATCTGCAAGTACCACGAAATATCTCAGTTTGGCAATCTAAACACAAGATGGATTAATGTTTAGATTCTGAACGGTGCCAACGAAGGAGTCATAAATTACAAAAGCATCATCTAGACAAGAAAGAAAGCAATATTTACGAAAGAAACCTTCACGAAAGAATTACACACGCACACACACATACGTAATGAAACAACAATCCTCTTCCGCCACTCGCGCAAAAATTATTCGGTGGGAATGGTAGAAATTTATTGGCAAGACGCTCTTTCTTAAGAAAACGGACTATTTAGAAAAGGAAGTATACTTTTTCATTTCTCCCGCTTACAAAAAAAAGATTTCGAAAGAAAAGCAAGACATCCTTAATAGAAGGTCATTTTCATACCAGAAGAATGACTCCTAGTGGAGGACAGTTTCAAATCTAATCTCTAATTTTAACATTCCTTCGATAGATAGTACTCATTTTTATAAAGGAATCTTCCAACACTGAAAAAAATAATCCGGAAAAGAATTAATTGAGAATTATAAAACAGGAAATTGTAAATGTAATTGAATTTGTTGAAAATGACAATTTTCAGAGCAGTTTCTTCTTAAAGTATTTAAAAATTACGACAATCCTGGATTATTTTCCGGAGTACTAAACAACACTGGAATTTAAAATTAATTCCCTATAGAGTGGTTTGCATTACATGCATATTTGTTTCTTTTGTTTTTATAAAATTAAATTAAAATTTTTTATAAAATTTTAAAAAAGTTGAACAAAAAATTGAAAAATCAAGCTTTCAAAATCAAATTAAAACCCATTTTTTGGAAACCTCAGAAAAGTCTGTGAATGAAAAACAAAGTTAAATAATTGTATAGAGTATAAGAAGAGAGGCAGAAGAATTGTTAGAAAGGGAGAAAATGAGGAAGGGGAGAAAAAGCTAAAACACAAATCCTGCAATGACTTTTCTTAAGTTCCGCCTTTGACATCTCAAATATCTCAAACGTTTCGAGCAATACGATAAATAACTTCGCTGCATTGGCGGCAGCTGTTGAGCATTCAGTTAATGCTGCGGTGTAGATACAAAGATACACGAATACGCGCTTGGGGATAAGATATACCGATTATTACAACCGTTCCACTATTTACTTCTCTCTCTCACTTTATGCGCGGGGGAGGAGTAAAAAAGCGAACAATTGTAAGCGGGTCACACAAGCAGCATCAGCTACTCGAAATAAATACTTGCGACTGAAGAATAAACAGATACAGATGAAAGAACGAATGAACGTGCGGATAACAAAAAGAAGAAGAGGAAGGGGAAGAAGACGACGATGAGGAAAAGTAAGACCTGCACCGGTGATACACTTGTAATCCCAACAGCCACCCATTTCCATCTTCAACCCTAAAAAAATATACACAAACACACCCAAAGCCATTTGCGTCACGTATATAAATTCGGTTACACTCCCACACACACAGAGAAGCATATAATACGCACACATTCACACACACTCACACATCCATATTCGTACATTCAAACAACTCAAATAATTCACGCAAGAAGGTCGTACTTTTCTATATGCCCCGGTACGGAATATGTTGTTCCGTCATGAAGGGGGTTAGGTTATTGCTGGGGGGGGGGCGAAGACAAAACGAGAGGGATGCGAAAAGTCGGATCGTAAATCTTCCAGATAACATTTTATGCGAAACATTTCTTCTCCCGTTTGTTTCAGTTCGAAAAATGGTTGAAAGGGATGCGGTGAAAGTGGTGGATGTGGTGAATGTAGTGGGTGCGGTGACCTTTGAATGGGGTAGATGAAAAACAGAAGTGAAGCGCATCAACGGTCTCAACACGAAACGAATTGTTAACTTCTTCCCCCATGAGGGGTCATGATAGAGGGGAACGGGGAAAGGGAGGGGCATAAATGTGCGCCATGTTTCCGCCAGCAACGCGTTTGCCATAAAAGAAAGAAAGAAGTTCGCAGGAATTGCGTTAAGTTGTTGCGATAGAGCTGCTTCCTCTTTCTTGCGTTTCTCATCTTTCCATCGTACTTACTCCTTTTCCTTGCTCTCTTTGGGCTGCTTTCGATATTACTTAACTTTCTTCAATTCTGCTTCTCTTTTCATCCATTAATTCTTTCTGTTTTTTTTTATAAATTAAATAAATCTTTCTTGGATTATTTATTCTTTTCTATTTTACAACAAAAAAAAAAGCAATCAGAAAATGTTAATTTATAATTGCTTCGCACCCCGAATTCCGTCGCTTTCATCCCTCGCATCTTGAATTAAATCTACGAAAATTAGAAAAAAGGTGAAGAAAAACTTTTCAATTTAATTAAATTCAAACTTAAGGCACATCCTATTCGGAAAAAGCAACCGCAATAACAAAAACAACAACCAAAACAAACTTTTTCAAAAGAACAAAATGCCATTGAATAAAAATTTAAATTGCGCCATTAAATTGTGCCCTCAAAATAATAATAAAAAACAACAACACGAACAGTAACCATAATAAAGAAAATAAAGAAGAAGAAAATCAGCAACAATAAAATTTTCTTTCAGAGAGAGAAGCATCTCTTGGCGGTAACAAATCCAAGGATTTGCGGCATTTCGGTGCTGCTTCACGTTAGTAATAACGTGAACAACAACAACAACAACATGAGCATTAAGAATAGCAGCAACATCAGTAGCCGCAGTAGCAGCTGTCAATATAGGCGAGGTGGTAACAATGGCAAGAAAATTATGTTTCTGCAATTCTATTAAATCCAACTGCCCGAGGGTGAAACGAGCGAGGAAAGCACTTGCAAGGACACGACGTTAAATATAGTACTCACTCCAGCACCAACGACAACAACAACATCAATACTAACAACCATACCTCCTCCCCCTCCACCAACATCAAACCAATTTGATTCTACTCCGAGTTAAAGATATTTCCGCTTTGATGACGCGTGCCGTGTGTGCGTCGTGTGACTTGGGTTGCCAATACTGATGCCGGTGACAAAGTCGACCGAGTGACATTAAATGTCATAAAATCGTTACGTTTTTTGGGGAACGTAAAAACGAATGTTTAACTGCACAATTGAGATAAGATTGTTACTCGTGGATACACAAAAGCTTGTTTCTGTACAAAGTATCTTTTCTCTGTCTTCGAACTTCGTCACAGCGAGGCGGAGAGACCGAAACTGAACGGCTGAAAGCAAGAGTGAGATAGTGAGACGTAATCTCATCAACATCACATCGTCGATAATGCTAAAGATTGCTAAAATGTGCAGAGACACGAACGTAATCCCAACAACAATTTGAAAGAGTTCTCGATAAGGAAGAGGGTTGGGGTAGTAAGGTGGGTTGGGGGAAACGGGGATGAGGGAGGAATAAAAAGTTGATTTTATAAAGTCTTTCAGGATCTACTGGTTATCCTTAGAAATTGCAAAAAACATGTTTTTCCGGCCCGACTTATACTTTCTCCCCCGCCCCCACCAGTGAATGTATGCACAAATATAAACACTTTTTATAACTCCCCTCCGTTTGAGTAATTATGATAATATTTTAAGGCTGTGACGTTAATGAAGGTTTGCTTTGATAATCAAACTAAGCTAATTCTGATGATTGTGATTGTGAAATGTTGGTTATGCTTGTGATGATAATGATGATAATGCTAATAGTGATGATATTGTCTAATATTATTGTCAATTGAAATTTACAATCCGTTAATAATAATTGTATACCGAGAAAATTACAAATTTTTAAAAAAGCAAATTTATGAAACTATTGAAAATTTATGGAATGAACGTAATGTTCATAAAAATTATCATTTGTTAAAATTGTGATAACAGTCATTTTACTAATGATGGTGATCATTGGTTTCCTTATTAAAAATTGAAGCAAAACATTCGAGTAATTATTATGAAAAAAATAAGAATAAAATAATAAATAAAAAAAAATTAAATAAAAACTTAAAAATGTTTAAAAAAGTAAAAATTTGTCAAAGACGAGTTTTTGTAAAAATTCAAAATATTAGTTTTTAATGGACACTCTACAACAACAATAACAGCAACAAAAACAAAATTGTTTAAAGTGGAAAATTCGTCCAAAAGCTTCTGTTTCTTTGACGTTAAATTTTATTACTTTTTAATGAAAATTATTTCAACAATTGATGAATTAAATTATTTAAAGTCAGTTTGAAATAAAAGGAGATACGAGCCTTTCTAAAAAGCCTTTTATCTCTTCCCTTTACAAAGAAAAACCGCATTTATAGGCGCGATCTATGTTTCACATGCCAATAAATTTTCCTTGAAAACAATTATCCTGCGAGTTTCACATCACTATAAAACATTATCGTCAACGGACCAACCAACAACCAGAAAATTGATCAAAGCACCATCAATTAAAATGCAATCGAGAACACTAAATTGTGCCCGCGCAAAACAATCGAGCGACTGCGATTTGCAATAAAATTTCGTTTCGCTTAATTTTTGCATAGAAATTTAACTCATCCTCAATTTGATGCTCGCTAACGCTAAATAAGTCCACACCACGCCACACACAAATTGATGATGACGTTGTTGCCAGAATTGGCCATAACGCAATTAAAAGCCGATTGTGAGCCGCGTCTGTGGTTCCAAAAATTTCCCACCAAGGCAAACGGCCTGTCACAACAAATCAAAATACGACATAATTTAGTGATTCGTTCGTCACGAGAGTACTATCGACCGCTTAAAGGACCGCTCATAGATAAATAGTCTTTTGACATTGTCGGTAGTAAAGCACTTGTCAGAACAAGAAGAAGCAGTGGTGGCGGCAGTACCAGCAGAATCTCTCAGTGAATCATCAAATATGTTGTCTGTGACCAAACTGAGGGGCAGAAACGAGGGAATTGTAACGCATTTACAAGTTGATCGGTCACGAGCAATAAAATCAAATTGCATTCGTTTCGCAACAAATCGTTGTAGCAATTCATTTTGTTCTCATCCCTCAAAATTTTCGAGAGTACGCAAGATTGACTAGCGGTAGGATGCTACCATTCAGCGGGTTCTCAACGCACAACAAGCAATGAATTGTTGAAAATAATTGAGCAGAAAAATGTTAAAGATTTTGTTAAAAACGTTTGGATTGTTGTTAAAAGTTTGACATATCGTTTCAAGAATTTATGAGGAAGACGACGATGTTAGATGATTGAGGATGTGGGAAGGATACAAATAAGGATTTCATTAATTCTTCTGAATTTTCTTATTGGAAATTTATCGTTTCTTTTTTATCGATTTAATTGATTGTGACTGACAATAAATTCGATTGTTCGTAAAAGAATTACTTAAGCACATATTCCACACATACAATGAAAACACATATTCATCCCACACATAGAGACATGCCCAGAGAATACATCCTCACGCCTGCTTAAGCATCACCTGAGCATGCCTTATCACGAATCTGCTGATTGCTCTTCGATACCTCTGAATAATAATCATTTGGTTAACGCTGGAACTGAGAAGGAGACTGAGAATGAGACTGAAACTGAGGCTGAAACTCAGGCGGAGGACGATGATGAGGATAAGGCTTTACTCTGTTACTTCGACCATATCTGTGTGGTAACGTTTCCGTCTACGACTTTGCATTTCTTAGAAGCCCAGACGCGTTCCTTGGAAAATATTGTTGAACAATAGTTGTTGGATTGTCGATTGACCCAAAACTCATTTAAAAGAAGTGACATTTTATGGTTCCTTAAGGCACGACATTGACAAAAATGACGGTAATGACGGTACAGTGTTTGGTATATAAAAATTTTAATTTGAGTTACAAAATCAAATTGAAGCAATGGACCAAAAAAATATCAGCGAAAAACGAAAAAAGTTTAACATAAAAGAAATCAACGCTTAGGTAAATTAAACTCTTTCTTTTTAAAAAAATCGTTTTTCTTTTAAAAAAAATATCAAGGTTGATTTGTAAGGATTATTTTCAAAAGAGTTCAAGGGTCCTAAAGGACTTCTTCAGGAGTAAAGATTGATTTTTGATAAACAAAGTAGAATACTCCGAATCGAATCATTATAGTCCTAGATTGAAGTGTCCTGGGAAAGGTGATGTTATCGCCTTTCTCGCCGTTCTCCTCGAAGTCTTCAAAGGTTAGACCGACGACAACGGCCCCGCAGTCATGAAAAGGATGTGCCCAACAATTATATCGGGATGTGCACTCAAAGGATTCTGAGAGCGTTTAGAAAGAGATAAAATCGTAAATGTGGCAAAGATTTCTTTTTGGATGTAATATCATGTAACCTTCGGTACCAGAAGCATCATATGCTTAAGCCAAACATTCGATTACGGGCTTAATGATATCGACAATGGCGATATCATTTTTTCTGCTAAACCTCGTGATATTTTCAATACTTCAATTTGTTTTAAAGAAAAGAATTTGTTTTGTTACATTTTTTTGGGGTTATGTTTGGGTGCCGTTGTCACTCCGAGCACCTCTCTCAACACGGTCCTTTTTTCTGAATTCGACCCCGAAATCAAAATATTCGTCGCATTAAATAGTTGTCTCTTTTGATTATTGACACACACAAACAAACAATAAATCAAAAAGAAACGACGCCACAAAAGATGCGAAAAAAACAGTTTTGTTCGAAAACATCGAAGCAAAATAAAACTGATGCATCATTCACGCGAAAATACATTGAATTTAATGTTAGCGTTGATTGACTGTCGGTGACAAAAGTTTGTGATGTCCTTGAAAGAGAATCGAGAGTGAAAAAAGGATCCAAGAATTTGGAGAAGGATCCCTTCAGAAAATTGAGAAAATATAAACAATCAAAGAATGGATGAAAACCAAAAATTATGTTAGGCATTTTGACAACAAGAAAAACATTCAATTGTCACAAACAATAACTTCTAAGTAATATGACTCTATTAATGGTTTAAAGGGTAACCCTTAAGGTTTCGGGATCAATCAGACTGGCACTTGTCAGGATTCTTCGATCCTTCGATCCTTCGATCCTCTTAGTTTTCTATGAGCCTCTAGAGGACAGTCGTTTGGAATGATGATGGTGAAAATCTTGATCAAGGATGATTTAAATGATAATAAAATTATAATAATGAGATATGTAATCATGATTATGTTGGTGATGATGAGTATTGTTATTATAAATTTTAATATTATGTTTAATATTAATATCATTATTATTATTTTTATTAATATTAATATTAATATTATTATTATTATTATTATTATTATTATTATTATTATTATTATTATTATTATTATTATTATTATTATTATTATTATTATTATTATTATTATTATTATTATTATTATTATTATTATTATTATTATTATTATTATTATTATTATTATTATTATTATTATTATTATTATTATTATTATTATTATTATTATTATTATTATTATTATTATTATTATTATTATTATTACTTTTATAACACTCTCGGTGGTGAAATTGAAAAAGGACTTTTATAATGATTTTCTCTGATGCTTATGAGATTATAAGAATGTGGAAACAGTAGAAGTGATAGAAAAGGAGTTGATGAAAACGATTGTGATAAGAATAGTATTAAGAAAAACAGAAATGAGAAAAAAGCTGAGTATAAAAACAAAGAAAGTGATGATAAAATGGTATAAAAACAGAAACGAAAGCAAAAGCAGTAGAGACGATAGAGTTAGAACTGATGACGATATATTAAATGGCAACAAAGTGATAAAAATTATATTGATGAAATCTGTTGCTAAAAAATACCTTTGTGGTAAAAACAGCAATGACAGAAACGAAGGTGATAAATAAGAGGCAGAGGCTACAGTGACAGAAGCAACAGTGACATCAATGATATTGATTATATAAACGATTATGATAGAAATGATAGTGATAGGGATTATGGTGACAGATGGGATGGCGATAGATAGATATGACGTAGATGACGATAACAATGTTAATTATTTTACAATTAATGATAATGATGCGATACGATGCTGATCCCAAAGGATGATAATGAGTAATCTTAGCTTGTTACTTCACAAAATGAAGTCCTTTCGGAGCTCTTAAATTTATGAGATAGTTTTCAACGAAACAAACAAACATTCGTTCAGTGAGGGTTTTTTAAGAGGGTTGAGTTTTTTCTTGCTTAACAAAAATGACCAATTCATGATTTTCTTTCATATGATGTAGTTGTTGTTTTGCCGATTTTGTATATAGAACTCTCCATCCCCTTCAATCGAACATGAAATGAATTTTCTTCTTTGTGAAAGCTATCATTCCTTGTTCATTTCGGTAATATTTTATGTTTCATTAGAATCTTCCTTCCTCGTTTTTGTCACATAGTTTTCAAAGAAAAAAGACTTCATGGAAAATAATTTTCATAGAAATCAAATCTTGAAATCAAGTGAACGATTAATGAGAAAAATTGGTCGATATATTACCGATTAGCATCGATATCTAATGTTAATTTTCAAAAGGCTTCGAGAAAACGGACTTTATACGTCTCTTTCAATTGCTCTGCGTTTTTGTGACGAAAGCGAAAAAGCGACGAAAGCGAGAAAGGTTGGGATTATCTGAAGCCACCAGTCGTTCAATTTCATTTGCAATTTTATTGCGGATTTTCTTATTTCATTCTATAATCATCAGTTCATTCTATCAGTAAGAGTAAAATGGACAGCGATTTCATTATTAATTAAAATGTTACGAACTTAATTGGAAGCATGGCAAAAGAATGAAATAAATGCAAAAATCTCTATTTTCGCGAACAATTAAAAGTTATTTATTTTATCAATTTCGCAACAGACGCTGGTTCGCATTCTCGCTCTCGATTAATAAAATAATCAATTAAAAAAATTAAATTATTTTTTTTAAACCAATCAAGAAGAGAAAGAGAGAGAATATCTTTTGTTACTCGTTATAAATAATTCGCAAACAATGCAATTTGCATGAAACAAAAGAATTCAATCAACAAAATTGTGCACCGCAACAACCTTTACAAACAAAGCGCTCCGAGTCAACGGAATAACGATAATGAGGATGAAGAAGGGAGTCGGTCCAGACCGAACTGATGCCGATGATGGCTACGAGTAAAAATTTAATGCTGGTAGTGATTTTAAGGGCCATCTACTCCACTAGGGCGAATGCAGTAAATGGAATCAATCATCAATACAATGATAATAAAAAAAAACAAATAACAAAGACCGAGAGAGAGCAGTGAAAAAAGAGATAGCCTGTAAGGCCATGCCCGTAAGCGGGCAGGAGTAAAATAGAATAAAGCTAGTTGGACAAAAGATTAAAAATCGTACGGAAGAAATAAAAGAATTCATTTTGAAATTGATAACTAAAACCAAAATCAATGCATTTATCGCGTTTTCATTTGTCAGCAGCAGACGTCGCCTGAAATCATCATCAGCAGCAACGAGTACAAAAAGATATGTGGTGAAAAAAAAATTTTTTTTCGAACATTCGCCAACAACAGTCATTAAAGAAAAAATGAAATAGGAGCAAAAAAATTAATCCATTCAAAAATCTTTGATAACCACGACGAAAGCGAATCAAACGAATATGTACCAAAGCAAACAGCATGCAAAATGGAAAAAACCAACATCTAAACAACAACAACAATGCTAACAACAACCCAAGCACCAACCAAAACTCATGCAGAAAAAGAATTTGCAGCGAATCGTATAAATCCATTCAATGAAGTGAAAATGGCATTTCAGCGAACGTTTGTTGGTGCATCAGAAAATGCAAGAGAAGAAAGAATGATGCAAAACACAAAAAACAGCCGGAAAATAGAAGAAGAACAAGAGCAGCATGTACAATCTCTGTGACTTTGATCATGTTGGTCAAAATGATAATAAAAGCCACAAAATTGTTGCCGTCTAGGGGCCAACATCTGTTTCACGTTGCTTGACGAACAACAGCAGCAGCAGAATCATCATCGAAGCGATCAAAGCGTAAATGGAAATCATACGCAGCATGAATAAAAGACGTAAGGAGAATGGGAATGAGGGTTGATAGGAAAGTTGCAAAGGCGAGATGGAAGTAGTGAGAGGAAATTTGTCGTCGTCCTTTCATCAATAGCACAGACACTTCCTGCATTTGAGGGCATTTTCTCTACAGCTCTATTGGAAGCAGCAGCAGTAGCAGCAGAGTCGGCGAACAGCAGCAGTAGCAGTGGCAGCAGTAGCGGTGAGGCAGCAGTGGCAGTGACAGAAGCTACAACCCACATTGTTATTCAGCGAATATGAATTCGCTTTGAAATTTATTTAATGGAAATAAACAGTCATCTCATTCACTCTCTTACGGGATCGGTAAACAATTCAACAGGAGCTAGTTATCTCCTTTTCTCCTTCTGTTTTTTTTATACTGTTTAGCTTTTCTCGTTCATTTTTTCCTAAAGCATTTACCCTGCTTTGCATTGAGAGAGAGTTCCAGTTATTCCGTAAACTATTTTCTCTTACATCTCGCCATTTTTGTTAAAGGTGTGGCCAAAGCAAGTTTTTCTATTGGTTACTGAGTTTGCGCTGTAGCACCGTCTGAACTTTATTTCTTTTTTGTTGTTTTGGCTAAATGTTGGTCCACTTTTAATTTGAAGTTGTTTTTGTGTTGTGGACACAGAAGAGCATCGCAGACGGGCGCAGCTGCAGATCGATATGTTCGCTTTAAAATAGAGAGAATTTAATTAAAATAATACGCACATGACTACTGGTATTTGTTGTAGCTGTTATGGTTGAAGAATTCGAGAGAGCGGTTGTGTCTATCGGTGTTGTTTGCTTATTGGGTTTGTTGGTTGGTTGATTGGTTGTATGACTTAGTCAGACTATTCCTTTATGTCTTTAAGATTATTATTTACGTTGTTGTTTTAGGAGTTGCTTATGTTGTTGACTTTATTTGTTTTTTGTTGTTGTTGGTAAATAACCTTTCTTGACAATATTTTTCTAGGTGTTGGGGTGGGTGTGCGTAAAAGAGGTCCTTACAATGTTCCATTTTAGAACAAAACATCGATTTGTTATTGTGAGTGTTGGGTTTGTGTGGTGTTTCTTCCTTTGTGCGACATTCGGAGCGCTTCCTCTTTCTAACAGTGGCTTATTTTTTAGATGTGCTTTGAATCTGTTACCCCCTCCCAAAAATATAGAGAAGGAAAACTTACAAAACAATTTCTAGATAGTTTTTTTACTTTAAAACCTCCTGAAAAAGCTCGAACAACAATAAACTCAACATTACAACAAAAACAATAATAACAACAGCAACAACGTAATGCGTGAATTCAGGAGAAAACATCATCGGAAACCGAATACCATCGACTGAACGCACACATTTTGTGGTTTGTGGTCTGCGTCACTGCTTGTTGGTTTTTGCAAGCTGTCGCCGCGTCGCTCCTACAAATTTTTTTTATTGCAAAATACATTATACCGTTGTTGTTGTTGGTGGTGTTGTTGTTGTCGTTGTTGTTGCGTTTGAGGCTGCTGTTAGAGCTACTTTATAGATTTATCTGAATATGCCACCCTCTTTCATCCCTCTACCATCATCATTTTATTATTCAACCCTTTAACACTTTATCTGGTTGAATCTTTTCGAAATTTTGTTGTTGTTGTCGTTGTTATTGTTGATCAGACCATATGTATATCATCAAAATCTATTCATCGCTGCCGCCACTGCTAATGCTTTTAATTTACCCATCAATGATTTCGATTGTATCGGCTGGACATATCTTTGACAACTACACGCATGTGTGTGGATGTGTGTGCTTCTATGTGTAGGCCACACTTCTTTTGTCATAACGGCTAATGATGAAAATGTGGAGATCATTGCAAAAGGCTCGTTTTGTTTTAGTGATAACGTTATAAAGCTTATTGGCTTTATGGTGGTTTTTTGGACGGCTTCGCCTTTGTCAATTATTTTGTTCAATAATTAAAATCAATGAATCAAAATGGTGATAAGCATTAATCGATTGCAATCAACGGTAGCTACTACAGAATCAAATAATATCGAAAACAATTTATTTCGATCTTAATTTAAGACGCGTATCTTAGAGCCTAAGCAGGTGGATACATTAATGATAATCTAATCTACAATGACTCTGATGATAATGATGATGGTGAAATAATAATATATGTATCTATAATGATCTATCTTTAATGATAATGTTATAATGATAATCATTTCAAAAGCATTTATCAGTTGGAGATTATTTTTATCGAGACTATTCATCTTCGAGTTTTCATCGCAAATTTTTATAAAAGTTGTCTCCTAACAAATTGAAAGCAACAAAAGACTAAATACTCTACGCCAGAGACAGAGTCTTTACGACAGAAACAATACAGTTGTCTTTCTATTTTTTCGTTGTGTTATCGCTTTTCACCAGAAGGGATCATTATTGTTTATATTTATCTCCCACAACACCTTAAAAATCTCGCTTTAGGATTTTATTTATAAATTTTAAAAAGGTAAAGCAAAAAATTATGTATGTACAAACAAATATCTTGTTGAATTTTTTTTGTAATAAAAGAAAAACGAAAAGTATTAACCTCTCAAAGATTGTGTCCAGAAAATGTGTTGTCGACCGTCGTCCATCTTCGGCTTTTACAACTCTGTCCACATCTTGGAACCGCCGAGTCTTCAAACACGCCGACACTCATTGTCCTCATCGAATCCCTCCCGCACTCAGTCTCTTTCTCATTACCTCCCTCCACCCTCTTTCTTTCCTGATTTTCACGACTTCTTTATGTGACTTCCTTATTTCTACACTTTTTCTCTGTTTGTCTCCTATCCCCTTCTATCTATCCCCTTCTTTGTCACTCTTTATTATTACTTATTGTACCTAATTTTTAATTTTTTTCCCATTTTTCGATTGCGTTTGCAGATACCAAATCGCAGATGGTCGTCATCGTCGTCGTTGTTGACGTTGTTGTTGCGCCGTTGACGCATTGTGTCACAATGGCTCTCCTCTCATTATTTCGAGGCTCTGCCGCCGGCTGGTTTTGTCATCATTGACATAATTTTGCTCAAATCTTGACAACAGTCGAGAAAGTGTCACCGCGTGTACCCGCCATTCTTTCGGACTCAAACCGAGGCTTGTGAATTTTATGTTACCTGCTTGTTGTGGCTGTAGCTTCTGCTGAGGATTAATTTGTGTATAACATTGTTATTGTTGTTATTATTGTTGTTGTTAGTGTTGTTGTTGTTGTCATTGTAGTTGTTATTATTATTGTTGTTATTGTTGTTTTAGTTTTACTTCGTTCGGCTCTTTAGCGCTTATCGCTTGCATTATATTAATCATTATGATCGTCAACATCATGAGCATCGTTATTAACGTCTAGTACGGAGCAAATGTCTTATAGTTGTTGTTGTTGTTGTTGGCATACCTTTGAATTTTTATTTATAGTATTATTTAACAATTTTGTAGCACTAGTTGTTGTTGTTGTTGTATTTTTGTTTTAGTTATTTTTGTAGGAGTTTGCCCTAAAGATGCTTTTTTTAATTTCGCAAAACCTTTTTCCTTTTTTTTTGAAAATTTTAATTTTGTTTTTTTTTTGTAATTATTTTATGCATTTTATGGACTTCGGCAGCGAGCACGCGTCCATTTTAATTTCTAACCTGCTCCATTCCCACCCCTCCCTTCTGTTTCACCGTTTCTTTTCTCTTTTCTCTCTTCTTTTTTCCCGCCGCGCTCTCTTTGTCCGGTTTGTCCTAACTCTATCTTTTATTGTGATCATCATCATCATCATTGTGATAATTTCAGATCATTTCGTTATTTCGGCACTTTTTGATTTGATTTTTGTTTTTATTTTAATGGATTTCTTTACGTTTTATGATCTGTTGCTTTTTCGATGTTGTTCTGCATACAAATGAAATAATTTGGTCTATCTGCGTCGATCGAAGACATCGTAAGATCGGAATAGAGTCAACGTAACGACGACGACGCAACTGAACTTGATGGATGTCAATTAAAGTTAATGCCAGGTTGGTTGGTCGGGTTGGCCTGATTTTTTATGAGTTTTCGTTGGAAATCGTTCGGGTTTTCGAAATTTGAAATTTGTTTGCAGTTGATGAGTGGAAGACTTTCGGCGGTGACGTCGAGAGCGCGATGGCGATGATGATACCGATTTAATAGAAATTAAAGTTATTTGGATTGAATTTTATTGAAATGATTTTTGTTTTTCGTTTAGTTTAGTTTTTCGCTAGAAATTCAATAAAATTAGAAGAAAGTAAGAAGAACGAGTAAAAAGGAATGCCTATAGAGGAGGATGGGGGCGGGGTAGCGAGGGTGTAAGGAGCGATCAGCGGATCAGTGGCAGTTACACGATTTAAAATTAAAATAAAATGTTCTTTCAGTTAAAATTAATTCTTTGTTCTTTCAGTTAAAATGAAAAAAAATGTTCTTTCAGTTAAAAATGAAAAGAAAATCAGTTTTTTCTTTTCATTTTACTTTTACAATTAAAATCCATTTTCAGTGGAAATATTTGGAAAAATCGTAAGACAGTCATAATTTTTGGTATCTTTGTTTTGAGCCTCCTCCCTTACGGTTTTATTCCTGGATTCTTCTTCTGGAATGTTTCGTAGTCGGTAGTTATCGTAATCGTAGTTATTCGTAATCGGTAGTTAAATGGATTCTTGTAAAAGGGTTTGTATCTTTGACACTAATGGCTTGGCGCCATTAATGATAATTATAAAAAAATCATTAAAATAACTAAGAATTTACAACAATAAATCCAGAAAAATGCGTCTGCTGGCATGAAGATAAAACTTTCACGAATCCGTTAGAACGTAATAAAACAACAAATTTAAGAAATTAATGCTAAAACTAAGAAATAATAAAGTGATAAAATAAATTGAAATAAAATAAATTTTTCTTGAGAAGAAACCAATTTTTTCTTGGCTTTTTTTCTCAAAAAAAAAAAACCAAAATTCCAGAGATTTTCTCTTCCTCCCAAATCTCTCCTTATCGTCTTTGCTCTAACTCCTTTTAATGTAGTTAACAAAAAAAAAACAAAAAAAAAAAGAATGAAACATTTATAAAAACTAAATTACTAAAAATTTCGTGCAAATCCTTTTGCAGCCTTTAAAAATCAATGTAGGGAATAATGCATGAGTAATCCTTTAGCATTTAAATAGACCAACCAATAAACTACAACAACAACAACAACAATGGCGTTGCAGCAAGCTGGCAACGAGTTAAGCTAACTACGTTTTGACGTGGCTCATACGAAAACACGTTACACGGAAGCTCGACTCCTCACCGTTTAACCCCTTCCACACCGATTGTGCACGAATCCTTTTCACAGCGAGTTGAAAAAAACAAGCCAAAATGAAAAGAAAAAGCAAGATAGCAAGGAGGGGAGGAAGGACGAAAGGCAGGAATGAAGGCAGAAACGAAGAATGGGGAGAAGAAAGGAAGGAAGGAAGGAAGGTGGGTAAAGGATACATAAATCCGTGCGCACAAACGTTTAACCGCAACTTTTATACTCGAGGAAATCGTAAAAATTAAACCGGCAGACACGTTATAATTTTTCAAAAAGCAGTCAGAGGTTTTCGCAGAGATAGAAAGAGAGAGAGAGAGAGTGCAGCGAAGTCGAAGAAGAAAAAGAAGAAGGAATAGTTCTAGAATAGCCGTTCGTAGTTGCAATAATAAAAAAGAGGAACAAGGAAAAATATTACAACTCATCGCTTACTCGCAACAAATACCCTTCTGCTCCAACCCACAAACAAAAACGGACAACTAACCGGACGTTTAAGTGTCCTGAATGATATAAACGTCAAGCATAACCATAAAAAATAATAACAACAACAACACACGAACAACATCAATTACAACAACAAGTAAATAAATTTGAAACAATTGAAAGAAAGCGTAGGCAAAACAAACGAAAAGGATTTTCGCTTGAAAACGTTGAAAGTGTTGAAACTGGTGTTTGATGGGCGTGGTGGGGGGAGGAGGAGCGGAGATCGGGGAAGGCGGTGTAGCAAACTTTCACTCCTCCACAAATCAGCGCACACCCATCGCAAACACACGATTACACAATAAATGTTTGAGCATTATTGCAATAATAGCGCAGAACAACAACAACAACAGCAGCAACAACAACAATGACAAATGAAAATATGGCTGCAAACATGGAATGAACTTTTGTCGATGACCAGCTGTCTGGCGGCCGAGTTTGTTATTCGTCTAACTTCCGGGAAAAACAATAAGAAGGTGAGTGAAAAGATGGAGGGAGAGAGAGGGAGAAAAGCTGTGCAATTTTCTGCCCAGGAATGCTTTGCTTACCCTGTGGGAACATACATTTTTCATGCTTAGAAGTCACGGTTTTGGCGTTACTTAGCAAGGGTTTACCTCTTGCAGGGATTCACTAGAAATGAGATTTCCTGTTACTTCTGCACTTCTTTTAGTCGCGTAATCGAAAGTCTCTTATACATAATTTACACATTTCCACATAAATAAAAACTGTATCGATAATTACTAAATATTTACTAAATAAATTGAAAAAAATGGTAAAGGAAATAATGAAGAAGTGTGGGATACTTAAGTAAATTGAAATGGATTGTATCTAGTAATACATATATGTCATCAAATGACATCT
This sequence comes from Physocephala rufipes, assembly GCA_963966595.1. Taxonomy (NCBI): domain Eukaryota; kingdom Metazoa; phylum Arthropoda; class Insecta; order Diptera; family Conopidae; genus Physocephala; species Physocephala rufipes. The sequence continues at coordinate 49,496,803 of OZ016501.1, forward strand.
AATTTCTTTTATATTATATGATTTGATTTGATTTCAAATCAAGAGAAACCAAGAAAAATCTACTAATAATCTAAAAGTTATTTTAGCCGTTTAGCAACAAAATATTGCTTGCTTTCATGCTAAAACATTGATTAAAACTATCGCAAAATTATACTCAAATTCAATTCAAACTATCAAAAATTATCAATCTGTCAAAAGTTTTTAACATAACAAATTAAATAATATTTCCAAAACAGAGAAAATTTAGGCATAATTTGAAGGAAATAACCACCTACTCCAACCAACACTCAACCTTCCCAACCCAATATTCCTGTCTTCTAATCCTCTTCTCTTCGTAATCGCTAACGTAACGTATTTTATATAGAAAAGCATACAGTGTTTATTTCCCTACTGGGACGGATTTATAACAAAAGCCAAACAAATTCTACGTAAAGCAATTTCTACGTAAGAACAAATGAAAAATTGAGAAATCTATGTTAATACAAACCACCCCTATTCCCCTTCCTCACTAAAAGCGACGATTTGCTCTAGAAAATATCTAAAGGAATTAATGTCTGAGAGAGTGGGTGGGTGGGAGTCTGGACAGGTATTAGGATGAGCGTATGTGCATCAGAGAGAATGTGGGAGTGCATATGTGTGTAAACATGTTTTTGTAGGTGTGGGTGTATTTGCCGCTATTTTTACAAATGAAATGGAAAACTGAAAAATTGGGTCATAAAAAGTTCGATCGTTCGTACGTACGTTGATATTATTAAAAATCAAATTTTCGCAGATTTCACAGAATTTCAAAAAGAAAAAACATCCACAAATTCAATAAAGGCAAATCTATTTATAAAATCAAATGTAAGTAATGTCAAATAAATTGAAATCAAGTTAAAAATCTGTGCATATTAAAACGAAAATAACTTTAATCAAATTTTAAGGATCAAATATCAAGTTTCCATTTTTAACCCAAACAACAATTTTCCTTTTTTCTCTCTTCGTTGAAAATGTCCTGTCGTTGTTGAAAGCAACCTCCTCCTCCCCACCCGCGGCTACTTCGATGCAGATAACAAATTTGCATAATTGGCCCATTCCATGGAACCAATTGCAGCCCATACGACGCATTTACTCGATGCTTTTCCTCACTTCGTTCTGATCACTTGCTCGCCTGCTTGTCATTCCAACACCACCCCCCCACCGACCAACCTTCTCGACTGTTTGTGAGGCCTTCGATTTTTTCTGAAATTTGAGCTTTTGTTCGTGCAAGCATTGAAATTTGCATATTTTACATGGCATCGTGACATCGTGGCCACAAATGGTGGTCAGTTGATGGCCGAGCCATTGCCTCAGGAATTAGCCTTATGGCAATCCAATCGGCTGCAGCTGGAATTTATGCCGGCGCTTTGAGGATCGAAGCGATGACTGAACGGGATCTTATTTCTTACACACACACACACGAAATTAGGACACGGCCTTCTCCTGGGGACAGATCAGCTGAAAAAAATGCGATTTTTCTAGCCGAAAACTTTAGAGAAAATTTGTTAGTAGACAAATTATAATTCCTAATAAAATAATATAATAAAAAAATAATAAAAAAAATAATAAAAAAAAATTGAGAAAACATTTTTTAAAAATTTATTTATAAAGAATTCATTTAAACTCGTATTGCCTTTGGTATATATGATTTAAGTATTTATAACTAAAAAAAATAAATAACTAAACAAAAACTAAAAAAAATTGAGGTTACAACCGCAGAGTTTTCTCTACGTTTCTACCTTTTGCAACTTTAAAATATTTCGAAATTTACATTTGGTGAATTTGCATAAAATTTGTGGTAATTTTTGTAATCGTTTCTTTACTGGGTGTGGTTTTTGTTGTAATTGTTATTATCATTAGTGCTTGTTAGATCACGCTGATAAGGGTTTCTTAAAAATCTTGGAATTTATTGCAACAAAATTTAATTCATTCATAACGAAATGCGCAACGAAAATGGACCACAAATTCTTTAAAAAATTTTCATAAACGAAATAAAGGAAAAACAAAAGATGTTTTCAGAGCAAAAGGTGGAAAACAATTATTTTTGTAATTGGTTTTTTTAAATAACATTAGTTGACATTTTTTCCATTTTTTCCTTTAATGAAAATGTATCTTACTTTTTGTCATTGCTTTAAAATAGAAGTGTTTTTACATTTAATTTTTATTTTTATATAAAACTAAAACAAATTTTAATTATTCATTCCTTACCTTGTACTTTTCTATTTTTCTATATAAATAATATATTTTTCTAAATTTATTTAAACAATTTTTAACTGCTCTTTTAATTTTTTAATCTTTTGAGATATAATTATAATTCTTACATTAATTTTTGGTGTCTACATTTTTATTTCATTTTTATTTGGGTTATCAATTTACTTATTTTTCTAATATTTATTTTGAAATGAAGACATATAGTTAGTTAAACATATCTTCTAAAATAAAAGGATCGCTTACTTTTAAATATTTACTTTGCAAAGTCAGTCAAAAACAGTTTTTTGTTAATAAATACATTCTTTCGAAATAATTATTAAAAAGAATAGCACAAATATTCTCATTTAAAATAATACTTTATTAAGTGTTTGTTTTTAAATAAGAATATTGTACAATGTTCAATATTTCGTTTATAACAAAGATTTATAATTTAAAATAAATTGGAATTTATATTTTTTATAATTTAAAATAAATTGGAAGATTTCAAATAAAAATGTTTTTTATTCTTCTTTTCAAACGCAAATTTTAAAAATCTTTATATAAAAGCGCTTTATAATTTAATTATATTTAAATTATAAATTATTATTGAAAACATTTTATAGTTTATTTTAATATTTCCAATTCCTTTTTCGATACAAAAATATCTTTGATATGAGAATAAACCGCCCATCATTTCCTCCCGGCCATTTCATTTCGCTAGAAAAAAACAATAAATAAAAAAGGCTATTTTTAATTTTAAAATATATAATTATAAAAATACTGCAATTAATTAATGTCTATACATTTATATATATTGCATCAGTATAGTGTCAAATATATGCCAGCACTTCAATAACGCTGTATTACTACTACATACAAACAACAATAACTACTACTGACAATCTCTGATCGTTTATCTGCCCTGACGGTTTCGCGGTTTGTTTGCTTGTCTCGTACGGAAACCAGTGTAAAAGATTATTAACGATAACCAACGCCAGCAGAATCCGTATTCACAGAAACGATTCAAAATGATTCAGTTACAACTGAGCTTAGTCTAAAAGCTGGAAAAATTGAAACGATATTTATCAAAATGGATGGGGATGCACTTATGTGTACGGATGTAAGTGCGTGACTGCGTCTGTGTGCGAGCGTATGTACGTGTGCATGTGTGTATGTGTTGAGTGTGTGTGCATGCATGTATCTTTCTACATGCTTTTGTGCAGTCATTCAGTCAATTTTGCATGCCATCACCATCATCGTCACCATTCATCGCGATGGTTACGGTATTTAATTGTTCTAATTAACCAGAAGGAGATCCAGTGTGATGGTTCATGTTCTCGTTGTTGGAGCTATTGGAGCATTTTAAGCAAGTGAGGATTTGAAGTTTTGAAAAAAAACTCGCAAAATACATTGTAACTAATGATAAAAATAAAAATAAGAAAATTAAGAAAACTAAAAATTTCATTCCTGATTGTTTTTATTGTTCAATTTATTGTATTGCATAAATAAATTCGATCACGTTTCACTTCAGTTTTTTTCCTGAAGTCTAAAAGAATTAATGTCAAATTTAAGCAAAAAATAACAAAATAATAAACAGCGGAAAATTAAAAAATTGTATCAAACAATAACGTACGTACGTACGTAAAAAACAAATAATCCAAAAATAAACACAATAAAAAATAAGCGAGAAAATTATGAATAAACATCTGACAAATTGTTAAAAAAATTGAAAAATAATATCGTATAATCGCGGGGTTCACAACGGGTTAAACACTAACAATTGAAAACATTATTTTAGATAATAATCAACAAAAATCTTACGCAGTGGTGCGTTTCTGTACGTTGTTTATTAACGAATAACACTCACTAATTCACCGATACACACCCACACTCACACACACGTACACATTGAAACTAACAATTATAATGACACACGCTAGCGGAAAATAAACGGTATGCAACGGTTGCATGCGCTAGCGATATTTTGGTTTAATTTTAGTGGTAGTAGTAGTAGTGAAGTAGTAGTAATAGTAGTAGTAGTAGTAGTAGTAGTAGTAGTAGTAGACAAAAAAGAACGAAGAGAGATGAGTGTCATATCTTTCAGTTCGATTCGTGCACTTTTGCATTATTTCATCCGCACAAACACGACCACTGTTTTCACTATCCCTCTCTCCCTCTCTTTCACTCCTTTCTCCCTCCCTCTCTCTATCTGTTCTAATTTTCCTGTAAATTCTTTGTAATGATTTTTCTAAAAAAATCAACATTTTCCGTTTAAAACGAAATCATTCTTTTAGAAATGCTTTTAGTGAGTTTGTTTTTATCATGGAATGTTGTTGTCGTGGTTGTTGTTATTGCAGTAAATGTAGTTTTTATTGTTGTCGGTGATTCCTATGGCAATTATCTTAATCGATTAGTCTCTACTTTTGACGCGCCTTTCATACCATTACCCAATGCGTCTTGCGACCCAATAGAAGCGTTAGCGATGCTTTAGACGACACGTCATTAAAGATGTCTTGCATGCGATGACCTTGAGCAAAGATGTTAAGAAACGCCAACAAAAATAAGTCTATTGAATAAATAGTTCACACGTCTTGTAGACTTTAGTGAATTAGTTTGGATTAGTTATTAAATGCATATACGCTTTATGAATAACTTTAGTTATGACTTACTTTTCTCCGATTATTGTTTCTAGTGGGATGTTAGATTCTTCTATTTGCTTCCTTTTTCTTTTCTTCTAACATGTTGGTGATGCGTTGTTTTGTTTTTCATTTGTATCAATGTCTGGCACATGCGCATCGCCGCACACGCTGACAACGTTGGCAGTTAATTCATTCTAATTTAGATGATTGCAAGTCCGGTCACGGCGTTGAGGCTGCAAGTGAGATGCGGCGATGCAATTGTGACCGATAAGCGACATGATTGGCTCGCGTCTGAGGTATTGTATTTCAATGAAATGAATAGAGACGGATCAAAATTCTAATCAAAATAAATTTCCTCTTCCAATCATTAGGTAAAGAAAATTCCAACTTTGTTCTTTAATCGCTTTTTCATTTTTTAAAGTTGAAAAAATGGCTTATTAAATAACAAAATTTTTAAGTTAAAATTTATTAGTTTTAGTATTAAATTTGTGTAAATCTGAATGAATTTGTTTAAAAGCGTTTTCATGGAGAGTCAAAAAATTTATTACTTTATTAAAAATTCCAAACAAGATTTAATCAAAATGACATTGATTCGCAAACATGTCAAACAGAAACAAAAAATATATATCGTATGCGACAAGACCAGACACTGTCCTCTTTTTCTTCCTTTTCACTATAAAACAACCATAACACTTGTTGTTGTCGCTTCAAACGGTTTATCACGAATCTACATCGTCATATTTGAAGCGAATTACTTTAATCCTTATAGAAATCGTTCGCAAAAGAATTGCAATAAGGCACGTCCTCGAAAAATAAAACCGCATAAAAAAACGACTCATTAAAACTGATATAAATGTTTTGTCATTCTGAAGGCGGGCAGACATCTTGGTTTTTGATGGGTAACAAAAAGAAGTCTCGGAGGTCAGCGGGTTAGCTTTTATGCTGAAATGATACTTTGAATTAAAAATATAATATAAATTTTAAATGCAATTAATCGAAATATAAAAAATATAAAATAATATAATTCCAACGGAATAAACACAATAAATTAAACTAAGATTTTAATATAATATAAAAATTTAAATTCAAGTAATTTAAATATAAAAAACACAATTAAAATTCAACTTATGATTATGTACTATAAAATAAGTTTAATTGTAGCAAATATTTTAAAAAGAATGCGAAAAATGTGAATTTAAATAATTTAAATAGAAATAAATTATTCAATTAAACAAAATTATCCTTTAAAAAAATGAAAATAATATGATCTAAATTAATTAAATAAATAATAATTAAATAAATAATTATGTAATTCAAGTATAATATATAATAATATAAATTAAATACAAAATAATATGTAATAATTAAAGGATAAAATAAAAATATAAAAATAAAAAAAATTTAAAAAAATAAAATATTTGTATAAAATCATAAAAAGGATTAACTTAAATATTGTGAAATAAAACAAATTATAGTATAGAATGATTTTATTGATGCATTTTGCAAATAATGCGAAAAATCAGTAAATCAGTGTCGTACTAAATCCAATTTAATAATATCATTATTAAAAAATATTATTATTAATAACCTTGAAATAAATATCTTTTTAAATTATATCCTAAATATTGTAATAAAATTATATGTTAAATATTAAATATTTTTAAAATTATATCTTAAATAATAATTACGAAATTTAAATAAAAACAAACAAGACATTATAAAATACCAAAATTGATATAACGGATTTTTAAAAATATCTGAAAACTTTTATAAAAAAATACTCCAAGTGATATCAATAACAAAATTATCAATAGCGTAATTCAAAAATAATCGGCAATAATTAAAGAAATTAAATATTTTAAAAATATAAATAAATTTTAAAAAGTTTCCAGTAGTTTAATAATTTTAATGAAACAAACGCTATTTCGTTTCAATTAAAAAGAAATGTTCGATTATTACTAAAATTAATCTTTTTTAATTTTAAAATCGTTAACAAAAATTGTTTGTTAAAATTTCTGCAATTTATCACTTTGTTAACTATTTCCAATTTTTATTATCTAGAAATGAAACGAATTCAGAAAAGACGTTGATCGATGAAAATCTTCTCTAAAAACCAAAATTAAACTTTTCTGTAAACTTTTATGCTCAAGCAATTTGAAACCCATGAAGAGCACGAAAAAAGCAAACAGAGAAATAAATGTCACATCAAATACAAGAACGGCAACAACAACAACACGCAGTCCTTCCAATTGCATTCAGACAAATTCCTAGAAGAGCTTTTTTGGTTTTTGCTTTGGCTTAACCAAACAGCCCTTCGTTATACATTAATCACCCTGTATTTTAAATTAATGGTGAGATATAAGTAAAAAGTATGTTGGATCTTATAAAATGTTTTACCTTTTTTTGTTTCAGGATATTCTTTTTTATTCCAAAATAATTCACGTTTCGCCAACGGCACTGAAATGCACCAGCTTCGCAGGAAAGAACAAAGAAAAAACATATAAGGAAAAAAATAAACAGAAAAAAGAGAGAAAAAAGGAAATAAGAAAGTTAAGACAATGAAAGCAACGTACTAAATGAAAAAGAACCAGACCAGCTGTTTCTTAAGAAACTCCAACCAATCCTACTCCCAAGCATTCGACTCGACTAATCTACATTTTTTCCTTCGTTTATTTCATTTCGTTTCATTCCCTTTCTGATCATGTAAGACCTCTTTTACCTAATACCACCCCCAACCCACCCTCACCAAATCGTCTCTCCCTTCCCTTCCATTCCCTTCATTTCCGATCACTTGCTCCGAACATCGCTTACTCTTGCACGCTTTGGCAAAGTCGCGCAGCAGCCACTTTGCAAGAGTTTGCATCGTCTGCGATTGTATCCATCCGCGTTGCGTCTTTTATCTAGATACAAATTATTTATATCGACCTCGTAGTTTGCACTCAACTCGCGAAATTTTCACATCTGCTACAAACGGTCCGCATGACACACATGCACGAATGCATCTCTCCATGAGAACAAAAAATGAGATTCGATGAGAAAAAAGGAGCTTTCGAAGAAGGATTCGGGTATGAGTTGTTGTTGTGGCTTGAATTTTTTTATAGGGAAGATGGTGAAGCGGTGAAGGGGTGAACGTGATAACTAAAGGAAAAGGCATGGTAGTAAGGACCCCGGAAGGGCGGGAAGGTGAAAATGTGTTTGGGATTAAAAAGGAAAATTTTCAAAATCGAAATTCTTTGCTTCCTTTTTATTCCTATCGTCCTGTTTTGAATTTGAAATATAATCTTTTGTTCTAGATACGTGTGGAGGCGTTTGCATGGCCGAGGGAAAAATATAAAAAGAACATTTCGTAAATATTTTTATGAGAATATTAATTAAAAGTATTTTTAGTAAATTTCGAAACAAATATTTTTCGAAATTTTTGTTTTCATTCGCAAATTTTTTAAAATAATTTTGCCTTCATTATAATTTTAGTAATTAATTTTTCGTAGATAATTGTGTTGCAGGAGGGAAATATATTGTCTGGAGAAAGCTTTAACGGGAATGGCTTTATTATAATAATGCTATAATTTTTTTTAATTGTAATGATCGTTGTTATGTCGTAAGAAAAAGCGCAGGATAACAAAAAAAAATCATCAAAACCGCAAACGCCGCACTTTTTCCTAAACAAAAAAGAAAAAAGTACGAGAAAAAAATCATAAGGATCTTAAAAAACAAAAGCGAATTAAACCTAAGCGAAATATTGGAAAGGGGGGATAAAGCAATGGCGAAGTGCTTTACGGTGGCGTACAGTACCGTGTCGCAACGTATCGCACTGTGGAGACAAACAACAGAAAAGAAACAAGCATAAAATGAACAAACAACAAACGAACACATAAAGAACAAAAACGATTAAAACTCAAATAAAAAAGAGAACAACTCGAGTGAGGTTAAAGGGGTTTAATAAAGAATATAGCATCCAAAAAACTGTCCCTTTCGGCAAATAAATTAACAAAAGTAAGTAAAAATAAAATGTAATTTTAATAAAGGCAAAACACAAAAAAGAGGAAACGACAAACAAAACAAACACAAATCGGAATAAAGGCTTCAGAAAAAGCGCAAATTTTTTTCATTCGTTTGCTAAAAATCCCTTTAACGAAGTAATGAATGAATGCTAGAGGAAATGAAGGGAGAAATTGGGAAACGTGGAAGGAATAAACCAATGCTTTACAGCCTATCCGTTGATGACGATGTCGGACACCGGATGGCACTGATGCAAAAAATAATGGCGCTGTTGACCCTTCCGACAGTTGACGCTGGTAGGCGATGAAAAAGGAAGGAAGGAAATAAGAAAGGATAGAGAAAAAGAAAAAGGAATCAAAAGACAAAGAAAGGAATCGAGAATAAATCAGAAGTAAAAGAAACTCAAATGAAGCGACAAAAACCCACCAAGAAATGTGGTTTGGAAGAAACGAATTTCATCTTAAGGAAAAAATTCGAAGACCAATAATAAAATAAAAGAGAGAAGAGGAGAAAGAAGAAGAATAAGAAAAGAGATATAAGACCAGTTAGTTAGTTATAATAACGAAAAAGGCAATAAGAATTTTGAGAAAATTTCAAACAAAGTTTTCAGAGTCAACACTTTGCCAACGGTCGAGAAATGAAAATCCAAAAATTGGAATAAAACAAAAGAGAAAATGCGTAACGCAAAATGCGTAACCGTCCCCGGAAAAAACAGCACAAAACCCGGCAAAAAATGGGCCCTACTAAAAGTTGTTAAACGAAAATACGAAAAGAAAATAAACCAAAACAAAATGAAACAAAACATCGAACACAAAAATAGAATGACAACCAAACAAATGCAAAAACAATCAGATACAACTAAACAGACACTCCAAAGATCTTCCATATGCTTACAAACTAGTCGAATAGAGCAAACTTTATTACGCTATCGAACTCTGTCGTGCATGTGTGACCAACTAGAAAAATGGCTTATTCACAAAGGGAGAAAAAATAGCAAAAACCACAGAACAAAAATTTAAAAAAACGAGAAAGCCCCGAGAAGAGAACAGGAAACTATGGAAGTAATTTTGAGTATCCTGTAAAAAGCAATGATTTTGTTTAACGCAAACAATGTGGGCAAGAGAGAGATGTCAAGAGAGTGTGTGATTGAGAATGAACGCGGCGACATATCGAACAATAAATGCAAACGTGCTAACAAGACTGTCTGAATAAACGACTGAATAAAACAAAAAAAGAGTAATAAGAAATTACGAATGCTGCCCAACAAAACGTGTGCGAGGACTACGAAAAATTTAAACGGTTGCAGAAATACGCTCAGTGGTATTGCCAGCCTAAAACAAAGAATTCTCATAACGTACTCTCAGGAAGTGTTCACTCACAACATACGCCAGCCCCAAATACAACAACAAAGGACAATTTATTAGCGTAGGAAATGGCAATAACAACAATAATGCGAACCTTACACCAGTTAATAACATTCTCTCCTTTATATAGTCACCAATATAAGCCGGCGCTGAACAGAGAGAGCTATACGAGTACAATCTACCGCATATAGCTCGCATTGTTTCTAAAGATTTACTTTTTCACTCACATACGCGTAAATCATGCCGAAAACAATTGGCTTTTTCTCTCCAACGGCCATTATTAAATACTCTTATGAGAAAACCAGTCGTCGTCGGTCCTTCCCACAAGGTTGTAATTTTTCGTACATCCCGTTCTGCCGTTGAACTCCTCCAATACACGGATTCGTTGTTGTCTGACGGGTTGGGCATTACTGGTATTGCTTGGGTCTTTATTCTCATCTCATTCGTACACCGCGACGGTGTACTGAATTCAGTTGGTCTGTGACCGTTGACGTGCTTGCAAGTGGTATTGGTTGGTTGCCGTCAGGGTAACATCGTGAAACGTCGTAACATTTCTTCTACATCATCTTCTTCTTGTTCTATTTGATATCGGATTGTTAGCGCGTGTTATCGTTTCTAGTGCTTCGTAAATCCAATGGATACTGCTGCCGCTCCTTTTTCCGCTGATCAACAGAAGGCAGCAGTGACAGCGTAAAGGAAGGGCTGAATGTTAGGACTAGACCGCCGTATGTACGTTGTCGTCGCGAATTTGACGCGCCACGTTCTAAAAGATTGTGACAATATCAATTCATTCGCGGTGATTTTGTGAGATTTTGACGTTACTTTGCGACAAAATTGCACCGAATGCGGACACAGTTTTATTGTTATCGCGCATACATCATAATCATCGGCATCATCATTAACGGGACGTTTAATTGATCAAGACGGCATAATGGCGATAACGCGCTGATAAATAGAAACAATAAATACTTTAGTTTTTGTGATAAAATCGATTTTCGATCCAAGAAAAAAATTCGTAAAATAATTTAAAGCCAGAATATAAAAACAATGCAAAACGAAAGTGATAAAACTCGCTAAATTTAAAGGAAATCAAACAAACAAACAAAAAGAAAAAAAGAAAAAAATGTGTTACCTACAGTCTAATTTTTTTGGAGAGAATTAAAACGTAAGCAGAAGTCAATCAGACAATTTGTTAAGGTATCATTTTGGTGGTTTGACTAACAAAATTTTTTTGTTAATCACAAAAAAACAACAATTAATTGGAATGGGCAACAATGTTCCAATGGGCAAAGGTCATTTTTCTTATCATCAGAAATCAATTTAGTGATAACAAATTTTAAAAAGTTTCCAATTAAAAAAAACACAAAAGCTTGATTTTATCTTGGCTCCGGAGGCTAAAGACATTGCCGAAAACATCGAAACTGTTTAGATCGGTTGGCTATCAATTAAAACGACAAGCCATCACTGTCGATCGATAATGATCATTATTGCTGAAGTCCTATCAACGGAATAAAACTTACCGATTGGTAAATTGATTTGTTTTTATGGTCGTGTAACGATGAAATGTTATTTACAAATGATTACCCGCAATAGCGAAAAAACCTCAACCAAAAAACCCACAAGAGCAACAAAACACCTAATAGCAATAATATACAAAACAACAGCAACAACAAGACAACAACGAAATAAGAGCGATAACAAAAACGAAAATTACTTTCATGAAGCTCAAGAATTTTCAAAAACGTTTTTTATGATAAACGTTTTCTTTTTTAGTCAATCAAATTTGTTTCAGTTTTTTTCCCCGACTAATTTTATTTGAAATAAATTTTTTTTATGAAAATATCTATGAGCGATAATAATTTGTTCATTATCGTCTTAGTCATCGTAGCGTAATTTTTAAATACAATTTTAATTCGAAAAATTGTGAACTATTAAATTCTATCGCAAGAAAAAACAAGAGACAAAGCTGAATTGCACTTTTTATGACTAAATACAATAAACTTTTATGAAGCATAATTGTGTTTTCGCAATTGTATAATTATTAGAATTTTTACGATGAAACGGAAAGTTTTTTATTAAGAAAACATTTTTGCATTGATTTTCAGAAACTATTTCATTACTGGCAGAAAATCTTAACTCTTTGCAATTCACATCATCTTAATTACTATAAATGCGTTAATGATCATTAACAGAATTTGCAAAGTAATTGCTTGTCATAACAAATCCCAAAACACGGTACACAAAATGATGAAACGATGCAAACAAAAGAATAAGAAGAATAAGCAGAAGTAGCGGAAGGAGTTTAGTTCAATAACAGTTACCACCGGCCTCTGTTGGTAGCGCCAAGCCATTGTCCGAAGCATTACAACCAAAACAAACGCTTCAGAAATGTATTATTTATTGTTCGAAAGAAATGTCAACTGCTTTTACTTGATTTGAACAAAAACCACCAACAATCACGACACAATGAGATTTTATTTTGCACACAATAAATGCTCTTCTTCTGCATTGCCTTCGAAAGAATTCTCCACAGTCACAAGATCATTGCTCTGACGATCAATTATTATTCGTTCAGCAATTCAATACCAATCTTCTCACACTTAAAGGACACACAAGATGTTACCGCGCGTAGCGCTGCCACGATGGTGCCACCAACAACCATAATGACAATATCGAAAAACAAAAGACTCCTGCTGCTTTTGTTGTCTGGAAAAGTAAACAATTATATAGATTTGTGGGCTGACATAGTTACGTCCATTTGTTGAAATGTGGATTTTTTTTGGGAAAAATTGAGACGTGAGATTTTTATGGCTGGTGGTCCGAAATGGGTTAAAAATGTTTTAAAGCCCAATTTTTTATGGAATTGGCAATAATTTATTTGCAAAATTTTCAAATATTTTTTCTACGACATGTTTCGAAATATTGAGAACCTTGACATTAATTAAAAAGGATTAATATTAAAAAAATTATTGATTTGAAATAAATGTAAATTTATGATTGCTAAGATAACTCAAGAAATTACAACAACAACAAAATATTGACTACATCAATGAAACCTTAACAAACTGTCAAATTGATGTGTTTAAATTTCTGTAAATCGTAAAATTATATAAATAATCTGTTACAATTTTTAGAATGCCAGCATTGCTTATAAAGACTTCTGTAGAAGCAGTATAAAAAATATACAAAATATAAATTAAAAAACCCTCCAAAAAGTGAAACTCTACAAATTCAGAAATTCGTTCAAAAGTGATGTCAATAATTTTATGTTAATTCCGAGTAATTCGATAATTTAAAAGAAAGAAAAAAACCAAAACCCCATTACCCCGCTAAAACTTCTACCTTTTATTCCGGCATCAATACAAAGTGTACCGGATTTCAATTTATCTCGTGATCCTTTATTTTAAAAAAAACATTCAAAATTATACTCGAAATGGATATGACGTCAACAGCGGAAGCTGCCGCCCGCAGCTGGTACGATAGTCCGCGTTTGGGTGGTGGTTCACCACAATCGAATGGTCTTGGTACCGTCGGCAGCGGCCTGGGTCATCATAGTCTATCCGGTGGCGCTGGTTCGATGGGCACCAGCGCCGGTCTGGGTGGGGGAGGCGGTGGCGGCGGCGGTCTTGGCCTGGACACTACAGATATGAGCGCATTTTACGCCCTCGAAAGTAATGGTCATCATAGGCGTTACTATCCCAGTTATCATCAGCACAGTAAGTACAAATTTCTATGCCGCTTCAATACTCTCGTCTTGACAAGAATGCACAGAGAAGAAGAACAAGACAGAATAATTAATTATGAACGATTTGTGATCCGAGATGGAGAAACTCTTTGGCATTTCTCTGATTAGTAAATGGCGTGGTACGACTCGTTTTCCAAGACAAATTTGCCACGCAACGGTAAATCGAGGGCTGTTCGTTAACCCGAATTAAATTTCGATGTCACGAATTTTGAATGTTGTTAACAGAATTATTTCGCTGTTGCGAACAGACTAATTTCCTCTGGCAAGCTCCGGCAGCAAGTGCGGTGTAGTGGGCAAAAAAGATGGAAGCTAAACTTGCAAATTTTGAAACTTCCGGTCATAACGTTTGACATTTTCTCTTTCCTGCGGCCCACCGGCGCTAACTACCTCTAATGGCGCAGCAACAACAATACGCATGGAGGCTTAATCAGTATAATCGAATGAATACGATTTTATTTCCTCTGCCTCCTTTGCCAGATGGAGAAGATGTTTTCTTGGCTTGGTTTAATTTTGCTTTTAATTTTTTCTTTGCTCCCGACAAAACGCGGCGTCTTTACTTCGACGTTTAGCAGAAAAAACTACGGTAAACGCTAAAAAAGAGGCATGAGAAAGTACACCCAATTCTTTTTTTACACGGTATTTTTTTACACGATTTTAAAATAACGCGGTTCACCAATAAGAATAAATATACTTTTTTACACGAATTTTTTGTCCTAGCACGAATCTCTAAAAATTTTTTTTTTCTAATTTTGGCAGTGTTTTACAGAAACCTATCTACACAGCAACAATATACAATAGGGGAATACCGTAACCGGTATATATAAGAAACATAGTCCCTTTTTACATTTTCAACTTCCAATTCTAAGTTTAAGTTCGACTGTGAGAGGATGAACTTTGGTAAAGGCGAAAGCGGACGAGGCTTTCTACTTCATGGCTTGTTTACTTTACGGGGAATACCCAAATTTTATTATCGCTTCTTTCTTTAGCTCGTTGTACTTCAACTTGAACGCAGCATTTCGTTATTCAGTATTGTGTTAAAGCGTTCTATTCGCAGGACGTGATATGTAAACAATTTTAGTAAGGTTTTGAAAGTTAATGTCCAAATTAAAGTTTCTTTAGTTGTATTAGTTGTGCTAGACATATCTGACTAAGGCAGCGATAAATAGTTGCAAAATTGATTTCTATTCTTAATTTCAATTTGAAATTTTATATGTTTTGTACTAATGAATTGAATTTTCAATGTACACTAATTTAATTTTTTTTGGAATAAAACTTAATTATTTTTGTTTTATAAATACATATGTAATATGAATTTCATTTTTATTTCTTTTGCACGTTTTTCATAGAAAAATAGTTAAGTTTTTTCGTCTTACACGATTTTTTAAATCTGTGGAACATATCCCCAAATTTACCATATGTCGCGTGTATTTTTTTACACGATTTTTTTTAGCACGCTTTTCTAAGGAACGCATCTATCGTGTAAAAAAAGAGTTGGGTGTACATAAAAGTCGCGCGAATTTGCAAAATTTTACTTCAATTCTTGAGGAATTCTTTGTGTTCGATTTGCTTTCAAAATATTTGGCAGTTGAACAGTTTTTGTATACAAGGGAGTGTAGGTATATGTATATATATGTGTGTATGTGTATGTGTGTATATGTGTGTGTATGTGCGTGTATATGTGTCTGTTTGTGGGCAACACCGAGACACCAGCAACTCATTTTTACTTTCCTCAAACTCTTATCCGTTTTCTTCGATTTTATTCAAATTTCTTACCTCGCTAAATGTTGTTGTTGTTGTTTTTTGTTGTCGCCGATGACGATGATCTGCTTGACGCTATGACTGCGATTGTGATGACTGTGACATGCATCAATGCGGTGCAGTTTATTTGCCAAATTGATTTTAAATTTAAATTATCATCCGTTTACGCTTGAAAACAAGGACGGATTGGGGGTTACGGACACGGTGGTTAATGCTGTGTTAAGCCTTTAAAATATGTTTCCGCTTTGGGATAAAATCATCAATGAATTCCATCTTCGCTCGGTTTATTCGAACGTGGCGTTTACCACTTAAGGATAATTGATAATACGTTTTAAAGCAAGGGGTACGTTACCCTTAATACCTTCGGAACTTCAATAATTCCTCTTATTTACTCATTTTTTTCTTTAATAAAATTTTTAGCCAATATAGGATTTCTTTTTTAATCCAGTCGTTTTTATTACGTTCTGATTATATTCATTTAAAGCGGAAAGAAACCAAACGCAGAAGTTCCAGGGCTCTCTTTCTAACAATTGCGCTCCTGTCTATGTTACGAAAAAACTTAAGGAATTCCCATTCGAAGTGATCTGCCGTAACACAAAGGAATCCGTGAATTTTCGTATTCAATTTTATCTTGTTCTTTTTCTTTTTGGCGGTGCGCAAAGTGATCAATCAGTCAAAAGTTGATTTCATTTAAATTTCCGTTTTAATGTTTAATTCATTTAAAAAAATAATAAAAACAATAACAACAATAGCTGCAACGGAAAAAGCAAAATTGGTCCCAAAGAGCAGTGCTGGATTAAGTCAGTGCGTCGTGGTCTCTTTGGATTGAAAGATTCGAGCTTCTTTTCAAGGCGATCTCGCTTATAAATCTAATTTTCACACAATCCTGTAAAATTTAACGAACAATTTCAAAAATTCAAAAGTTTTTTAAAGGCCGGCAAGAAATGCCGTTGCAAAATTAAATGTTTTCATCGATGAAATAATTGTTAAATTTATTATTATATATTTCCTGCTTTTAATCAACAATTGACTCAATCCGTTATAAAACTGAAAAACGCATATCCTTTGCAAAAGTGCAATCCCCCGAATGACATTGCTTTATGCCTAATCCGGCACCGATTTGTTAAGGACTTAATAAAAGCAAAAGCCTAAAAAGTGTTTAATCAAAAAGTAGAATCCCAAAATATAAAATTGGCTTCATTGAGGCGCGCGAGTCGTTTTCATTCTGCTTCAATCATTCAAAATCATCAATTCAAATCAATGATTGAATATCAGTATTATTGCTTGCACAGTCCTCATCGTCATCGTCGTCGTTGTTGTTGTTGCTTTTGTTGTTGCTTTTTGGCTTTGGCAAGGTTTAACCTTTCCAACAGACTCGTCGGCTGCTCCCGCTAATTCTGGTGTATGCCAATCTGGTGGATTTATTCAAGACATCGTTTTACTCCTTCGTCTTCGATCTCTCTTATTGATCCCACTGTTGTTGTAATTGCTGTTGTTTTTGGTATTTTAAGAAGCACCACAGCTCCGTCTTATTTTTTGACATTTGACGTTATTGCATTTCGCACTCAAGCAATCAAGCGAAAATGTCAAAAATGTTTGGTTATTATTGATGATGATTGGCTTGATTGGTTGTGGATTAAGTTGTTAGGTTTTAACGCGTGTGTATGCGTGTGTGCGTGTTTTTTATGACTCTGGATTCGTCTGATCGTGCGAAATGAAACTTCGATACAAAATGAATTGAAAAATTTTAATTTGGAAGAAATGCTTGGCTGAAAATTTAACGACAATTCCATTAATTATCCAAGGATTTACCAAAACAAATATTACGATCACAATTTTTCATTTTTTCAATGCATCAAATTTAATAAATCTCGTAATTAATTTTGTTTTGTTAATTGGTAGGAAAACTACATTCAAACCAACAAAATGTTTCTAATTCATGCGAATTTCGTAAAGGAAAACATTCGAGGAATTTAATATAATATTTTTTGTTGCACTTTAAGTGGTCCGTCCGATCCGGTTCGGGCTTTCCCGACTCGTTTCGCATGAATATAAAATCATGATGATTTAATTTATAATTTTACGGATGTATAAAAAGAAACGAAGAGTACAATTAAATTGAATAATTTTGCATATCCCACAACAACCACACACACTCACACATACACACGAACCTATAGCGAGTCTCAAACTATTGTATTTTATTCTAAAACTCTCGCTGCTCGAAGCTGTAAAAAAAATTTAATTGCTCCCTAGAATCACGTAAAAACCTATTGTTGTTGTTGTTGTTGTTGTTGTGTTTGCTATTATTGCTATTGTTATTTCTGTCAATGTTTACTTTTGGCTATAGCAATCTGACAAATCGTTAAAAAGTATTACGAGCAAAATAAGACGAGCTCAAATAAAATTAAAAGAAAAAGTGCAATAAAAACAATCAGTTTCAAAATCAAAGTAAGAAAAAAAATATTCAATAAAAACTAGGAACAAAACTATTGAAAAGATAGAAGCGAAACTGGAAGTCATAGATATCGAAAATAAAATTTCTCTACGAAATACACGTAAAGAAAACCCAATTGGAAAAGGAACGTAACGAATTTCAAAGAAGAGGAATGATGACTACTTGTAATTAAATGAAATAAAATACCCAAAACAATCCTAAGAAATTATAAAATTCATAAAAAACTCGAAACGTGATGTTCAACAATTTCATTGCTTTATTTTTGCAAAAAAACCTCAACCATTAAAGCCAAAATAAAAGCACTAAAAGCTACACCAAAGGCAACAACAACAATAAAAACAAAATGAGAATTAAAAAGCAAAGGCGGAAATTTAATTTTTAAATTTAGAATCGCTAGAAGTACACTGTGAAAAATTACGTGCGCAATTTTTTTTATAAAATCTCCAAATTTAGTATTTGCTGGTAAGCAGTATTTAATTCGAATTGAAATTCCGTAAAGAATCATACTCAAATTCATTGAATACAAATTGACGAAGTTCAAAAGACGTAATTTTTTATTTCCGGCTAAAGGTTTTTATTTCCGATGAAATATGTTTGAAAAAAATACAACCGTATTTATGTTTATAAAAATGTGCTCGATTTAAAAAATATTCTTATATTTTTTATTATTTTTATATAAGTTTAATAGTGTTTAAAAACGGTTTTTATTAAAACTCATTTTTGTATTTTTTGTAAGCAAATTAAGTTTTTTATTAAGAAAATTTAAATTTCTTGCAAACATTTTATTAATTTTTAACTTTAAAACATTTAAACCATAAAATTTTTTCTATTCAGTTTAAATTTTGATACTATTTTTATTGTTTATACTTTTACGACGGAAGATTTTCCTGATTTCTTATAAATATTTCTTAGTTTGAAAAAAAACTTGGAAATTTTTCTTCAATTACTCTCCACACATTTTTTGCTAATTAAGCCGTTTCACTTTTACTTTGCACAAATTATAATTTTCAGTGTACACGCATAAAAATCCTAACATGTCTTAATGTCCACACGATGACGTTGAAAAAATAATCCGCTGGGACAAACAAATTCAGACTTTCATTTACACATTTTTTACTTAATTTTTAACTGTGTATTGCCATTTTGACCAATATGATCAGCCAAAAGTATTGTTCGCTGTTGCCAAAATCGCCCGCAGCAAACAAGCTCAAGCTTATTCCGTTCTGTTATTTATTTTATTCCTAAGTACTGTTGCCAAAAACTTTCTTCTATTTCGTGTTTTTTTGCTCGAATGTATTTGTTTCTCGGCAGAATTCTTCCTTTTGTTTTTTGTTTGTTTTTTTTTTTTTTTTTTTTGTAGGAAATTTTGACTTCCAGTGGAATTTCAATTTTATTCAATTTACATTGAATCAAAATTAATTTAAATTTAATGAAAATTAAAATATTTTATAGACTTCCATTTTTTAATTTTACTTTACAGTTTCTTCAATTTTAGTGTTAGAAATGTGCTTTACTTACAAAAATAGTAATATTATCTTCGTAATAAATATATTGAAATTTTACAAGTTTTAAATTAGAATATTTTGTTAAAAATCTTCATAATAAAACTTATGCCTTAACGAAAATTCTCAGTTTAAATTAGATTAAACGTTTTTGTTAAAAAAATTAAATTTTATATATTTTGCATAAATCCATATAAATTATAAAATAATTTTCTAAAATTACTGAGATAATAATAAAAATAAACAATTTTTAATTTATTCACTAAGCCAAAGAGACGCTGAACTCAATATTTCAAAACAAATTAAAATAAAATTAAAATAAATTTTTGGATTTTCTGAGATTTTTAGTACTTGAAAATAAATTAATATTTTCGAATATTTTACGGCACTGTAAGTGATAAAGAACGGAGGTTTGGGGGTACAAGGCTGAAATTCCTTTTGGATTTGGGTAAATAATTGCACTGTACTCTCAAGAATTCTGGAATAATTGTAATTAATTTTTTTCTACTTTTTATTTGCACGCAAATATAATTGACATTTTAAACAAAAAAATTAGCAATTGTGACCGCCTTTTTTTAATAATATTTTTAGTTAGTTTGTTGCCTTATTTTAAAAATGGTCCGTTAGCAGATTTAAATACAATTAACTCTAAAGCAGTCTGATTATCGTCTTCGTGATATTCGTGTTCGGTCGAAAACCTGAATTTTTTTCATATAAACCGCCAAATAAACTTCAGAAACCACCAAAGCAATATTAACTCTTAATAAAACGCAGAAAAAAATATTCACCACCAATAAAAATATTCACCACCAATAATTACATTGACGTCGAAATAATAATTAGAAAAGTTTTAAAATACAGACGCAAGAGATTTTCCAATGGGGGCATAACAGTTTCGTATTCAATTATTGCGAAAAAACTGCGAGATTTCCGCGAATACTTAAAAACCAATTATCGACCGTGATCAACCCTTTTCAGTGCAATGAATTTAAATGTGAAAAATTTTAATTAAGTTTCAAGTGGCTGATCATAATTTAATTCTAATTTCCAATCGTAATAATTGTCTTACCAAAAGGACTACCGTGGTTAAACTCAAGTCAAAATAATGCTCCCTATATGGAATGGAATTAATAAAAATATTGCGGCCACGAGAGCTCATGTTCAAAATGCGTCATACTATTTCGATTCCGGTCACGTACTTCAGACCTGGACAAATTTGTTTTTTCTTGCAAATTCTAGCAAATTTGTTTGAAGATTTCGGCTCGGATTTAAACAGGCGACATTTCCGTCTCGAGTATGTTTACCAATTTCACCAAGTTTACCAAGTTTTTTTATTCTAATAGTTGTTATTGTTTTTTGGTTTTGGGTTTATAAAACAATCCATCTTATCGATAAATATAAATAACAATATAAAACTCGTATTATCTTTATTTCGTTCAAACAACTTTAATATGTTCACAAAAATAAATCTATCAAAAGTTTCAAAATTTAACCAGGTGTTGAGTCACCCCATTCTATGTCATCGAGCCTGTTTCTTTTGCTAATTCTTTTGGCCATGTTTATGTCGTTAAACCGATCATAAATATCTTCAGACAACAAAACCCAACAAAAGCAAATTTCTTAGAAGCGTTTGAATAGAACCGAATAATATGATCGATAACAACAATACGATAAACCACAAGCAACAGCAACAACAATACTCGATACAACTATCGCAACTAGTCGAATCAATGGTAACGACATCAACTAACACGCGGTAATCGTTGTTGTAATTTACAATCGTAGGATTACGCTTCATTTAAAGCAAGTTCAATTTGCCAGCATTGGGCTAACAAAAACAAAAAACAACGGCAACAACATTTTATAATGGTAAAACGATAATAATAATAATACTCGTAGCAAGATAAGCAGCAGCGGGATGTTGCAGTGCAACGCAATTCTCAAACGCAACTTCGAACGAGTCGCAACATGAAGCAACGAATGAATCTTAATCCCGGAGCGCAAGTTTTCAACGAATTGTGCGTTCGAACGGTATGGGGTAAGTTACCGTAGTTCACCGGACCAGGATCAGCATAGAATGAATTATGGCTAACGAATGGGTGGATTTATATAAAGCCTCGCGTAGTCAAATAGGGTGTGGATGGGGGCGGGAGGAAGAGAGTCAGTGAGAAGGAATATTGGTACAGAGGAGTGATACTTTTGCAGTGATTGATGGTTCTTTAGTTGTGGACTGAGCCTGATTTAAATACGGAGACAGTTTTTTGTTTTGATTTGTTTATTTTTGCGAACTTAACCCTCCTATAAAAGAAAGTGTCAGTTAAGACACCTGAGGGTACTCTGAATTCTGTCAGATTTCTGGATAATCATCAGATTCGGCATTGAGTTTATTCATCTGATCAGAAGAATTACGACCAATATTATTTGCTCATCTTGAGCTTCTTCTAACTTCACTGCCTTTACTGTTGCTGACAGTTTAAATGCTGTCATTATCATTGTCACTTTCACTGTTTCTGTATTGTTTTTCTCTGTGTAGCCGTATTGTTGTTGTCTCTATTGTTGTCAATGTGTTTGGGACTGCTGTTATGGATTTTTTCCATTTTCAATGGTACTACCGTATATGTTGACGCTATAGCCGTCAGTGCCACTGTAACCACTGTCACTGTAATTGTCAGTGTCCCCGTCACTACCTGCTCTTTCATCACTGCCATTGCAGTGATTATTGCAGTGATATTGCTTTCCGTTTTTCTTTCCCTACCGTCGTTATCACTTTTGTTTGTAGTATCGTCGTCACAATATTTGTCACTAGTATTGTCACTGTCACCGCCACTATCCTTGTCAATATGCCTGCCCCTATCACTTTACTCTACTGTCATTGCTTCTGTTGCTGCCGCTACCAAAGTCATTTTCCACTGTAATCCCCGTTGTCATAAGGTTACTCTCCTTGTCACTGTCACTCTTGCTGTTACTGTCACTGCCCATTTCACTTTTCATGTCGCCTTCATTACATCTGCCGCTTTCATTATATATGCCCGTGTAACTGTCACTAACATTGCAGGTGGCACTATTCCACCTGCCACAATTGCTGTTATTGCTGATTTGACGAGTTTTTGTCACGCTAGATATCGCTAACGTCATACGGTCATCGTCACTATTTCTGTCACCATCGCTGTTTTTGTCACTGTCTCTGTCATCGTCAGCGTCACAATAACTACCGCTGTAATAACTCTGTCATTCGCATTCTTATTTTTCTTGTCATTGTCGTTGTCATTTTTGCTGGCACTGTCTATGACTGTCGTTGTCACTTTGGATGTCACTGTCGTTCCTTATGTCACTGTCATTTCCACTGTCACCGCCGCTTCCACTCTCACAGTCGCTGTCACAGTCACTATTTGGCAGTACCGCTCATCATGACGGTATATATCTTCTTCTTCTTACCGCATTCTGATGTTGTTACTGTTGTTGAGGCACGAAATTAATTCTTTTGATTAAAATATCTTGAAATCATGCCGCATTAATTATGACCCAAATTCTTGGAAATCTTACATCGTACGATGCTATGGCTTTCGGCATAGCGTGTCAATGACTGTTTGTACGTGCGTATCACACAGTGGCGGTCATTCATTCACAGGGCTTCTTTAACTCATGCCACAACGACTTGAATCGCGGAGAAATCCAGTTGTAAATCATATTCTTCAACGTATCGTCATTGCTCTCATTATCATTACTATTATCATGATCACGATGATCCTTATCATCATTATTATCATTATATTTTGCATCGGCATCTCGTGCTCATCATTGTCATCGACAAATCTACCGCAGCGTTAGACGCCGCTGCGAGATGTTTTAATTAGTCGGCCGCGTGGATAATGCTTCGTCGTCCCTCTGACAATGTCCCAAGCGAGCAACAAGCCGGCGGCGGCTCTTTTGCTTCATCTAAAAAATACTTCAAAGTGATTGTCAGCTGGATGAAATTGGCTGCCCCGTTGCCTGCCCGGCTGTGGCGCATACTCGCTGCCCGAAAGCGTCAATTTAAGCAGCTGTATGGTTGAGTTTCGCCCTTCCCTCCCGACCGGATCTTGAATCTGAACGAGGAGCTAAAAGGTTGTTGTTGCTGTCGTCCGTCCATCGTGTATGTTGGCTACGCATTCTGATGACAGCCGCTCGTATGGGCTGATATGTCTTAAATAGCGCCTGTTTGCAGGCCGGCATGCACACGACTCTTTCGCACTGATGCTGCGAATCGTTTTTAATTTGGAGCTTGTGCTGACTAGAAGTGAGAACGACCGAGTAGTCGGAGAACTGAAAGAAGAAGCGCACAACTGGTTGCAATTATTGAGAGTTGGGTTGGGTTGGGCTCAGCTCGAAAGCGCGGCGCTCAATTAAATGCAATAATTATTGCGAGGTTCTAATGTAAAGAATCACATAACGAGGATGAGGATGAGTTGCCGTTGCAAACACCAGTTGCTGCCACGGTTGTTGTTGCTCTCTCGCTGTCGTTAAAGTTGTTGCATTATTATTGTTATTAGTGTTATTGTAGTTAAAATTGTTGTTGTGCTTTCTGTTTTTGTTGCTATTTTGTTAAGGTCTTCACTTGCGGAATGTCGCCACAAACATACGATGCGCGTACGTGCGCCGCTTGGATTAATAAAGTGATTCTGCCGAAAAGTTACGAACCTCCGCTCTGAGTGTCCACCAAACAACAAGCAACGCGGCAAACACAAAACAGTTTCTGCTAATCATTACCATGTTCGGCCTTCGCCTGCCTCTTCTGCTTCCTCCTTTCCCTTCTCACTGCATTTATCGTCCAAACGCGTTATCAGCTGGCATCACGTGCGATGTACTTCGCTGCTAAAGAGCTGACTATCGTTAGGTGCCGAATCTTGGTAAAAAATTCCTCAGCATGGGTCGGCTTTCTATTGACTTCCTACGGCCACCGTCACCCCCTCCCAACATACTGTGAGCCCCACCCATCTTTAAATCTTTTTGCACATCGTGGCAACTGGTCAAACGAATGAGAATTTTTTTAACTTATCTCCGTCTTCTTCTTCTTCTTCTCTTTAATCTTTTTCTTATTAACGTTTGTTTCTTTTATCTTTCCTGGAGGTGCCTTCAGTACTTACCGACGCCACTGTCATTGCTAAAACCTATCACCTATTTTCGCGTTTTCGTCTTGTTCTTCTTCTTTGTCAAGTTGTTGTTTTTGTCATGGATTGACAACATCTGCTGAATTTTAATTTGACAAACGCTTGTAGTCAGTCGGCGGTTTGTAACGGCTGGAGCGTACGTTGCTGTTGCTTTTATTGTTGTTGTTTTAGTTGGTCTTATTGTCTTATTACTAGTGTTGTTTTTATTGTTGTTGCTACTGTTTGTTTTTGTTGCTGTTACTGCAATGATATCTACTAAATGCTAGCGCAAATAAATACCAAGTACATTTCGATTGGTCTCTTGGTGTGAAAATCGAAAATCGATTGTCAGTCAACATCGTTGACAATGACGATGACTATCGATCATTGGCAGTATTCTGTATGTGTGTGTGAGTGTAAGTGTGTGGTTTTATATGCTTTCAGCTAGGCTACATGCTTATTGTAAGCATCCTTTAGTTTCCCGACATTTTTTGTTTCTCTACTTGGTCGCTCTCTTCCTCTTCTCCTTCCTTATCATCATTTTTTGCTGATAAATAAGGCGGAATTTTAATCATTGAAAACCAATCGATTGCTACAGATTCGCCATTGTCAGCTCCCGATGGTATTGATGGTGACAATGGCATTTCGCGATAATAAAGAAAATATCTAAATAAACAAGTGATAATAAAAGAATGTGTGAGTGTGAAGGTGTGTGAAAAGTAATTCTCGACGGATAGATATTTATATTAAAAAGAGAAAAAGAGATAGAGAGACCTTTATCAATGTCTCTCAATAGCTGATCAATATCTTTAGAGACATGTAAAACTAGTCCATCCTTAGGGGAGCAAAATGTGTTCAATAATTCTCTAAAGCTGATTCGTTTCCTTCGCGGAAGTCTTTTAACTCTTCAGTGATTTTTTTCTTCTCCTAAAACACCGGAAATTGTTATTTTGTGTTTAGACACGATTAACAAATCCTTAAATTCCATTTGGAAATAAAAGAAAAATAATATTATCTCTTATGATTGATCCTTACCACGCAGCACTTGGATCAGCTTGCCTCTGACCAAGGAGTCTTGGTCTTCACGGCGCTGTTTTTGGTAAAAACTTGTGGCGATATTATTTGAAATGTCACAAGAATTCCAACAAAAGATCGTAGCAATCGAACTCTAGTATCATTTGTCAAGCCAGCAAACACATTGTGGACGGAGGACAGAGGTTTGCGACTGGCGACTGTGACCGACCAAACACGATCACTTCCAGGAACTACAAGCCATTTAAAAAAGTGAGACGTACCCACAACGCACACACGCGCACACACACGCAAGCAAACACAAGCAAACGCATACACACTCGCAATGGCGAAGTAAAGAAATTGAATGACGCAGCATCTCGGCAGTCGCTGAGCCAATGCCACTTCCATCAATAATCAGACAAAACATTATAATAAAGAAGCGGCCCGTAGGAATGACCAAAACAAGCGACCAGCAACCAGCAACATGTTGCTATAAAATTAATGCGTCACATCAGGCATAGCCAAGGAACGTATTAATAACCAAACAATGTCCCCGCACGCGAAAGAGTACCTCATTACCTGTGACACTTGTGCTCACTTGTTGTGATTTGTCATTTTTAAATTCGTTGCCCCAACGTCGCTACCGTGTCCCCCCCCCGCCGTCACTGTTCAATTCCCCGCAACATCTTACACCGCCAAAAACGCTCGCCTTTTAACATTGGAGCGGAGGAGTGAACACCCCCGGGCGTCCGTAAACGACGAACGCAGCAAGTGGCCGTTGGTTGAACGACAATCGGCAGTCGGGCAAACAAAGCGCAAATGTGGCAGCCATCATTAATATTGCTCGATGCGACTAATAATAATAACAATAATAACAACAACAACAGTAACAACAACAGCGACAGCTACAGCAATAACAGCAGAAGCCCGAACACGTGATAGCATCCATTCGTTTGGGAACAATTACAATATTGAACATTAACTGATGTCGCGCGTCGATTGTAAATGCAGCCATTACGATGGTCAATGACTACCAACACAACGAACGGGCCGCCAACAACGAAAACACCCGCGCACTTCGACAACCGCGAGTGGCGATACTTTTGCTTTAGTCAGCAGCAATACGAGCAACAACGTATCTCAGGGAGTAAAAGTTATGGTCATCGACGTGGCGGCAGAAGCAAAAGCAATTGCAATCATAATGGGAAACAACAACTGCTGCAACAACAACAATGTGCACGACTAATGATAAATAGCAAGAGGTAATGTTTTTGGCAACTCATGCACACACACATAAATATTTGTGCAGATGTTTTTGTTGCTGTTGTTGCTGCCTTTGCTGCTGCTGCTGTTGTTGTTTTTGGTGTCACTGATGTTGTTGTTGTTGTTGTTGTTTTCGTTGCAGCTTGTTTACTTTGTACATGACCGCGGCGAAAGCACCAAAATTATAGCTATTGACCATTTGATAATTCTGATGCTGTTTCTGTCGTTGCCGCTCTCGATTGTTGTTGCTGTTATTGCCATGGGCAACTAGTGTTACCAGCAACTAATTTCAGTGGTCTTCGTCAGTGACAATGATTATTAAACAAATTCATAATTTTGTCTACCATTGCCGCGACCGCTCGGCCAAACACCTCTTGCATATTTAGGATGGCGTGGCGCGAACACAGTTGCATGCCGTTGAATAGTTGTGTTGGATGGTACGCTATCGGCTAATTATTGATTTATTTAATGAACTGTGAAATGATTATTTGTTAGTTAATGATTACGTTAGGCGAGTAGACGCGCTACCCGCGGAGGAGCTGTCACAGTTTGAAGCTCGTGCAGTTACTCATCCAAGGCCATTGATCAGTGGTGTGTCGTCGATCATTAATTCTTGATAAATATCATGTGATAATTATTAGAAGAAAAGACACATCTCAAGCAACCAAACAACGCCTTCACTTCCACCTTGCCCTCTTTGGATTGGATTAGATTGAAGCCCTCTTCGGATTGTGCTATTGCTGACATTGTTGTTGCATCGACTGTCATTGTTTTCAATTCAGTTGAGCTTGAGTCTGCTATCTTTACAAAATTCTGAAGTCAATTTCCTTTCCGATAAAATGGCTTTACTGCCATTCGACGACTAACTACGGCCTCCTACCCCTAATTGTTCAACGCAAACTAACAAACGACAACAACAACAACAAGACATTCCTGGAAACAACTCAACAGTCATACCACTTCGAACCCGGCACAATCACAGCAGACAAACCGTCGCTGCCGCTCGATGAAGAACCGAAAAGTCTGGAACATCTCTCTGACGGCAAGCAAAGCAAGAACTTGGTTGGCAAAGGCCAACCAACAAAGTCGGCTGAACGGCTGGCATAACTCACGATTGCATTTATGACGCGCATGGATCGAATCGTTGCCGGAATCTGAATAGGAGTCAAATACGAGACTAGGATTGAAGTCGGAGTCGGAGTCGAAGCCACAGAAATGAAACGTTTACCAAGAAGGAAGCCCTTCTTGTCGAAATCGGTGGCCAAAAAGAAGAAAATAGCTTACTAGAACCACGACGACGCATCGGAACGAGCAGCAGGTATTCCGTGGAACACAGAAGGTGATCGTGTACCAAAGGAAGGAAAAAGATGAAATAAAAAGAAAACCGAAAATGAAAAGGAAGAAAGGAATAATCAAATAAAAAATATATCATTCCTACTAATAAAATATTCAATACGAATTTTCGCTTTGTTGAGCGGCTGATGGTCTTTTGCGAATAATCCACGAAAGCAGATTTTACCCAATTTTGAGCGCTTTTTTCTCCCCGCGTCAACATCCTCACTCACTCCAAGAATGCTTAATACCTTCGACAGACCCAAATAGCGTTGATAAAATTTGTACCAATCGCGCATAAGAAGACCTCCCAGCAGTCAGCGACACATTAGCCACATCGTTTTGCCAAAAACTATGCACGATAAACGCGCGCTTGTGCACACGCGAGATCAGTGAAGAGCGTGTTTCGGCTTGCAGTAGTTTTTTACGTCGCGTTGTTTGGTTTTTTTGGGGGCGGCAGGCGCGGAATTTTTAGGCATGCTCCGAAGGCCCGCGAGCAAAAGTCTCAGAACGATGCGCATAATTTAATAAATATTTTTATGATTATTATTAATAAGGCAGATTGTGCGGCAGCGTGATGCGGCGCGCATGCTGAGCAGAATGAACATCCGATGATAATAACTCGACGACAGCAATGAGACGACAATAACGATGACAATAACGCAAAACAAAAGACGAAAGACATTGCTGATGAGGCGTCGCGAAGAAAGGCTCAATCGAATGTTTCAAACTTATGAATTTATGCATGCGGGTGCAGAGTCGTCCAGCCGCCGACATACACGCACAACTCCTCAGTTCGTGATAAATGTCACAGGATGCTTATTTATTTTATTGACATCGCGGCGCAGGCCAGTGTTCTTTGGATCAGGTTTGAGCCAGAAGAATGGTTGGTCGGTGGTGGTCCAGCAGCCGTTCGTTTAGGAAGCGCCTGAATATATCCGAGGCGATACCGTTGGGGCTTTTTGCAAACCAAGAAAGACATCGTTGACATTTTTAAAACGCTTCACGTAGGCGCTACATTTTAACGTCTTGTCAATGTTTTTTTCCTTTAGCGTTGAATTCATCCAATAGCGATGATTTCTGTTCGGGTCTTTAGTTCGCTTCGGTGTGGCATTCTCGGACTCATAACATTTCGATAATTCGATTGCGGACGGCGCGCAACGAGAAATTATGAGAAGTGCGGCTTTGCTTGTATTCTCTTGTCAAAGTTGACACGCACGCGATGGCTGGCGCATCCCGTTGGACCAACGACCATTGATGAAATGCAATACGCCATCCCAATGGCAGTCCCACAAGTGGCCAAGCGGACATAGTGTGCGATGCCAAACTAAACAAAAAAAGCCCGTCTGTCACTTTTAATGATTTCGCTGACGCTCGAAATGTCAAACATTGGTTTTTGTCAGCGTCGATTTTTGACGCATCGTGAACAAAGTGATAACTTCCCAGTAGTTGTTTCGTAAATAATTGTTGCTACCGAAAGGTAGTTGTTGTTACTGTTGCTTTATTGTTGCTGTTGTTGTTTGTTGGCGTGTAAACTTGATTAAGCATGCCGTGCACAATTATTCTTAAGTCTGTCTCTCTTTGTCTCGTAACGTATTCTTCGTCGATGCGTTGGTTGCGATTTTTTTTCAAAAGCTGCTTCGGTTTTTATTTAACCAAAAATGATATGATTTTCACGAGATGCGCAAAAGTTGGATGTTTTCTGTTTTTATTTTATTACTGCCTTTGTTTCCGAACTGATTTCTGAAAGAAGTTGCAGATGTTGTTGTTGTTGCAGATGTTGTTGTTGTTGTTAGTTTTTGAAGACAATATGAAGCATGAGTTGTGGTAACTATATAAATTATATAGATCTTGGCATGCTTCGTCAGTAGTGTCCATATCCATCCATCTGTATCTGTATCTATATATCTGCGTATCTTCGCATCCGTGTATCCGTGGTATCCGTGGCTGTTGATGGAAATCTTTTCAACATCTTCTCCTACCGAACAAGCGAATGAACAAAACCGTCCGATAAGGACGGACGTTACGTTACATCGCACCACTAGCGATGTCTGGCGATTATTTGGTTTGGTCATTGCGGCCAATTGGTTGGTTGTTCGGTGGTACTTCGTAAGCTGGTAAGTTGCTGGCTGCTGATATTGGTTGGTGTTGATGGTTGCTATTGCTGTTGTTGGCTATGTTGTTAACAAGATGTGACGCGCAATATTTAACGCCATGAAAAATTATGATCGCAACATTCGATTACATTCTTGAAATACAATCACGAATCATCATTCGCGTCATTCGAGATCCAAGTAGGAACTATTTAATGCTGCCTCTGAAACTGACTGATGCTGCTGCTTCGTCTTTTGCTGCTTCCTCTTCTGGTGAAAATGATACGGGTCGCATTTTGAACGATCCTTTTGATGATCATTATGGTCATGCAGCGAGCGTGTTTGTATAAAAAAAGCAGATGAAAAGTGTTGCGAGATTGATTAATATTTGCAACACAATTATCCAAATACGCGAGAGGTGGATCGCAGAGAATTCGTTCGCTACATCGAAAATATATTTTTCTCTTAAAATTTTAACAGCTTCGAAGATTTCTTTGGAGGAAATTTTCAATAATTTGCACAGAATTATTCAGACGCGGGTTTTCGAAGGCTTTAATGAGAAACGAAAAATGAAAAAGAAAACATTTTGTGCTTGTGATTAAATTCAAAATCGTATTTAACTCGACTTTAGGGCTTCTTAATTGTCTGGTTTTTTTTTTTTTTTTGGTGGTTTTTTGTTGGTTTCTTACTTCGATTCTTTGGTGGTCTTTTACTACTTTTGGTATTTAACGGTGGAGCTAGTGAAGGCAGTGGTGTGACCAAATCGAATTGTAAATTGCTGACGACATTTTCTTGTCATAATTGAAATATTATTTTTTTTAAATATTGACCTTAAATTCTGTGTCATAAAAAAATCACCTATGCAAATTTTTGTAGAAAGAAGAGAGCACGTAAAAAATTTTTATATATCTTTGAGGAACAATTTTTGATGTCTTGCGTAAAGAATTCCGAATTTGTTTTTGTTTTGTGTTGCCACTTTATTTAAAAACAACACTCGAATGCAAAATATATACAAAAGCAAAAAAAATTATCATAAGGCGAAAACTACAACAACTAATTGTGGCTAAGAATGATGCCAAACATATTTATTATATTCGAAGCTTATTTTATCACAATCTGTTTGTGTTTGGATCTTTTTCATGCTGTCCCATAAACCAAACTACGAGAAGCGAGAAAGAAGTGGGTGGGGGGAAGCAGCAAAATGCCTCGAGTTTAACCAAATGATTGTGAAACCATTCAAAAAGAGAAAAACAAAAACAAACAAAAGCAAACGCAAACAATAGACTTGAAAAGATACAAGGTGTGAATTAAAAAAATTATGGAAGAATTCTCTAAACACAAGCCATGCAAAAATACACACACACACACTCACACACACTCACACACTCACACACTCACAGTCACACTCACAGGCAAGCACATACACATACACGTGCGCACACACATACACGTGCGCTAACACTAGCACACAAATGCAGAACACACACACACGCACACGCACACGTCCCATTCGAGTATCTGAATATTTTCTGGCAGATACTAAATAATATTCATCCTTTCGTGGTACGCGAATGAGTGCCAAAATGTCAACAAGTTTGCCAACTTTATTTGGCCAGAAGTATATCCAACGTAAAAGTGGAAAATAGTATTTTTTGGTATTATTTTTTTCATCCAAAGAAGCCTCTATACAGCTCCCTTCACTCGGTGTCTTGATGATCGCCCTGCCTTCTATCACCGCCCACTAGTCTGCAGCCCACTGACTTCTCCTTACCCCTTCTTCCACAACGACTTGTGTCCCATCTAAATATGTTCTCAATTTCGCCACTGGCGAAGGTGACTGGCTGGTTGTTGGTTGGCCGCTCTTGTTGTTTTTAGTTCTGGTTTTATTGCTTTTGTTTTGGGATAACATTTGCCGCAAGCATTTGAATTGTTTGCTGCTTATATTTAAACCAAATCGCTAAAGTCTGTCTCCAGATAAAGCAACAACATTAGCAACAACTCTAGCGGCACCGGTAATGGCAAGAAACAGCGAAAAAAACAACAAAAGCAATAGACGCAAAGTAAAATTTTTAGTCTCAAGTAGACGGAAATGTGTGGATGCTTAGCTAGTTTTTGTTATGGTTGGTTTCAATCTTACCTGGTGTTGTTGTTCGTGTGGTTGTTGTTGTTGTTGTTTGCTCGTATAACGATCAATATAAACGGCGTTGGTATACGCCATCTTTTTTCTAGATCACCGCTTGCTTGCCCGATGGCTTCAGCTTATATTAGAACGTTTTCATTGTTGGTGTAATTGTTATTGCCGCTGTTGCTGTTGTTGTTGTTTGTATTATTTATATTTTACTGCTATAAAATTTGTTGTTGTTGTCGTTGTTAAAAGCACACGCATACGACAATAACAAATTGTTTTGTTTAAAATACTGTTGTAAGATTGAGGTGACGATGATGACGATGTTGATGATGATAAAGGTGATGAGAAGAAAGCTTCGACCAATAAGTTATTGTTTGAAGGATCAACAGCAAAAGTAGTAGAACTACAGTCGTCGTAGTAAAACAATAACGAAAACAGCAACGACATCCAAATAATGCCGAATAATCGCGACTAGCAATAATAAATTATTCTTCTCATTTCTTCGTAAAGCTTCCAGTCGTTAAGCCCTATTTCCTAATTTCGTTAATTATAATTAACTGGTGGTAATTTTCATAAAAGCTTTTTACATATATTTTTCATATATATTCTTCAATTCCATTTGAACAAACCGATATATTCGGAATAATGAGATTCTATGGAGTCCATCACATTGATGTCAGTCTTTCTCAAAGATTTAATTGTTCTTGTAAAATCTCGATTATTATAACTATCGCTCAAGTTGACTTCATGGTGAAGAAATCGTTAGAAATTACTCTTTTCTTATACTTTCTCCTCTCCTTTCATCTTTTTCTTACTCATAATCTTTTTCTCACTCATAATCCCCGACGTAATTACCGCCCCAAACAATCAACGAACGAGTTATCACCGTCACCACCGCCGGTTCGATCAATTGCACATTATCTCATAAACCATTCGAGATTCTTTCAGTTATAAAAGATAAATTTTAAATGAAAGGCGTGGAAAAATCACACACGCACACATAAACATATACGACATAGAGCTAATGAATAATACGCAAACACATACACTCTCACACGCAAATCAATGAAAAAAAGGAATTACTAGACGAATGAAAAAAGAAGAGCTAATCGTTTTAAAAGCAAAAAAGTCGCCTAGCGATTTGCAATTCGTTACACCGCGCTGCGCCGCAGGGAGAGAGACTAAATTGCATGCATGTTGCTGCTGCTCCTGTTGTTGGTGCTGCCGCTTTTACTAAGAAGCTAAAATTATAGAGAATTTTAAATTTTTGTGATTTTATGATTCAGAACAAAACTGCATACAAGCGGAGTTTATAATGAAATTCACCCAAAGTCAGCAACACTTTTAGCCTTAAAATTGTTGGTAAAATAACAATCCCAATTGTTGTTTTTGGTGTTGCATCTTAAAGTGAAGGCAATCCGGTTTCAAGTGGAATCGCTTTAAGAACGCGCTAATGAATTAAATGAGTCGGTTTGAATTTGTAGTTTCTGCAATTATTGCTACCAACCAACCAACAACAACTAAAACAAATGTAATTATAATTACAACAACAGCACGAAATTGAACAAATAATCCCGAAATAAAACCGGCAAACGAACAATAAAAACGAATTCAAATGACAACAAGAGAAGAATAATAAAAAAACAAGCAATTGAAAGAACGTCCATTGAGAAGTCAATGAATTAATTAAAACAAACAGCGATAACAACAATAAAAACGACGACAAGTCAAGCAAGAATGCAAGTCTCAATTGCAATGCAAGGTGTCTCAATTGATCTGCTTCCTGAAACGAATGACTGCGATACAGCGAGACAGCGAGACAGCGCCTGCGGCAGCGACAGCGACAGCGACAGCAAATGCGACCGCACTAACAGCGATCAGGAATACGCAGGAGAATCCGTTATAGTTTATTATCACCTAAAATACCAAACAAACCTGAACACACGCACACTCTCACGCACGCCTGAATTTACACGAAAGCGCCAATAGTTGCAGTTTTTATTGTTTTCGATTCAAAAAAAGAAAAACAAAAAACACAAAAACACAAAAGGCATTAAATGCAGGTGCGCAAACAGTAGGCACCGGCTCATCGTCTCCGAAATAGGATTAATGACTTTTAAGTTAAACAACGAGCAAACGCGGGAAGTCGTGAAAATGTCATAATGATGACGAGGATTATGATGATGATTGCGATTGAGAAGGACTATGTCACGCGTTCAAGCAATCGAAGCCTATATTTTCAGGAAACATGTCCTGCTTCTTCTCCTTCAGAAAGGAGAGGCGCCCTTAAAGGCATCCCTTTCATTCGACACAGCTGATCACATTACGTTGACACTGACACTGACTGACCGACTAAATTCTGCCAACTGATTAGCTTAACTGCCTGACTGAATTTGGCGGTATTTAATCTGTTTTACCTTCCTCAGACCAAACTGAAAACCTTGACGCAGCAGCAGCTCAAGACCCTTCATGAACGCATTTATTACACCGGTCGTGCTCATGCACTCACCTACAACTTCGTCGCGAGCTCTCAAGCAGGTGAAATTTTGGCGCTCTCGGACTTGCTTTGTTAACAACGATTAGTGACGCCGCATCAGGTCTCTAAATGACAAGGAGGCTCCTCCCTGCCCCCTTTGCGTTACGATAGCGCGGTGTGCCGCGGTGCTCTGTAGAAATGCCCTGACTTAATTTAGGCCAATCGAACACCTTTAGAAGGTGTTTTCTTTTTCTTTTGTAACTTATTTTAGGTTTTTTCGTTGCGTTTTTGAAAATTTTTTGATCGCAGTTTTTTTAGTTTTCGGTTTTTGTTTGTGTTGAATGAGGTACAATTTGTTGCGAGTGTGTTGTTTTAAGACTTTTTGTAAAGAATTAATTTCGGATATTTCTTCATTAAAATATTATTAAATTCCTTTTTGTTTTTTTCTGCCGCGTTTCTTCATCCATGTTTCCGTCGTTCGCTCCCTTCATGCTATCATTTCTTTTCTCCTTTCATTATTCGAGGATGATGAATTGATCGTTGTGTGACTTTTTTAGAAAAATATTCCTTCATAATTTCGTTCGATCTAATAAGTCTTGGGAGCAGGTGAGAATGTCTCGATTTCTTTCTATCTAGATTCTCCAACAAGAACAACAACAATGATGGCTATAAAAAAGGAAAAATGTGATGATTATTGACATCCCCTCTTATTTAAAATCCCATTACCGTCATCACTTTCTTTCTTTCATCCCACTTTCAAGCCCGGACGAGCCTCGTGAGTATCCCATCAGTCAACAATCAGCTCGTCAAGACCGCTACTGCTCACTGACCCCGATAATGATCGCGTCGACCGTTACAATCCTCAACGACCGACAGTGTCAATCGTTGGCCTGTCGGTCGCTTCGTTAGATCGGTGGGTTGTTTGCTTGGCGGTTGAATTTAGTCGCCTTTGCCTCGACCGGGTCAAAGCCGTTTTAATCCGCTTGTGGAATTGATTTGGATTAAGCGATAAGATATTCCCAACCCCTTTGCCAAAAAATGTTCCCCTTTTTCTTTCTAAGCTCTGACTGCTTCTTGCTCTCTATCTCTATCTCCCTCTTTCTCTCCCTCTCTACATCTTTTCTCTCTCGAGAAGTGTAATTTTCAATAAAGCATTTTCCAGGGCACATTTCATTTCATGTCATTCTCGGTGTTGGTGCTTCTTTGTAGTGCCATAGAATCGTCACTTCACTTCCCGAACCCGGATTCGCCCGGTATTTTTTCCCAGCCTTTGAAACTGTCACAAATTTCTTATCAAGATTTTCTCGCTTTTCGGGCTTTTGCCTTTCAGAGACCCATTTTCGTTGCACGTATGCGTTTGTGCGACGTGTCGTTTTCATTTTATCCAATACTTTTTTCTTTGTTTAATGATTCCTTTCTTCTTTTCTTGCATCCCTCTCTCATATTTAGATCTTCATTGCTTTCAGCATTACTGGTCTTTTCATTTAAATGATTTGATCTGCTCGATAACGTAATGTTTGCTTTTCCTCTTTCTTTCATTTTTAGCAAACGCTCTTGCAAACGCTTCTGACTACTCCCGATTCTAAGAGACTGATTATCAAAGACAACAACAATAACAACAACCAAAACCAGCTCGGTTCGGCCCATCCGTCTGTCACCTCACATTTTGTTTATTATTCAGATGTTTTAGCATCTGTTTCTGTGATAAGTTCGTGTGATAAGTTTCTGTGCGAAGTGAGCGGGAGAGGAGAGAATTCATTTAACTAATTGAATTGAGAATGGATAAATATACGTATGTGTGTGCCTGCGTTTGCCAGATCAAAATAAATTAAGAGCGTATTTTGTGCCGTAGAAACTTTAATGGAAATCACATAAAAAAGTAATATTTTTGTACTAAACAAAAAGTTTAAATTAAAAGCAAAAGTATGTAAAATCTGTTTTGTGTTTCTAAACATTCTAAACATTTCCAAAATAAATCAGAAAATATCAAATCATCACAAGTTTTGAAACTTTTGTTAACAGTTTTTAAACCAGTGTTAAAAATATGTTCTATAAAAAGTTTACGCCAAAATTATTTCAGTTTCGAAAACCTCGAACATCTTACGAAATAGGATTTTTCATATTTTGTGGAGATTTGTATTAATTTGAAAATATGACTATTATTTTTTTCAAATGTTTTTATCAAATAAATCTACTTTATTTTCTCTAAACATTTCCATGAATACAAGAAAGTGACGCGTGCTCATTAGTCGATATATGTTCATTAATTCATGCGATATGACATTTTATCAACGGATAACCGACTGGCAGCTGGCTTCTGATGTCTGACACCTGACTTCTCTCACCGGCCACTTCCATTAAAACGAACCTAGCCGCCGTCAATTTTCACCGTCTGCCTAAGAACACTGTCGGCTGTCTAAGCGCACCTTATTCAAATGACTCTCAAATTCGTAGACGTTGCCAGTTGACCAAAAGCTCACAATTAATTATGTCATTCACGTTTCGACCACCAGGAACAATTTTGACCAGTTAGTGAGTGTCTGGTCATTTTGGTTTGGACTTAAAGTTCGTTGAGCAATTAAAGCTGAGTTTTATTTTCGTTAATGTGATTTCGGCATATGTCCTTTCACTCACTCGATCACTCACTCACTCACTCTAACTTATACATTACCTTCCTCTCTCTCTATCTCTCCCTCTCTCTCACACTGTTTTGACTGACGATTTTTGCTTGGGATTGTGAAGCTGTCAAACGTTTATAGACTTCATTGAAGCCAACTTCTTTGACTTGGTCAAACTTAAATCAATTTTTAATTCTTCTTTGCCTTCTTCCTTATTCCCTTTATTCTCATTTTAGTTTGCTCTATTGCATGTATTTTTTTACCAACATTTGTTTATCGTGTGCGCCTTGACGGACGCCGCGGTTTAATTGCTTTGATCTGTCACTTCAAAAAAGTGATCGCCGTGATTTCTTTACTTCGGTAGAATGTTGGTGTTATGGTAATTGTTGCTGCTGTTGTTGTTGTTATTACTGTTGCTGATGCCTTTGCTATTCTTGTTGTTGTCACTTCACCTTTACTTTATAGACGCCTTAATAAAAAAGTAAGAATTATAAAGAAGAGGAAATGAAGGCAAATGAAGGCCGCGGTACTTGTTCTTACGTATAACTTCTATCGTTGCCATTTTCAGCTCCGCTTTGAGTCGTTTCTCCCGTCTCAATCTGATCTCCTTCGTCCATTCACGAAGTTCTTTTTCAGCCACTCTTTGCGATATATCCTTATATTTCACTCGTTCTTAATCAACAACAACAATAACGGGTTCTGGGTGCAGCAAAATTTTGCCTGCGGAAATTTGTTTTCGTTTCGAAATTCGTTAATTTTGTTTAAGCATGGTTTTGCTCATTGTTGTTTTTTTGCGTGTTATTGCTATTGTTATTGCTGTAGATCCTGTTATTATTATTGTTTGTGAAATTTATGCCACCAAAATCAAAAATTTTAGCTCAGGCTTTCTCGTATTAACAGCCTTTTATGTCATTCATATTTATCTG
The DNA here is from genome assembly GCA_963966595.1 of Physocephala rufipes. Classification (NCBI taxonomy): domain Eukaryota; kingdom Metazoa; phylum Arthropoda; class Insecta; order Diptera; family Conopidae; genus Physocephala; species Physocephala rufipes. The sequence continues at coordinate 49,535,452 of OZ016501.1, forward strand.
GTCGAACAAGCAATGTTTTTTGCGGCAATATATATTTTGGGAATAATTATTCGATATATCCCTTCCCTCGATATTCCTATCCCGATCGTTTATTCTGATCTTCTGGTTCACATCCTTAACATTTCTCAGTGCTTGCTTTCAACTAGATGGTTTCATATTCATTGGCGGTTGATCGTTTGGTAACATAAAATGATGCTAATTTACATTATCAAGTTATGCTCCATATTCCCGCCCAAGAAATTATTCTACTCAGCACATCATTTATATGTCTTGCATTGGTGGTTATTTCATCATTTCAAGCTCGATCTGGATGAAGACAGCCTTTGAATTGGAGCCTTCTGCTTTGTCAATTCAATTCCATGGCAGCATTTTTTCTACCACTGTTTTTGTGGAAATTCAATATTTGTCTTGTGCATCTCGTTATGTTTTTCTCTTCAGCTGCAGCATATGATCTCCCCGCGTGTGTGACTCTGTATGCCGTTCTAGCACAAATCGCGTAAGGATCCCCATAATTTCGACGCTCGCTCAGTGTCAGCACTCTCAAGCCATCTCACACTATAAATTATATACCGCAATCGCAATCGTGAGAGGGCTTATTAACACGTAATTCATATAATTTCCAACAGACAGACTTCTTCAGCATCGTTTCGAACGAAACGATCTCGTTATGAGTATTTCTTTATCAAATATTCGTGAGATTGTTGTATGACAAATGGCGCGGAAGGCAATCATTGGAAAAGATGAAAAGATGGAACGTTCGACACCTGAGTGGATGCAATCGCGTATATTTTTTTTTTTTGGACTGTGTGCGCCGTGTTTCACCAACCATTACGACAAAGTGTGAAATTGCTATCGGTGTTCTTGCATCAATCGCTGAGGCAGGCACGTCTTTTGTAGCATTGCCATGGTTCTTCTACGGCTCTGACTACGAGCGGAGCAAACGACGATGAATTGGTCACAATTCGACAGTGAGGAACGCGAGGAAAACCAAATCATATTTCTCAAATTAAAAATTTTTGCAAGCGGGAGCAGGGCGTGAGACGAAAGGAAAAATTGCTGCAATCTTCGTGGTAGATTTGTACTTGAGTGTAATCGACGAACGTGGTCAAGGCGAATGGTAAAGGCTGTATTGGGTCAACAGAGAGGTGGTATCAACGAACAAAACAACGAACCAACGAACGAAGGATCAATTCACGTTTCATGTCGTCAATGAGTGAACGGCTTGTTGAGATTCGTATTGATTTAATAATTATTTTCAATGACTTGTATTTTTGTTTTCAACAACAACAACAGCAACTATATCAACAACAACAATTACGGCAGCTAAAATTACTACTACGTACTTAAATCTTTCCTGAGACCCAATCCTCGAAATATCGTCCATGTTTGAAACAAACAAGAAATAACAAATAACCAAAGCAACAGCAAAAACAAAATAAAGCAGATTCAGAAGTAGAAAAAGAAAAGAATTATGGAAAATTTGCTGTTCGTAATATCTATAATCAGACACACGTACAAACATAATATTGTCTGAAAAAGCTGTTATTACGATAATCAAATGCGAATTATCATCGACAGCGATCAAAAGCCACAACAAAACGCCAAGCCCGAAAGCCGACGAAACATTCGAGGGAAAGGAGTATACGAGCGAATCGATCGTGCAGAAAAGGATCGTATGGATAATCGTACGGAATTGTGAAGCCGACGTTTGGTTTAGCCCAATCAACGAAGAATCAACAAAGGTGAAGGATGGGGGGGCGACCCCACGGATGAATGTTTTGCGGTAGGAGCTGTTGATCTCGATGCATTGATCGATGATCAATTAATGACCGAATGACTGACCAGCTGACTAACTGACGGAACGGATACGCTGATATAGAATGAATTTCCATGCTTAAGTTTGGCAGTGACGCTACAGATCATCATCGTCAACTTCATCATCATCATGGTAATCGCCATCAGTCGATCGATCGACCAATTGATAATTTCGGTTGCTGCAAAAAGCGATTTAATCTTCTTTTGACCTGTTTTCAGATTTCTTCTTCTTTTACTTCTGATGTTCCTCTCTTTTCTGATTATTATCTTTATCATTGAATGATTGTATTGTTTTTACGCGGATCTGTCCAATAGAACGACATGCGACGCTACCCCGCAAGCACTTAATCGGGTTTTGTTGCAGGAGATCGAGACGGATGATTGCCGTAATCTTCCGGGTTCTGGCGTTAGCACTTGGACTCGTTTGATATGGTTTAACATTTGAATAAAGTGCTGCCGTGCTATAGAGTCATAAAGCAGATTGAGAGCAGCCAATGTTGTTGGCGCAATCTTTCGGGAAGAGAGCAATATTAATAGAGATATAGAGAGGATAGCAGATGGTCTAGGATCACTTACATACGTTATCCCTTTCATAGATTTTTTTCAAGATATTATAACGTCTCTCTATTTCGTTTGGAAATAGCCCGATTATGTAGAATATCGAGTAATTGCACAACTGCACCCATTGCAACGAATCGATGCACAGCACTCGCTTTAAAATCAGCGACATCAGCAGCATTAGCAGCAGCAACTGATCGCCCATTTTACGGTGTATTACGATCGATATTTTCAATGGGTTCGATATACATTTGGTCTTTTACAAAGGCACATAAATCTCACTTGGTGTCTGCTAAATTATATACCGCGCAACATTAGCTTACACTTTTCTGCGGACTGTCCTTCATTTCGGGCGGCTACTCGCATCGCAACGGAGACACAACAAAGGCAACGCAATACAAAGGATCGCTACGATCGCTACGATCTTGATCGATCTCTATAGCTTAAGGATAAAGTTTAACGCGATTGTTTATGATACAAATTAAACAATTTATGACAATCCAGAGCAAACGGATACACAAACACCGAATGCATAGACGACAAGACGAGAAAATCCTGACGGGCCGATATAGCGCTATACGGGCGATACAGAAGTACAGACAGACGTTAGTATGCAAAGTTTTGATAGTAAAGGGTTTAGAGGGGTGGGATTTATGATAGTGAAAGAAGAAATAATAATAAAATTCACTGAAACAAAGCGAACAACAAAAGCAAAATCCGCGAAAAAAACGGAAGCTTTGGGCAAAATTGCGTTGTGTGGTGCGATCAATCGTTGACCGTGTTTGGCGCGATTGATGCCGTCACTACAGTTAATGCAGTGGCCCATTCTAAATCGAACACCCTGCAATTCTCTTGCCGGAGTACTGGACTAGCTCAATTTGCTTGCCGCACCAAAAACTCCTTGGCCGTTGGTACAATTCGGTTCTAGAGTGCGTTACACCGGCTCTCATAAATTATAACACTTGCTGCGTTTTTCCTCTTTACTCACCCGACCTTCCGACCCAACCCCTTTCCTACTATGTCCGCTGTCATGCCTGACCCGCAAACCGACTGAGTGGAAATAATTTACTGAAACGTAAAACATTTATTTTAGGTTTTATCGCTTCTGGTGTCTGTTTGCGTCATGCTTTTTGAGCAATTATACCTAATTCGAGATCTGCCAACTCGGTCACCTGGCTGACATTGTTGAAGGTGCCTTCCATAAGTCTTTTCTCATAATTGATTTAATACTTTCGATTATCATTATTTTTATTTATTAAATCTCGAGCAATTTTGGCAATTTTTAGTACAATTTTTTTCCAACCGACTGGCTCACTTTTTGCTCTATTCTCGTTATTTTTGATTACTAATGGTTTTCTTCTAATCTGATTTATTCCTCACAGCTTCCCGAATGCCAACGTCACACGCATCTCCTCAAGTTTGTCGGCCTCACTTTCATCCGCCTCTGAGTTCGTGGCTTACCAGCGAGCATAAATCATTTGCGCCTGCCAGTCCGTGGGGCAGTCCATTCGCTTGCCCACAGGATCCGCAGGTAGATCATAAGATGGGCCAACTTGGCCAAAGCCATCAGACAACAGCCGGCCAACACTCGTTTCCGTTCCCACCGACGCCGCCAAAGGATTCAACACCTGATTCAGTACAAACCGGACCATCCGAATATCAGGTGAGCTACTTGTGAATATCTATGTGATTTTGAAAAGAGGAAGAGAAGTGAAAATATTGAAAGAAGAAATAAATGGTGATGTGGAAGAAATGGGTATGGGTGCGGGTATGGGTATTGAGCTGTTCTATTTCGAATTACAAGATATAGAGAGTGTTTAAGGATGCAATTCGTTTATTGCAACTATGGCAATTGAGTCCTTTACTCAATCGCTTGTTGTTTGTATATATGGTACAAAACCAGCTATACTATGTTAACGTGTTTATAAGATGAAATTCGTTTATAGCAATTGAGTCCTTTACTCAATCGCGTGCTGTGTGTATATATGGTACAAAACCAGCTATACTTAATTTGTAGAAAATGAAAGGTACGACGACGACAATATTACTGAAGTAACTGATTAATTTATTTCATAATTTAGACTTATTTATACTAACATTTAATACTAATACAAACGCAACATATTTAACATAGTCGAATTTACGGCTTAGCTGTGCCTGGGAACGCGGTGGACAATGCTCTGCTCATCTTCAGTTTCATCACAAGCAATTGTACAAAAATAGTAAACAAAAGTGTAACGTTACCGTTAGAGTTAAATCGTCAACAAGCAAGCATGCTCAAATGCAAGCAAGCGCACAGTGGCAGATATTTTGAAATAGCGGCCAAAAGTTTTTTTTTTCACAGTCGCCAATTTTACAATTAGTATGCTTATATGAAAGATAATACATCAGAACCTAGGGTGCCAAAAAATAACAGCTCTAATTTTATCCTTTCACTAAAAACAGGACAATCAAAGCTAGTCCTTTTCTGTTTTGGCCTAAAATTTTTGATTTTCTGTAATTTTTTTATAGTTTAAATAATTATAACTCGGCGAGTTTTGCTGATATTAAGTTCCGGTCTTTTTTATTTATTTTTCTAATCTATTTTATATTTAAATAATATTAAACTAAGTTAAATAAGCGTTACTAATAATATGTAACAGGTATTTAAAAAATGTACCAAATTTCAATAAATTTTCATGTAAATTGGATCGGGAATCAAAAGGGCCAGCGTCGTCCAGAACAAATTTTACACGATCGCATAGCTGAGTCTTTTCTCTAGATTCTGTATATAGTTTTATTTGCGGAAGCTTGCGGATGTGGTACCTGGAGTATTTTTTATGACACAAAGTCATCTAATGCAAAATTAAAGGATTCTTATTTCATGTTTTTTTTTTTGGCTGTTAAATGATTATGAGTATTTTGTTTCTTTAAATGATTGTTTCGTTGGAAAAATAAGTGTTGTATTTTTAGTTATTAGGTACCTATACTTAATTATCAGGTACCTAAAACATTAGGTAATGGTAGGGTATGGGTATAAGTAAAGTTTAAACGTTTTGATGAATCAGGTAGCAGTGTTTATGAAGAAAAAAACCAATTTTATGACCAAATAATTACCTACAAATATTGTTAAGGATGTGTGAAGATTAGAGTATTTAAAGCGCTGCCAAAATATAATTTCTGTAGTGTTGATAAAAACATGGTGAAGTTCACATATAAGACTTTGGCCGATATTTACTTTGTACGAAAAGAGGACCAAGATGTTATTTCGTATATTCTCAGTAAAACTTTTTGCGATTCTTGTAATGAAGAACGTATTGAAACATATACAAATAAAATAAAAACTTTTTGTCGCATTTGAAAACGCGATATAAGGATGTGCATCGAAAAAAAGAGGTGATGTACCAACGCTATAAAAATTGGATGGAAACTGAACTCGTCTTTGAAAATGAAACTACTGATAAAGGCAGCGAGAAGACTGGTCGACCAAGGAAATCGATTGATGAGTGCAGTGAACGATCTCGAAGGCGCAAACTTGGCAACATCAATGAAGAAATATCCACCGAAATAATAAAGGAATCATTTCTTCATCAACTAGGTCCATCAAAAAATAAAAAGGACAAGGTAGAACTAATTGAGAAAGTAATGGAAGCTACCCCTAAACGCATAAAAAGATTACTGACCAACGTTAAAACTCCAACTGAAGAAACACTGCTCGAAGGTTTTTCTCTGATCCTGAGACTGCAGCTTTCATAACAGGAGTGGATATTGAAATAATAAGGCGGTTTAAAGTAATTATAGAAGTTATAGCATGCAGCAAAATGATTGATGCGAAGAAATTCGGAATATATGCTAAGAAAACCGCAGAGATATATAACGAAAAATACCCTTGGAGGAATATGCCATCAACAATACATAAAGTTCTGTATCATGGAGAACAAGTAATTGAACATAGTCTGCTTCCACTAGGTGATCTTTCCGAAGAAGCACAAGAGAAAAGAAATAAGGATTATAGATTTTTTCGTGAGCACAACACAAGAAAAATGTCAAGATATTGTACGAATGAGGATCTTCTTACAGTTTTGCTCTGCACATCAGATCCATATATTTCGAATATTCGTCAAAAATGGAAGTCTTCATCAATTGAATTGGATAATGATGCTAAAAATTTACTATTAGACGACCAACAAAAATATTTTGCTGAACATTTTGTAAAAATTGCTTAGTTTGCATACACATGTAAATATTTTGTCTTTATTTATTGAATTATAATCTTAAATTATATATCTTTGTATTTTGCCTTTATTATTATAATAAATAATTAATATAAGTATTCAAAAAACACAACATTTATAAAAAAACGCAGTATGTTTGCAGTGTTCTTTATTCATGACGGATATGCTTAGAAAGATTTAGATTGTAGTAAAAGTACGAGGTAGGTTGATAAAATCTGTCATATCTTTGGTTCCCCCATGTCAATTTTAATGGTTGTAGCATGAAATTAAAGCTAAAGATTAGGGTAGCAAAGAAAAAAAAAATAAATTAAATAATTTAACGCGTTCAGAAGATATAGACTTTTGACCGCTATTTCAAAATATCTGCCACTGTGAAGCGTACTGAAGTAAGTGTAGCGAACGGAAGTGTAATGTTACCGTTGCAGTCGCAGTTGTCCACGCGTTCACAGGGCCAAGCATTTGCTGCATTCCATTCCCACGAGTAATTATCATTAATAAGCAATATTTGTTTAACGATGTTTCTGTTGTCACCTGATAATATTAAATTATTAAATTACTTGTGAGAACGGAAATGAACGATTTCATGGGAATGGAATGCAGAACGTGGACAAAATTGCAACGTTGATAAAAATAAATTTTATGACATTTAAACCCAAAATATTTGGAAAAATAAACAAAATAAATTCGAAGTTGAACATCCTCCCCGGCATTGAGCGACTTTTGCTCAATCTAGATTACTTGGACTCGGACGAATTCGCCATCGACGGAGGCGTTGGTAGACACTATGTCGTTTTGTTGTTCCTCTGAATACCTTTGCAGATCTTCTATTTGGGTTGATGTATGAAATTTTTGACGCAGTCTCCAGCCGAGAATTGATCCAACAATTATTATGATGATAAGGTTTCCGTATCCGAGGGAATAGTGATGAATGTCATGGTTTCGAATTCCTTTGGGATTATCTATCTCAAAATTTGAAACTTCTTGCATCAATTTTGTTAACTGAGGAATATGGGTTGTTGTCTGTACACGGAATATGGAATGTTGTGACGTTGTTGTTTCTTCAGATGGGTATCTGAATTGTTGTATTACGCTGACATTTATAGATGGAATGTATGAGGCATATCGACTCACTTCGATGGATTGATGCCCCTGAATAGTCAACGAGGGAAGTTTGATGGTGCATCCTTCTTCAATTTTTAGGATTCCTGACTGTTCCAGCACAAGTTGAGTCAGATTGTCATCGCATACGGCGTTCAGGAGTGTTTTATTTTTCATGGCGTAGACCCAGTTATTTGGATTATGAAACCCGTCGAAACCAGAAAGTCGAACCCAGTAGGATGGTATGTTTACTGGTTTAATATTGCATGATGCTAAATTTTGTGCATCATCGAGGAGATTAACTTCGCAAGATGCTGTGGAAGAACCTCGTTTTAAAACTGGCTTCTGTGGTCTACACAGATGGTCATTCTTCTTTATTGTAAGACATTGTTGGAGTTCTGCTTCAGTTAACGGATAGTATTGATCTCGATGTAGGTTTACCATTAAATATGGTGTGGATGGAGTTATTATATTGAAACCTGCAGCGCCTTTCCAGGGAATTGGCGTGAGTTTCAACAGCTCAAATGCCTCTATTGAAATAAGTGGAATTCTCACTTTAAAAATGATGTACGTCTCTGTTATTTGACTCTCTATTAACATTAGTTGGTAGAATTTTAGAAATTCATCGGAGAGTAAAGGCAGCCTCATTGCCTTCGGCATCCTGGTTTGAATCTTTATTAGCTCTGCTTCAAGTGTGTCTGGAGGAATTAGTTCTGGATTGATTTGTCCTTGATGTGAGTCAACCAATATTGCAACCAAAGAGTTTTGTATTCGCTGGTAATTAGTTAAAATCACTAGTGAATGCAATGACATCTCATAAAATTTACGTCGCAATTCTTCTATTTTAAGGTGCTGCTTGATTCTTGCTATTTGGGAGTTGACATATTGAATTATGTCTTTTATTTTGTTGAATTCTCCTTCAATGTCGTCTTGATTCTTTTGCATAATATGTAGTGTCGTGTCAATGAAAGACGTTTGGTTTCGTATTGCCGAGGTCAGGCGTTTTTCGTTAGAGTAGATTGTGTCAATAGTAGTGGCTAATTCCTCGGCATATTCGGAGTCAAGGACGCCAAAAAGACTTCGTGCAACATTGCCTACGATGTTCATTGCACCTCTTTTATTTCTTCGGGCACTTTCTGATGTTAGTAATTTGTTTGTTTGTTCTATGTCGTATCTTAGGCGTTGTATTTGCTTTACTACGCTGGGACAGGCAATATCTATATCCTGAATTGTCTCACATAGTTTCTCTAATGAATTTAAGTAATGCGTGATTGTTTCGAATTCTGCCCGATACGGCTGTAATTTGAAGAAGTTAATTAAGGTCCAGTCGCTTGCAATAATTCCAGCCGAACCAAGATTTTCAAAGTATATTCCCGGATCATTATGAAATTGCTGCACTTGTACATTTTTACACTGTCCTAAGGATGCAAATGACAATACCAAAAGGGTGTTAATTATTACTGAGCCCATACTAAGGCGTTTTTTCTTGGTTTTGTGGTTACGCTCATCCGGTTCGTTTCGCTTTGATGGTTTTTGCTCTGTCTCACTGTGATCTTGATGGTTAGAGGTTTGCTGATCACTTGAATCGATATCTGATGACGAAGGTTCTATGGGTAGTGGTGCTAGTTTGTGTACGGGGCGTCTTATAATGTTTGTTGAGGTTCGAACATCAACCACTCGTACCAAGCCATCATTGCCGTGGATCACCTTAAGAACGCGCCCTAATGACCATTTTAGTGGTGGCAGGTTATCATCCTTTATAACTACCAAAGTGCCAGGCGTAATGTTGTGGCATTCCTTTCTCCATTTGTAACGATGTTGGAGTTGATTAAGATATTCTAGGCTCCACCTTCTCCAGAATTCTGCCTTTAAATGTGTGACAAGCTTCCATCTTGTTGCTAATGTTGACTGATTTGGACTTGCATTTGGATCTATTATGGATACAAGCGGCTCGCCAATTAAAAAATGTCCCGGAGTTAAAGCGGTGTAGTCGTTAGGATTCGATGACATTGGTGTTATTGGTCGCGAGTTTAATATAGCCTCTGCTTCAATTATGACCGTTTCTATTTCCTCATATGTTAAAGAGGCTGATGATAGAATTTGCTGCAATAAGTGTTTTGCTGATTTCACCGCTGCTTCCCACAGTCCGCCGAAATGAGGTGCTCTTGGGGGAATTAATAAGAATTCAATATTTTTCTTACTGCATTCGCTCACTATCTTCTCTTGTCCCATTTTGGATTGTACGACATCTTGCAGTTCTTGCAGTTGATTCTTAGCCCCTACGAAGTTTGTTGCGTTGTCACAATATATTTTCTGGCAGTGTCCGCGACGTCCCATGAATCGTTTAAGAGCACCAATAAAGGCCTCTGTCGACAGATCAGAGACTAACTCCATGTGAACTGCCTTTGTGGCAAAACAACAGAATACAGAGACGTAAGCCTTTTGTGGACGCTTGCCCCGTATTTTGAAGTGTGTCCAGACTGGTCCGAAAAAGTCCACTCCCGTATTGATGAACGGTCGTGCTGGTTGGACACGATCCGTTGGTAAATTGCCCATTATTTGTGTAAGCATCTTGGGTTTCATTTTGGCGCACTTGACACACTCTTGTACGACTGACCGGGCTAGCGTTTTCCCTTTTATGGGCCAAAATCGTTGTCTGGTAATAGATAAAAGTGTTTGTGGACCAACGTGGAGGTGTTCCTTATGAAGATCCCTCAGCAGCATTTTAGTAACAGGGTGACGGTATGGTAAAATCATTGGATGTTTTGCATCATAATTCAACAAAGAGGCTTCTAATCGTCCCCCTACACGTAGAATACCATCTGCGTCAATGAACGGAGCCAGGCTAATTAAGGAGCTATCTCGATTGACTGTCTTGTGTTTTTGTAGAGTTTTGATATCCTCTGTAAATTCTATTTGTTGTATTATTTTGAGAATGTAATGAAGAGCCTTTTCCATTTCGGTTGAATTAGGCGTGACGGCTTGTCTGCTGGACTTCGCTCTCGTGGTCAACCGAAGCATGTACGCTATGACTCTCTGTAATCGTCTGAATGAGTTGCTGTGCTTAATGTTCATCAATATGTCGTCCGCTGCATTGGTGTGTGAAACTAAAACTGCATCGATGTTTTTACGGCGCTCTAAGCTGCATTCTGGATGTGCTGTTGGTTGAGAGGGCCATAGACATTCAGCACCATGCAGAAATAGAGGACCGTAAAACCAGAGGTTGTTCTCGGCAATTTTCCGTGGAGTCAAGCCTCTTGACACTATGTCAGCCGGATTTTGGTGAGATTCCACGTATCTCCATTGTTTAGTTATCGTCTTACGCTGAATAGAGGCGACTCGATTAGCCACGAATGTGTGATAATTTGCCGAACTAGCGTTAATCCATCCAAGAACAGCCGTTGAGTCAGTCCATAAATAAATTATTTCCTTGTCGATGTTTAGATCTTGTTGAATTCTTCGCATCAGGTCTGCTGCTAGTTTTGCAGCGCAAAGCTCCAATCTTGGTAGAGTTATTTGCTTGACTGGCGCAACCTTTGATTTGGCACACAGGAATCGTATTATGACAGTGCCTTTCAAGTCGACAGTCCTCACATACGCCACAGCTCCATACGCTTGCTCTGAAGCATCTGCAAAAATGTGTATTTGAAACTTCTTTGATATCTGGTGGCCGAAAACATGGCGTTGAACTGAGATGTTCTGGAGCTCTGGTAATTCATTTTGAAACTCATTCCAGAAAGTGTGAAGTTCTTGTGGTAATGCTGCATCCCAATCCAACCTCAAGCGCCATAGTTTTTGTAAGAAGATCTTTGCCGTCACGACCACTGGAGCAATGAATCCGAGTGGGTCGAAAATACGCGATACTTCCGCTAAAGCTGATCTTTTGGTAGTTCTCCCTTCACAACGAATTTCTGTTTTGACTGTAAAAGAGTCACTTGTGGGATTCCATATGAGTCCCATTGCCTTGGTATGTTCTTCATTTCTATTTTCCACATTGAGCTGAACTACCTGATTTTCTAATGGAATGTTTTGCAACAATCGCTTGTCGTTTGAGCACCATTTGCGTAGCTCGCAACCGGCTGATTGTAGTAAATTGAGAAGTTGTGTCTGCATATCTAGTGAGGTACGAATGCTGTCACTTCCGCATAGGCCATCATCCACATAAAAGTTGGATTTTATTGCCTCTGCTGCTAACGGATATTTGTCTGCAAACTGTTCTGCTAGATGTTGTAGCGACCGAATTGCTAAGAAGGGTGCGCAGGTCGTACCGTATGTTACTGTGTTTAATTGATAACACTGTAAAGGTCGGGTTGGGTTTTCTCTCCACCAAATTAGCTGGTACTTTCGGTCATCTGGATGCATCCAGATTTGGCGATACATCTTTGCTATATCAGCTGTAAATACATATCGTGGCATTCGGAAGCGAAGCAGTATCGTGAACACATCAGCTTGTAGATTAGGTCCAGTGGACAAGATATCGTTCAGCGAGTAATTGGATGATGATTTTGTGGATGCATCGAATACCACCCTGAGTTTTGTGGTGTTACTCTCAGGCCTCAGCACTCCGTGATGTGGAAGAAAGAAATGTGGTTTACCGATCTCCTCAAGCGATACCTTTTCCATGTGACCTAAAGCTTCATATTCTCTCATAAACTTGACATATAAATCCTTGAACTCGTGATTTCGTTCAAGTTTCATTTCGATGGCTCGGAAGCGTTGACGAGCTATGTCGCTAGAGTCACCTAACTGGCTAGGCTCTCCTTGGAAGGGTAACCGTACGATGTATCGTCCATCACTGTATCGCTGAACATGTTGATTGAAGTGCATCACACATCGCCTTTCTGTTTCTGTCAATGCAGCGGTCTGTCCATCACACTCTTCTAATTGCCAGAATCTTTCAACTGCTGCGTTCAGATTGTTTTCGCTACTAATTCCGCAAGTTATGGTTGATGCATTGGGCGATTCATTTTTATACTCTCCACCAACAACCCAACCGAATAGCGTATTTTGAATAACTGGTAGTTCAGAACTTAGACGTATCTGTCCCACACATAAAATATTATAGAATACTCCCGCTCCAATGAGCAAATCAATAGCACCGGGCAGTGCGAATTCAGGATCGGCTAGTGGAATGTTTTCTGGTATTTTCCAGTTTGATGTATTAATTTCTTTGCTTGGCTGACTTGATACAATTTTAAGAAGGGTTTGTGCTTCTATCCTGGTGGAAAATCCAGTTGTCCTAGATATTATTTGAATATTAACTCGTTCTGTCGTATACCTTTGAATGTCACCAATTCCTTCGATGCTAACAATTTGGGGAACTTTATGTATCCCAAGCTTGGTTGCTAGTCTTTTGGTTATGAAGTTGGCTTGAGAACCACTGTCCAAAATGGCACGACAGTCGATTTTTCTTCCCCACTTATCCATTACTCTCAGCTTGATAGTACTGAGCAGAGTCATTCTGGATTCGTATGGTGTTTTTGGAATTGCTGCCAGTGAAGTCGCAGATGATGAATCGGGACTATTTAAGTTCGATGGTGTTCCTGCTTGAGCTTTAATGGAAGGTTCTTCAAAGCTGGTGCTATATTTTTGCACATTTAAAGGTGCTGTTGTCTCCTTGCTTCCTAAATGCAGAAGAGTGTTATGTTTCTTGTTGCATTTTGTGCAACTTCTTGAAGAACAATTCTTGGCGACGTGACCACCCTTTAAACAGTTGACGCAGAGCTTGGCCCTTTGCACCTTTGCCAAGCGCAGTTTGGGTGTCATTTGTAAGAATTTGTCACATATGAAGAGTGGATGATGGTTATTACAAATAATGCATGATTTGGATCCAATGGCGGCAGTTAATGATTTGTATGAATCTGATCGCTTGGTGAGTTCAGCCTTCACATTATTTGCTCTCAATGATTCCAGAGCTTGGAAACGTCGTTCGAGGAACTCTGTAAATTCCTTCAATGTGGGCGTCTGTCTGGGATTTTGAAGTGATTGCTCCCATAACGAGTGTGTTGCTTTGCCGAGGTTTTTGACCAGAATATGAAGCAACAGCGGGTCCCAATTTTGAGTTTCTACTCCTAAGCTCTTTAAGCTCAGCAGGGATTCTACTGTAGTATCGTGCAACACTTTTATGGATGTTGCTGTTTCTTGCTGGATAGCTGGCTGCGAAATCAATTTGGTGATTATGACATCTGTCAGCAAGCGCGGATTCTCATATCGGTCGTTAATTATCTTCCAGGCTGGTTCGTAGTTTGCTTCAGTGCTCGAAAAATGCTGGATCAACCCTGCTGCCTCCCCTGTTAGGACCGTCTTTAGATACCAAATCTTTTGGCATGTTGGTATTGGTTGATTGTGCACCAATTCAATAAACAAGTCTCGAAACTGTCGCCAATACAAATATTGGCCAGAGAATTTTGGCAATTCAATTTTCGGAAGAGGAATTGTTAAGTTTCTGCTTGCTTCGATCTTTGATGATGCCAAATTCGAGGCCTCTGCCTTTAATTGTATTTGAAGAATTTTGTTGCCGATTTCTTCTTCTAAGCTGAAATATCTATTGAAATCGTATACTTCTTCATCGATAATTTCTAGTGAATTCCAGATCTTTTCATGCAGATCTTGCATACTCCTGAAGTGTTTTTCAAGAGTTGGAATTTTACTCTCGTAATATTGTGTCGGATGGACACTTGTGTCATTGAGCACGTTTGTTAGTGTGATTGACAACATCTCAATTAGTTTCTGTTGCTTTGTTATTAGCAAAGAAATTTGTCGGGAAGCACGATTGGATGATCCGGCTTCCTGTTTATCTGCGGCGATCTTTGCCTTTAATAACTGTAGCCAGGTCACCATTTGCTCTCTGGCATCGTTATATTTCTCGGCCAAAGTGCCATGTATATTTGTTTTAATATATGGGTGGTCTTCTGTAATTGACGCATGTTGCCTGATTACGTTGTCCCATTTATCAAATGTCTTCCAATATTCGTCGATTTCATTAATTTTCCGCTCGGTGAACTCTAATGTTCTTTTCTCCTTAGCGGTCTTTTTGTAATTTATGATGGCTTTTTGCAAGGATACTGCAATCTCGTCCTGCTTTTGTAAGCAATCCTCCAATTTGCTCATGTTGTATTTAGTTGTATAAGCAACGAATTAATAAAAGATGATGATCTTTAGTCAACAAAGTATCACGTCGGGGTCACCAATGTTTAAGGATGCAATTCGTTTATTGCAACTATGGCAATTGAGTCCTTTACTCAATCGCTTGTTGTTTGTATATATGGTACAAAACCAGCTATACTATGTTAACGTGTTTATAAGATGAAATTCGTTTATAGCAATTGAGTCCTTTACTCAATCGCGTGCTGTGTGTATATATGGTACAAAACCAGCTATACTTAATTTGTAGAAAATGAAAGGTACGACGACGACAATATTACTGAAGTAACTGATTAATTTATTTCATAATTTAGACTTATTTATACTAACATTTAACACTAATACAAACGCAACATATTTAACATAGTCGAATTTACGGCTTAGCTGTGCCTGGGAACGCGGTGGACAATGCTCTGCTCATCTTCAGTTTCATCACAAGCAATTGTACAAAAATAGTAAACAAAAGTGTAACGTTACCGTTAGAGTTAAATCGTCAACAAGCAAGCATGCTCAAATGCAAGCAAGCGTACTGAAGTAAGTGTAGCGAACGGAAGTGTAATGTTACCGTTGCAGTCGCAGTTGTCCACGCGTTCACAGGGCCAAGCATTTGCTGCATTCCATTCCCACGAGTAATTATCATTAATAAGCAATATTTGTTTAACGATGTTTCTGTTGTCACCTGATAATATTAAATTATTAAATTACTTGTGAGAACGGAAATGAACGATTTCATGGGAATGGAATGCAGAACGTGGACAAAATTGCAACGTTGATAAAAATAAATTTTATGACATTTAAACCCAAAATATTTGGAAAAATAAACAAAATAAATTCGAAGTTGAACAGAGAGTTTATATTTATTAAGAAATAATCGGAGGATCATACGAGACGATACAGAGTTTTATGAATTGAATCACAGACGAGGTGAGTTTTGAGATTCAAACCAAAAGGCAAAGGAAGTAGGTGGTTGTTAGTTGAGAGGCTAAGGGAGGAAGAGGCGAACCATCTTGAATTAAGATGCAAGCTTTTCAAATTGAATGAAAAATATTTGCTTTGTCTGTTTGCATCAGTCTGTGGTGAAATAAAAGTATCGTCATTACGATCGCCGTGGTAACAATCACAACGATTGAGAAATGAATTAAACCGTAAGAGAAACTATTTCAGAGAGGAGGATAATTATACGAGCATTTTCTTCTTCTTTTTATTCTTCTCCATCTTACTAATTCTTCAATTTCTTTTTAATTCACATTTTTCTCACCACACTGTCGCCTTTTTACCTTTGCAGGCTGTTGTCAACGCCTTCATGCATCAGGCGCAAGTCACTGGCACCACCTCGATATCGGATGCGAGCTGCGCGTTGGATATTAAACCGACAATACCAAATGGCAATGCTGGCGGCTCTAGCAATGGCGGACAACATTCGACAGCGCCCAAGCAGCGCGAAGGTACTAATAATAATAATAACAATAACAACAACAACAACAGCAATCACACAAACAGCAATAACAATAATAATAATAGTTCAGCAACTAATAACAACAACAATAACAATAACAACAATGCCACTACATCGAACAATAACAATAGCCACAACAGTGCTCATGCGTCCGCACTTAACGCTGCTGCCAACTCTACAAACTCGGCTTTAAATGGCTCTGGTCTGTTCGACGGCTCCGTGCAATCACATTACGCGAGCTCGTTGGGAAATTTGAGCGGTGGTACGGGTATTTCTATGGGTGCGACTAATAGCGGTGGCAGTGGTTTGGGTGGTGGTGGTGGTAGTGGCGGTGTCGGCTATGACGGCTCTTATGCTTCATACGCACACCATCATGCTGCAGCGGCTCATCATCAGGCCGCTGCGGCTGCTGCTGCAGCGAGCGGTATGTTTCAAAGTTCCTCGGCGGCTGTGGCTGCGACAGCGGCTGTACGGCATAGTATGGCGGGAGTGCATCATGGGCACGGACACGGACACGCGCACAGTCACAGTCACGGCCACAATCACCTTCACAGCAGCAACGCTGGCAGCGCAAGCGGACAGAGCGGTGACGTAAAACCGCAGAGGACGAAGCCGAGAACTAGTGCTGGTAAGCAAGACAAAATCTCCATACGATATTGAATGGTGTGGGTGAATATAACGATAATTTAGTAATAATTTAGTTATGTGCGTATCTTATGTTTGTTTTGTATTTGTGTTTGTATTTAAGTTTGATATTATTACTTTAAGTTGAAATTTTTATTTATAAAAGAAAAAAAATGTTAAAAGCGGAAAAGCTTTGGTGTTCGAGGAGGCGAGACCATGATTTCTTACGGGCAAGATAAGTACCGTAAGATTACACAATTGTTTCGAAACCGAACAAAAGTGTCGTGTGAATATTTTTTTTTTGAAATCATCTCAAGAATTCCTAGCACTTCAAACGCGTTTGTGAAAATTCCATTCATCGCCTCGGCCCGTATAAATCTGCATACGAAAGCTTTAATTAGAGACTAGGTGGATTCCACACTTAAACATGCGCATTCTCTCAATCTGATTATCCTTGCCCCTTTCATCGTCCTCCCCTCCTCTTTTATCCGTTCCACGCCGGCAGCAATTAAAACGGTTTATTATTGTTTGCCACTGTCCCGTGCGAAAAGTTCACAATGACAGTACATTTTTTTCGCTCGCACGGCTTAGATCGAATTCATGATCTGACATCCAGACAGGCTAGTTGCTGAGCTACGGCGACTTTACGGCAACTTAACGTATGTAGATGCAATGTAATGGCGTCAAGTTATTTAGCCTCTCCTTTGTTTATAGCACGCGTTGCAGAGTTTATGCGTTGCACACCTGCTATCTGCAACGAAAGAGCACAGTCTTAAATCAGGTTTTGCAATTGCAACTACGTGAACTCATGGGAAGTTATAGATTTCTAGTGGTGAGTTGTGAAAATCTCCGAAGATTGACGGAGGGCAATTAATTATAGGAAGAGAGGAATCTTATGCACTGCAATGCACAATTCATTGAAAAGTAAATAATGACTACCTATGCAAGCAAATAATTAAAGGAAAAAATTTCCTCCATGGGAAGTTATTCAGGGGGTTACTTTTTGTCACAGAAGTGTCAAGATTTTTCTCTTATAATAGAAAATATACAAAAGTAAAAATTACCCTTTAGTTAATTTTGAACATTTTCCAACAATAGTAAGATTTAAAAGGTTGTTTTTCAATAGTCATTATCGATTATTTTGACACGTTTAAGCAAAATGAAGTGGGTTGAAAAGCAAAAGATATTTTTATAAAACAAACAATTTCCAGCGCTCCTCAAAAACGTATGCTAAAGAACTTGTGATAAAAATTTATGACTTTATGAATTCAGGCACGTGATTGCTCTTTCATTTTATGGATACTTTGAGGTGAATAAAAGTGAAATCGCCTCGGTCGATTCATAATGGCCAAGTCATCAAAAATTACATGCGTAAACAACTTAGAGGCACTTAAATAGCTCGTAAATGCACACGCACTCGCACGTTGTTTGTAGGCAGCTAGACTGCACCGATTGCACCCTTTATTTGTAGAACGTTTAGCACTCTTTTCCATTACAAGCTTGCGGAAAAACTCACTAATGAAAATATTTTGATAAATCCAGCAATTACTTACTTTTGCCATGCAACACGCATGCAGCGAAAGCTGACAAGCATATAAGTTTATACTATTGTTGTTGTGCATTGTGCATACTGTCTGCATCAAATTTCATGCTTCGAAAGCGGCTGAAGCAAAAAATAATAACAGCGAGTTTCTGTCTTAAGTCTTTTGTTAGCAGGAAAACGATGTATACGAGCAAGAAATCCTTTAAGATTTCGGTTGCCTGAAAAAATAGTTTTCGCCGGCTGTTGTGCATTTTTTAGGGGGCTGAGCCGGTGAGGAACGACGATATTGATGAAGGTAATCATGACGACGACGACGATGCTACTAAGGCTAAAACTGCTGCCGTTGATTATGTTGATGCTACTGGCAGTGATCTTGAAAATCAAGCCAGCAACTTTGTGCCGCGACCCGGCGTAAAAAGAACGAAATGAACCAAAAATTAAAAAGAACAACGAGAAAAAGAATAACTAACAAAACGTTTTCTTGTGAAAAAGTCGTTCGGACGGACATGCGAAATAAACACCAGCACCAGCAAGCATCGCCAAAAACCACCGGCACGGATACTAACTTGTGCGGGCATTTATTTTATTTTCGGGTGACAGTTTTTTGGACAGCGTTGTTGCAACAAACTTATTGGATTTTAAATTGGGTTTTGATTTTCTCAACGTTTTTCGAGACCGAAGTTCTTAAGAAGATGCTGGAAGGTAGACTGGCTGCAGAAGAGAGACCCAAAGCAAGAAGGTAACAATAATATCAAAAGAGCACAAAAAAACTACGTCTCGATCTTTTTATCTGCTATTGAGCTGAGTTAGGGCGCAAGAACATGTGTCGCACTCGCAGTTAAGATAAGCGGCTCCCGATACCGCAGCTCAGCCTATACCGGCCTTACAGGTTGAGATCCTTGGCAGCATTTCGGAGGGTAATAATTGCGTTACTCCTAGGTGAAGGGGAACGCGGAGCGATGCGTGATCCGCAATGCATTGCCTAACTTGCTTAAGAAGGGTTAGAGGGAGAAGAGGGCAGGGTGTAGGCATAGCAAGTTGGCCGTGATTATTGATTGTCAACTTTTCGATCAGGTGAAAATAAAAAATGCTAGGAATGAGCTGGGGTAATTGATATGGGTAGCGCTGTTGGTCGACGTGAGTGAATGGCTTTTAAGTGACCATAAGCTGACTTTAAAAAGGCGCTTCACAACCTGATGGTTCGTGTTCACGTCAGGCAATCCCAGGCCAATCACAAACGGTTGAGATCGAGTTTATGAAAACAAAAAACAAATAAATAAATAAAATAAGTATTATTGAGGAGTATTTTTGTGCTTTACTATTATTATTTCTCCTTGTTTATGAGTCTCTTATGTTTGGGATTTCGATATTGATCATGTTTTGCATTTCTCTGTTTCTTGTTTTCAAATTTAATTTCTTCTTAAAATGACTCTGTTTCTCCTCATTTCGTTAATGATTCTTTTAAAATCAACAAATATTTACTCACATCCAATGTCGTTTGTCTTGTTCACCAGCAATAACTTCGTGTTTTGTTCAGATTTCGACTGAAAAAAATTAAAAAGGAATAAACGTTTATTTCTTTGGGCTAACAATATTTGAACTAATTGAAAAAGAAATCCCAAAAAATCACTTTCGATGTCAATACTGAATCTTCTAAGAATACACCTACTTGAAAACTTCACCTAGATATTATAATTATGAATTTAGTATCTAATTGCCAGACAGGTCTATCACATCCTGGATGGCATCCTTAACGGTATGAAAAAAATTTTATTTTTAAAAATGCCAACAGAATCCTTAGTAGAAGCAGCAGCGGTAACCACTACCGCCTCACCAAACAACATTCTGCACTCAGACGAAAGCAGACCCAAAAATTTTACCCACAACACAATGGGTCCAGCGCTCGAAGAGGCCAATTAAGACTGGTCCTCCGTGCGAGCTCCCGATGGTGACAGTCCCAGCAATCACCACCAAATTCCAAAACGTATACAAATTTCCAAGAAATGTAAACAGTTACAAGAGACAGAAATACTAAATCATAGAAAAAAGTCAAACTAAAAAGAAACGAGGCACCAGCAAGTTACCACGAAATGCTATAAAATTACGAAGAAGACAGAAGCAAAAACCAAAAAAAAACAAACAAACAAGCAACCAAAAAAAAATATATAAGGAGGCTGCAAGTAAAAAAAAAATTAGGGAAAAACTGTCACAACGACGATGATGCATGCTTGCCCACAGACAACAAAAAACAATATAATAAAAAATTTTTGATGATGCTGGCGTGGCGTCATTCTAGCTCTAAAAACAAAGAGCCTTAACTACTAAAACAAAGACGAAAAGAATAAAAATAATAACAACAACAATCACAACAAAAGCAATAACAATAACAAAAATCTCAGAAGAAACAAAAGAGATAAATAAATTAAAATCAAAGTAAATACAAAAACACAAACTCTATTAAAACATCCATACAATACAAATGCACACACGTATATGTACGTATACTCATGTCAAAGAATGGTCAACATTACTTGACTCAGCAAAAGGCGTGAGTTTTGTGGTTTTTGTTTTTGTCTCTAGAGCAATTCTTCCTAAAAAATAAAAGAATGTCAAAAAACCTTTAAATAAGAAAAAAGGTATCAACATCATTAACTTCTTGATTTATTAACGGTTACAGACACAAATAATGAAGATCGAGAAAAACTAGGAGAGTTAATAAAATCCCAAGAAAAATGTCTTTTTAAATGCCTTTAAAAAATTGAAAAAAGAAATGTATAAAAATATTAGTTTGAGATTTTTTTATTTAGAAAAATATTAAAATCACAAAACAACAATTAATATAATTTTTAAAGAATTATAAATATTTGAAAAATATTTCCGCAAAATTAAAATAAAAATATAATTTAAAAAATTTCGCAAAACATAATTTGAAATGATAAACAAAAATTTTATAAAATTTAAAATTTTTTTAAATTAAAAAATTAAATGCAATGAATAAAAATTAACACAAAAAATTAATTTGAAAAATTAATTAGGAAATATAATAATTTATTATGAGAAAGTTGGGAAAGGAATAAATGTAATAAAAACACAAACGGTCCGTGTATATGGAAAACAACAAAAAACAGCATCCAACAGTCCGTTTTAAAAACAGGCGAAGCAATAAAAAGAAATACTATTAAATATGTATCAATAATTTTGTTTGGAATGTAAGACTATTTAGGCAAATTATGCCAGAATTTATAAATTGATATACTCGCAATTTGAAATCGAACAATTTAGGTTCATCTTGGAATGAAGCTACAGCAATAGTGACGCAAATTCATCAAATATAGCCTTTATAAGGAGATTTACAGTAACCGAAATTTGTGATAAAAATCACACGCACTGATTTAAAAATATGGTAGAACTTTTATATATTACTTATCTATTAGTTCCATCCCTGCAAAAATGTAAACTTTCAACTTGTTACTTTAGTTACAAGTTGTTACTTGTTGTTTCAACGTGTTACTTTAGTGTTGAGAAGTCAAATTGTTATATGCCTTTTCGGAAGACTGAAATTTTCAGGTGTTTTCAACGATTTCGACAAAAATCAATTAGAAATTCGCAAGGCCACTTCATAAAAATTATCAAAGACATGACATAGAATTATACGCTAACAACCACAACGTCCAATAGACGAGCCAATAAACAAGAAGAACAAGGATGAAAATGAAAACAGAAGATTTTTAGTGAACTGACATAAATGATTGAAGTGACTGCGAAGCGATATTTTGAATTAAAATTGACAAATAAAAGAGCCAATTAATTAAATTTTAGAAATTTTAATTTTGAGTGATAAAATCAGAAATACCTAGAAATTTCTGTTAATTAGAAACATTAAAAAAATATATAAAACAAACACAAAATCAACTAAAATACTAAAAAAAAGAAAACTCCATTAAAATATAATAAAATTTTTTAATAGCTATAACGCCCCGAAAAACCAACAACGGTCGTAAAAACCACAAAATAAATTGCTTAAATTAAAAAGAAAACAAAACAGAAATAAATAAAACAAATAAAAGAAAGCAAAGCCCAAGAAGGTCGAAGAGCGAATATCGTCCAAACGGCGATCATTTAATTCAATTTCTTTAAAAATTTATCCTCTACGACAAGACACAATGCGAGAATCTGTCACAATGAAACTGCTCGGTTAAAACAAACGCGGATATACGATTCAATAATTTCATTTGAAATTTCTACGAAAATTTAAAGTGGCAAAACAAAAAAACAAGGAGTCACACACACGCACACACAAAACATAAAGATGTAAAATTCCGGGGGAAGGGTAGCGTCGGTTATTTGGATTTATGCCGACGAAGTGGTGACTGAGGCGATTACGATCGAAAGTGGTCAAATACTGAGTCTCGAATGAGGCCGACGATGGGCGGATGAAAACAAGAGCGCGATGGTTGGTTGGCGGGGGGGGGGGGGGTGGAGTGTAAAAAGAAATGCTTAAATGGCATGTACAGGTCGCTCGAATTGTGTCAAAACACAAAGTGTTTAATGTTCGGTGGTCAGGAAAGCGAACAACTCACGAACTAAAGGGATACGAGATAGTGACCAAGAGTACTAGTGTCCGAAGTTAACCTCCCTTCGACTATCGAACTATCTAAACTCCTTCCCCTCTTTATGTCTCTATCTATCTCTCTTCCTCCGTCTCTCTCACAAACTAATAGTAAAAGTGAAATTAGTAAAGGGTTCGTTAGTTATTAAGTTTTAACATGAAAAGCTTAAATGTACACCGAATATTTTTGAATAATTATTATTTATTATTTAAACATCGAATCACTTAAGGGGCTACATTCTATACCGGGAGAGGTATGATGGAGCGGTGAGAGGGGTGAGAAATTATTTGCATGAAAACACATTAATTTTTTCAAAAACATGTGTTTGGAATGAAAGTATAGAAGCCCTTTTTTAGAATACCTCTGACCGCCTCCACTCCCCACCCCTTACATACAGTGGAATTCTTTTTGTAACAGTTTTTAAGAAAGCTTTTAGAAAATTATAAAAAATCATTGCCGTTAAGAAGAACAAGCGTCGTTTCCGCAATGAACTAAAAACAAAACAACAACAACATAATTTCTTATTGATAGCCTCGAGTTATGAAGAATTAGAAGGAAAATTAGGAAAAGGGCACTTGAGGTTATTGGTAATCAAGCAAAGCATCGCCAACAAAGAATAACAAGAACACATATCACACATTTACAACAACAACAATGCAGAACAGCCAGACTAAAATAATATTTATGATAAAAGAAGATAGTATGAAGAAAATTGTCAAGAATTATGATTGGTATTAATAAAATATCCCCGCCATGAGTTAGGAGTAATTGGAGAGCGTTTTATAACAATGGATGCAACAACACCAAAGTAACAACGTCAAGGTCAAATTAGTTCCCTTATTTTAATACTTCGCTCAGGCAGTGGCGTCTGTAGCTGGCGTTTCTCTTCGACGGTAGACAAAATTCGAAGTCTTTAAACTAAAGTTTCTCTCGAACAAATCCGTGATATCTAGTGGCCGGTGTCCCGCCAACGAGGCCGATGTTGATCAATAGAACAATCTGCAATTCCGATTATGAGTACTTGATATCACTGACAGAGGCGCAACCAGCAGATGGGGCGGGATAAGGGAAAGGAGGAACAGATGATGGATAATGGTATTTCACAGGATTCAATATAGAAATGTATCAGACCCGACTGGCTTTGAAAAACAGTCTCACACACCGTCTCTCAGTTGCGGTGACGACAGAACACTGAAGGACAATTAATGTTTACCCTACAAAAATTAAAATCGCATTAAGCCACTTGTTGTACTTGCGGTCTTGTCTTTTTGCAAGCAA
Source organism: Physocephala rufipes (assembly GCA_963966595.1). Classification (NCBI taxonomy): domain Eukaryota; kingdom Metazoa; phylum Arthropoda; class Insecta; order Diptera; family Conopidae; genus Physocephala; species Physocephala rufipes. The sequence continues at coordinate 49,559,791 of OZ016501.1, forward strand.
AAATGAACGAAAAAAATGAATTGATAGTTGCCATTTGTATTTTTGTTGACGGTGTCGTCTATTCTTTATCACTGTTGTTGTTCTTGTTATTGCCATTGGCATTTCCTATTCTGTTAAGTCTAGTATGCGTTTTATTGTTGTTCTCTGCGAAATTCGAACGCCGAGCCTGAGAGAGTTTAAACGAGGTTCAGGGAAGCGGAAATGATGGATTTGAGCTTGTTCTGAAAAGTTGTTTTTTATTTAAAAAGCAAATTCTCCCTCCGGTTTTCCTTCTTCACGAATTTGTTTCGTTTATTGCCCCTTTCCCTTCGCCTGGTTCGTTTTTACGTTTTACATTTTAATTAAACCTAAAATAGTAAATTTATGTAACTATGCGAAAGGCATTAAAAACAACAACAACAACTACAACTACAACATCGCCAGCAAGTATTAAAATATACGCAGTCTCGTTTGCGTTGTCTTGCGTTGGAGGAAACAACAACTACAATCGCAATAGCAGCACCAACAACAAACATAACAATAATAATGTAATGATTTTTTTAGAAAAAAGAAGAACAAAAATCAAACGATGTCAGGCTTGAGCGCGGTTAAAACAATAGTCGCACCAACAACAGCACCAACATCAACATCAGCAGCAATAACAGCCATTGCCGCTAAGTGTTCCCAAAAAACCCAACGCAATTATAACACCGACATAAACAACAACATCGTGCAACACCGGCCAAAACCATGTTGCGGCTTCTTAACGCATGCAAAGCCAGTGCGTTTTCTTATGGGGTCATAAGTTCGCGGTTAACTCACCGCTACGACCTCGCTGATACCAACGAGCCAACGAGGGTTTGGTTTTAATGTGGCTCGACGGAAGCGCCATTAACGCGTTTGCACACGTTTGGTTCTCTACGATATACGTCGGGGGATAGAGGTATTGGTGGATTGGTGATGTTGTTGTTGTTGTTGCTGGAGTAGTAATGTTTGCAGAACAATTCTTAAAGGTTTACTTTCCTTCATTTGGTTAAGTTTTATTCATTATAAAAAAACAACAATAAGATACATTCGGCAGTTGCTCCTGTTGTTAATGCTTTTGTCGTTGTCGTTGTTGTTGTTGTTGTTGTTTACTACGCTCTTAAAACAAGAAATATTTAAAGAGATTACAGTCGAATTTTTTGTATACTGCGGCCAAATAAAGATGTTGTTTTTAGCTGTTGTCGTTGTTGTTGTTTTTACTTTAAAGAGACAAAACTGAAACAATTTGAACAGTTTCTCTCGAACAAATCCGTGATATCTAGTGGCCGGTGTCCCGCCAACGAGGCCGATGTTGATCAATAGAACAATCTGCAATTCCGATTATGAGTACTTGATATCACTGACAGAGGCGCAACCAGCAGATGGGGCGGGATAAGGGAAAGGAGGAACAGATGATGGATAATGGTATTTCACAGGATTCAATATAGAAATGTATCAGACCCGACTGGCTTTGAAAAACAGTCTCACACACCGTCTCTCAGTTGCGGTGACGACAGAACACTGAAGGACAATTAATGTTTACCCTACAAAAATTAAAATCGCATTAAGCCACTTGTTGTACTTGCGGTCTTGTCTTTTTGCAAGCAAAAATGAACGAAAAAAATGAATTGATAGTTGCCATTTGTATTTTTGTTGACGGTGTCGTCTATTCTTTATCACTGTTGTTGTTCTTGTTATTGCCATTGGCATTTCCTATTCTGTTAAGTCTAGTATGCGTTTTATTGTTGTTCTCTGCGAAATTCGAACGCCGAGCCTGAGAGAGTTTAAACGAGGTTCAGGGAAGCGGAAATGATGGATTTGAGCTTGTTCTGAAAAGTTGTTTTTTATTTAAAAAGCAAATTCTCCCTCCGGTTTTCCTTCTTCACGAATTTGTTTCGTTTATTGCCCCTTTCCCTTCGCCTGGTTCGTTTTTACGTTTTACATTTTAATTAAACCTAAAATAGTAAATTTATGTAACTATGCGAAAGGCATTAAAAACAACAACAACAACTACAACTACAACATCGCCAGCAAGTATTAAAATATACGCAGTCTCGTTTGCGTTGTCTTGCGTTGGAGGAAACAACAACTACAATCGCAATAGCAGCACCAACAACAAACATAACAATAATAATGTAATGATTTTTTTAGAAAAAAGAAGAACAAAAATCAAACGATGTCAGGCTTGAGCGCGGTTAAAACAATAGTCGCACCAACAACAGCACCAACATCAACATCAGCAGCAATAACAGCCATTGCCGCTAAGTGTTCCCAAAAAACCCAACGCAATTATAACACCGACATAAACAACAACATCGTGCAACACCGGCCAAAACCATGTTGCGGCTTCTTAACGCATGCAAAGCCAGTGCGTTTTCTTATGGGGTCATAAGTTCGCGGTTAACTCACCGCTACGACCTCGCTGATACCAACGAGCCAACGAGGGTTTGGTTTTAATGTGGCTCGACGGAAGCGCCATTAACGCGTTTGCACACGTTTGGTTCTCTACGATATACGTCGGGGGATAGAGGTATTGGTGGATTGGTGATGTTGTTGTTGTTGTTGCTGGAGTAGTAATGTTTGCAGAACAATTCTTAAAGGTTTACTTTCCTTCATTTGGTTAAGTTTTATTCATTATAAAAAAACAACAATAAGATACATTCGGCAGTTGCTCCTGTTGTTAATGCTTTTGTCGTTGTCGTTGTTGTTGTTGTTGTTGTTTACTACGCTCTTAAAACAAGAAATATTTAAAGAGATTACAGTCGAATTTTTTGTATACTGCGGCCAAATAAAGATGTTGTTTTTAGCTGTTGTCGTTGTTGTTGTTTTTACTTTAAAGAGACAAAACTGAAACAATTTAAGAATTAGTAAAAATTTGTTTAACGAAACGGCTTTTGTAAAAACTATCACGCCTCGTTGCTTCACAGCATACGCACTTTATTACACACGCACACACGCACACACATACATACGCAAATACATAAAATGTATGGGAATAATGGATAAAGTATCGCTAAGACTGTGCCACGCTTTACAATCTTGTTAAAAATAATTTCAATTTTTTTTTGCAAATTTCTTTCAGAAGGTCGCGAATGTGTCAACTGCGGTGCAACCTCGACTCCTTTATGGCGACGTGATGGCACGGGTCATTATTTGTGCAATGCCTGCGGTTTATACTATAAAATGAATGGACAAAATCGGCCGCTAATTAAACCAAAGCGAAGATTGGTAAGTCTTAAAAGAGGGAGAAAAAGGGCTTAAATGCAAGATAGTTATTTTAGAATGCGAGCATCTTTCTGCCGCCGCCATCAGCCCCCTCACCCACCCCGCAAATGGGTGTTACAATCTAATCATTAAGTCTAGAAGGTACTTTCATTTTAAAGAGAGAGAGAGAGGAGTGGCTTAGACATAACAATTCGTGCCAACAAAAAATTTTAAATAATTATAAAATTTTATCTGTTCTAAAAAAAACAACAACAATAACAATAATCGCACGAGCATCGTTTACAATCTGTCGGTTAATTTTATTACGAAGCGCGTGGTCGTTACAACAAACAAAAAAAACATTAAATACCGAATATGTCGTCGAGCAGCTCAAATGTCATAATATTCTTGGAAATTAAAATTTATTATATAATTTCATTTCTGACAACATCAGACGACGAAACAAACGATAAAATGTTTTAATGGCTACGATCACTTAAACCATTTAAAGAGATCACAAGAGAGAGAGAGGGTGGGAGGAAGATAGGTAGAGAGATTTAGCTGAAGAGAGAGGACAATGAAATAGGCGGACAGACAACACGACTCCGCTCTTTCGATCTGATCATTTCCATTTCTCATCCATCCATTTCTCATCCATCCAACCCTTCCATTACTTTCCGATTCGTATCTGTTGATCTAGATGTGTTTATAGATATAGCTGTTTTTTCAATAGCTACTTCTGCTTCAGCTCGTTTATAGTCTTATTCTTCTTCTTCTTCTTGTTCTCTTCCCTCGTCTTCATCTTCAACCGTTTGTTTCTGTTAATTTTTTTTATATTTTCTTCTTATTTTTATTTAATGGACTAAAGGTTTTCTGATGAAGTTGGCACCTGAATTCGATTTTGATGGCGCCAACTACATCAAAAATTATGTACTCCTTACAACGTCATCAATATTTTTTCAAAAAAAAAGAAAGATAACAACAACAAGAAACTTAAATCTAAAATGACCATTTCGTATGAATTCAGTCTAGGAGTAAATAAAACAATAACAATAACCAAAGCAACAACAAGACCAAAGACCCAAGATAGTCACCAAAAAAGGGAGGCATGAATTGGTCTATTAGTAGCGAGTATTACCGAGGTTCGTTTTGAGTTTCTGGTTCGACTCAACCGATTTCTTGTAGTGTTGATTATGTTGAATGCATTTGATTACCATCACATTATCATAAATATACCATTATTACCAATATAATGCAAGTGTGTGTGTGTTTGTGCGTGTGTGTAGACGGGTTTGTGTTTATCCCAATCTAGTTGTCATCATCAACATCGAAACTCGAGGGAATTCCCAAGAAATTCACAGCAGGAAGGCGTAGACTCAAGCCGTTCGATGCAATTGTTTGTTGCGGTTGTTTGTTGATGACACTTTTACTGCCTGCAAGAAAATATGCAACAAATTAAAATTTATGACGAAATGAAGAAAATTGCTGATGTTGGTGTTGCAGCAAGAGAGAGAGAAGGCAAAGAACAATCGGAAAGGCCAGAAAAACCACCTTCGTATTGTTTTCTTCATCAGAATATTTGTTGACAATTCTAAAATGCAAAAGGTTCTCTTTATTACTAATCACCATACTCATCAACACCATAATAACCATCATCATAATCATCTTAGTCATCATCATCATCATTGTCATTATCATCACAGACAGTTGCATTTGTTAATTAGCATTGATTTGGTTTGGCTTTATATCCGCGACATTGACTTGCAAGGACCGTCAAATCGCGAAGTAACTGAACAGGTTGCGCCTAATCAAAGTCACAACGACTGGCGTTTGCACCGCTTGCAAGTCGATGCTATTTAAAAGGCAATTCAATTGTTTCATTCCGAAGTCAATTGTTGATTTCGAAGTCGGCGTTACCGTCCGAGGCATCGTCACACACACACACACACACACATACTGATGCTACACACAACATTGCCTTTGCCGCCCTTTCCCGGTATCCCTCGTTTCTTGTGAATCTTCCCTGGTTTTTTTTTTACCGATGCTCTACCAAGACTTTCTCGATTCTTCCATCATCTTTCGCGGTCTCTGTCGGTCGTTACCGTCGGCAAATTCGCCGCCGTCACTGCGGCTGCGATACCACACAATGGATCATTTTGGGTGGCAATTGAATTGATTTAAATGTTTTAAATACTACCAACAATTCAGCCGAATGACGCCGTTTGTTAACTTTTCGCTGGATTGTTTTTTTTTCAATTTTCATATTATTTCTCTTTGGGTTTTTGATCTCTTATGGTCTGATATTGTTATTGTCGTCGTTTATCTTCTTTTTTCTTGCTCTACCGCTGAGTTTTTTGTGAAACAAGTGCGCCAAACGGTAGCACTCACACTCATACGATATTACAATAATAGTCCGTCTCATTAAGTTATGTACATATACACTCGTTTGTGAAAACCGGCCAGTTTTCCAGCCGGTTTTTGTTGGTGTAAACCGTCAGCTTAATACACGTATATCAAGCATATCAAGCTATGTTCTTGATGATATTGAATATACCATCTGTAGATTTTTTATTATCACCGAGTGCTTGCTTTATTCTTTCTAAGATTTATTGAATTAAATTCATAAAGGTTTTCCTGAAGGATTTTAATCGCATCTGATTTTGATGATTTCATTCGCAAAAATTAAGTTAGTCGAGATTTAGCCAGGAGAAAAACCAAGAGAATTGATAACTCTGGGATCGAATGAATCATTGACTTAGAGACTTATTATCTTCATATTTCACCTTCAAAATATTTGCTTTTGAATTTATTTTTAACCTCGTTTATTTTTAGTTTTGAATTAAATCGTTTGATCACCTTTTTTAAATGTTTCAAGAGGGGTTTTTTCTGCTGCAGCCTCCGGCACTACAGTAGATTTATTTATTTAATTACTATTTAAGAATACGCGAGTAGTCACCCTGTTGGGGTGATTAATAGTAAGAAGCTATTAGTTCCCAACAAAACACACTGAAAAGGAAACAAAAACGAACAATTAAAAAAGGCAGGAAAACATGCCAGAATTAGCCAGCCAGCATCCGGCTCTCTTGACGGCACGCCGATTAAACAGCAAAGCTGCTGCTTGAAAGGAAACTGCGCGCTCGATTACGGCGCTATCGAGCTGCTCGTTGCGAAAACAATTGATTTTCCTCGAAGTAGTTTCTGAGTTATTTTTAAAATATTGAAAAACAGTCTCACCTTGACTGAATTAATGGCCGGTATCGATGTGCACACACCAGCTGGATAATTCAAGCCAAGCCCGACTCGGCCCGACCCAGATGATATATTTGCCATTATTATGCAAATCAAACAGATCTAGAGATTTATTTCATTCGCAATGATTGGAACTTCGAGCTAATCGATCAAGCCATTTAAACGTATTCGGTTTTATTTCATAATGATCAGGATTTTGTATTTTATTTAATTAAAAAAAACAATTTCATTTAAAAAAAATACACAGATGGACGTTCTCAAGATGGACACCATTTCAGTTTTCATTGAAGGCCGTATAAAGTTTATGCTTCTTCTGCTTGAACTTGACTCAGCAGGTTCACGGTAGACACCCGCACGAAAACACCAACAACAACAAAACCAATACAACAATAATAGTAACAATAGTAATAGCGAATTCCTAATTCATTCTTGTTTGTCGCTTTGGTTGTTAATTTTATAATAATTACCGCGAAAGAAATGCAGCAAATGATTTACAAATAAACAAACAAACAACAACAACGACAACAACAACAATTATTAACAACAATAATAAAAGCAATAATAATAACCTTAACAAGAACAATGACGACAACAAATACAATAACAACTACTCATTATTTTGCAAAGTATTTACAACGACAGCAACAATTACAACAACAACAACAGCAACAACACCGAAATATAGTAGACTCTGCTCGTCGTCACTTGAATACGACGTGTTTTTCGTAAAAAATCGTGACTTAAGGCAGTAAACTGCAAAAAAGGCAGTGTAATGTCTTAAGAAAAATAAATAAAAGGAAAAGAAATTATAAGAAATAAATTATTTGTCATGTGAGGTTAGGTCGAATCGGTTTTATACCCTACACTTTTTAAAGGAATTTAATGAAATTTGATGTTTACTCCATTTTTTTATTCTTATTAAATTTTACATTATTTATTAAAATTATTAAAAGCTTTAACTGAAAAGATTTTCTAAAAGCTTTTAAAAACCAAATTTTTAGTAACATAAAGGCGTTTTGAAGAAATGATCACTCATAATCAAATGACCAGAAAAAGCTATTAAAAATGTTTATCATGCTCGATTCATTCGAAAGTCTTTCAAGTATTTCGTTCAAAAGTTTTGACATATTTTTCTAAAAATAGGCTTTGCAGTCCCCAGAGTTTCTGGAGGTTTACTGAATTTGGAATTAAAGAATTTTCGTTTCGTTTCGAAGAAACCATCGTTTCGCACATTAAGAGTTTCATTTCTATATCGGGAAGCTTTGGAATGAAAAGTACGATTTGTTCTTAAATTTAAAAAAGTTGAATGAAAAGGTTGAATAAAAATTCTTACGGTCGAACTCTATCTTCCAGCTCAAGCCTTCCAAGGTTGTCTTCTTCTCCGTAGGAAAATATTGTCACGTAAGAAATACCCAAATATTGCATTTTTCTTAGGGTAAAAGGCAATCCAACACGACTAAGATCTATCGTAAAATCTTCTTTCAAGCGTTAAACTAATAACGAATGCATAGTATGCGTCTTCTCTGTTTCTTGCCATTGTTCGTTTTCTTGTTGTCACTGCTGCTGCTGCCGTTGCTGTTGCTGTTGTAGTTGTTGTTGGCATAATTAATTTCGATATTCACACAATAAATTTTTATCTAAACGATGTTATTAACTTGTTTCTAATAATAATCATAATTCTTCTTCTATTTATTTCTCTTGCTGATTTTTTAATATTTTATTGTACATTAAAAACGTCAACGTATTTCACGATAAGATTAATTTTTTTCACTTTGTTTTTTGCATTAATTATTCTTAGTATAAAATTTATATGGTCGCCTTGCAAGGCGATGCTTCTTCAATGAAACACAAAGAAGATAAAGTCAAAAGAACAAAAAATGACTGGGCGGGTAAATCCGGAGTTGGGAGACAGGGTATAAATAATTACAACAACAATAACAACAACATAATTAAAATTAAAAAGGCAGGTGTTTTCGAAACAATTGCAAGACTTTTAAAATATTTTCTCTCTTTTACTGTTAAAGAAGAGTACTCTCTTTTACTGTTAATACAACTCTCTCGTAAGAGTTCAAACGAGAGAAAAAAAGAGCAATTACAACAAATTAGCACATTTTTAATCAATAACAACAACAACATTAACAATCACGGCACAACTTTCAACAGCTTCTTGACAAGTTTTTTCCTCAAAAAAAAAGTAATGATAGTATGCTCATGCATATGGTAGCCCAGATTTCTGGCCTTGAGATAATCATCAGCTTAGTTCAACTTCCGCGGTCTTTGCTAATTTAATGCTTTTTAATAAAAATCCATAAATTAAAAACCGTGGGAATATCTCAGATCGCTCGAACGAATCGAAGAAAAAAATCGATGTAAAACAAAACCTGATTAATTTTTGGCAGTAGACCACATTCGATTTGGGAGCATATGGTGGGCTGAGACGCCAAAAAATTAGCTGCTCCAGAGAGGCACAGAAAATCATTAAAAACCCGATCAGAACTATTGGCGAGGCGAAAAAATCGATTTTGATCGGACGAAAGACCTTCCCTGTCCGAAATAAATAAATCAAAAATTCATGGTGACTTTATCGAACCTGCTTCAGCGTCTATGTTAACACTGTTTCCCTCTCCATTCCCCTTACTACACCACACATTTTCCACTTTACAGAAACGAGTTCATTGTACGCTCGCAAAAGCCATCGAAAGTCTTTCGGTTTTAGGGAGGCGTAACTGTGCTGAAGGTATTAAAAGCTAGATCTTGTTAAGACAAAATCTGATGCCATATCAAATTGAAACGTGGTTAATATTGTTATTGGCAATATTTCGTCAAGCAGCAGCAGCGCAAACAAAATATTGACGTCGAGGAACAAGTGGCTGAAACCGAAACAAGGCAAAAAAGAACCAATTTCAGAGTTAACGATATCAAAGCATATCGATCCTTAGGGATACACGCGCATACTGAAGACTCTGCCATCAGTTAGTTAGTCAGACAATCGGTCAATCTGTCAGAGCATCAGTCAGTCCATCAAAAAAAGCCTCTATATGTTTGATTGAAGATCAATTAAAAAATAACGATATCAAAAAGACAACAAATATTATAAAACAGCAATCGACAGGAGCACGAATAAGAACAAAAACAACCGAAAACATAATTTTTTTTGTTTTCCACTTCGAGGCATATTGAAACCTACAACAACTACAAATTTAATGAAACTTTTTCTGAAACCTCGGGTCATTTCTTAAGATCCGGGCAGTCTCCTCTTCGCAGTGACGTACTGCCCGCTTTTGAAAGGGGCGTAACCGGAGCATAATGAAACAAGCCACGTGATGTATGCAGCCACCACTGCTATTAACACTGCTACAACAAACACTACTACTACTATTACTACTATTATTGTTATTATTATTACAAATATTTTTACTACTACTGCTACTACTACTATTGCAATTTCCCTACTACCGCTACTACTATTACTGCTCCTACTATTACAATTTACTACTACTACTATTACTACTACAACTGCGATAATTATAAAATATAACTACAAAATAACTAAAATACTAACAATAACTATATTATAACATAACAATAACAATATTACAACAACAAATGTAAAAATTCAGAATTATTTTTAAACGTGAAAATCTTTAAACCATAATTAACTCTCTTTGAATCGATCGTCGACGAATCACCAACCATGAAAAGCTTTAAGTTATAATCAATTTGAGTTAACCTTCTTGACCTTGAAAAATTCGCAGATGTTCTCGAAGAGTCTTTTAGGGATATGGCGTGTGGAAAAATCATCTCCAGAAGACCACCTACAAAAAATCATCACAAAGCATCGAAGCCAATGCTTCATCAACGTCCTTTGTAGGGTTTGAGCTTTTCAAAAGTAGTATGGTTTGTTTGTAGTAATCAACGACTATATATTTTCGACAATACAATTTTTAAAACAGTTGGCAAATTTTGTTGGCAAATCCCCAAAAATGTTTCCTTCCAAAAATGATTCCGTCCAATAAATGTTTCCTTTAAAAACTGCTCTTTTTCAATGATTTAAGATTGACTCGTTTTACACGAATTGTTTGTTATGAAAATGGTTGCCGGTTCTCGTTATTTCTTACTAAATTTTCTAATCGGTCTCCTTTTTTTGGAATCGAGGACTTATTCTCCCTCAAATAAAACTACTGAATTATTAAAACCACAACAACGACAACAACAACAACAGCGCACACTTGTATGTATATACGTTAGTATACGTTTTGACCAAAACACACAAGCTTTGTCCCGTGACAACAACGGTCACAAAAGTACTACAACAAAAACAATAACAAGAGCAAACATATGAAATAGAATTGGACGAAGCAAGAGCAAGCGCGCGTGTTAAATAGACATCCATTTCGTCGAATAATAGCGTCGTAGCTTGAATGGGTGGTACGATTTCATAGGTAACGACGACGTACCGCCGGACAACGGCAAGAGCGAGTAGAATATTTATTTATTTAGTCAACTGCCAACAAAAACCAGACCGGTGACAAATATTAATGACGATTTTCATGCCTTCCAGGGACGATGCCATGACATGACATTCTCGGACAAGCGGAAAGACTTGGCTACTGTTCAGCGCGAAGGGTTTGCTGGCCGCTCGCATTGGAGCATTTCGTTCGATAGTTTCGTTGATTGTCAGTACGCGTCGGGTGCGGGTCGCGGTGGGAAAGGGGAGGGGAGATAAGGAATAAGCAATTGTTTAAAATTTATAAGATACTTTAAATTGATTTTGTCGTCAGTAAAGTGTTCGGTTAATGTTTTGTCGTTGGTCATAAAAATCACTGATTACCCAAGCACCGAAATGAATGACCGCGACTGAATGATTGACTGAGTGGGCTGGCAGTCATTATTATGTTGTTATATTGTCTCTCAGCAACAATTTATGTCACTGCGAGGTGAAATTTTGTGATTAAAATGAAATAGCTGGTGGCAATTGATCGATCGTTGGTTGGACAGACAAAATTGAAAAAAAGACAATTGAAAGGAAAAAAATCAAATTTTGATCGTTACAGAAGGAACGGTTTTTAAGAATACTTGGCAGCGATTTTTTACCTTATCGGAAAAAACAATTTTTTTTTCTTTATTTTCTAACAGAAAAGGCATTAAAACCTCACCTTCGTGATTTCTCTAGAGGTTGACCTATGCGATATAATATGTGCATATATAATATATGCATTTTTGTATATCTATTTATGCCAGCTTCTATTGCCCGCACTGATCCCAGGCTAAAATTGAAAAACGTATTCGGAATCATATTTGAAAAATTAAGTGCATGAGAAAATCGTGACTAGAAACATGTTAACCTAAATTTTGCTTAAAGCAAATGTTATTCCTGTTTGAGGACACGCGTTTTAATGAATTTTATCTTTAAGGAGTAATTTATGCTGTTTTAAAAGTGTCCTTTAATTGATTTTATATTCCTGAAACGTTGTGGTATTTTTTCAATGATTCATTTGTTTAACTCGCGCTTAAATAATTTATTATTCGCTCCCTTCCATTTATTATACGCTCCTTCTTGTTTCCTCTCACTTTTGGACACTTTCTCTGAAATATTGTTTCCCATTTTTTCTCTCTCTGTCTCTCTCCCTCTTCCTCGCTCTTTGGAAGTATGTGCCAAAGAAGGCTTCATTTTGGTACAACAATTTCTATTAATATAAAAGTAAATTTAACATAATAAAAACAAGAGCAATAACAACAACAACATATGCTACTGAACTATTACTACTACTACTACTACCACTGCTATTTCTATTACTGCCGTTACGACTACCATAATAACAAAAACCCAGCCAATCACCAAAGCATTTGGCAATCGTATACAACAATCTCTCGAATTGAAAAGGAAAACACCCCTCGTTGATTGTCTTATTTTATATGAAAAAATCAACCCTCCATTCGCTTAGGCAGCAAACTACTAAAGCCGCTTTTAAGAACAAAACTACACCGGAATAATCATTACGTATTCACTTCAAAACTTATTTATAATTTCGAACAACAAACCCTAACACAAAATTATAGAAGAAACTAAAGGTGTTTTCGCACCCGGCTTAACACAAATTCCGCGAGGAGGGTAGAATAAAAGTAATTTTCTAAATTCGAAAAGAAAAGTCGGTTATAAAATATTTATTTTTCAATTTCTTGAAAATTATTTTCAAAAAGTGTAGAAAAGTCTTTAGAGAATAAAAGTGACCAATCCACTTACATTCCTGGCGGTTTTCTCTCTCTCTCTCTCTGTCTCTGTCTCTGTGTCTATGTCTTTTTGCTTTCTTTCCCTTTAACTGTCTTTTGTCTAAAAAATGCTTTTATAGAAAAATAGGAATAAAAATAATGGACTTTTCGATTTGTTCAACTTTGTAAGTGTTTTGCCGACGGGCAGAATTTTGCTCTCGCAGCAGCCCGTTTTGTTGTCCTCTTTCTTTCTGCTGTATCACCCTACATCATTCTTTATCTTGTTCATGTTGAGTTTTCTCTAACGTCAACCCCTCCAAAATGGTAGTGAGAAGATATGTAGGCGCAGTAAAGGGGGCAGTTATGTATATAAGTACATATATTATATCAATAGAATTATATACATTATGCCATATATCTATGGCTCTATATGCTCTATGGTAGATGGTCTATATACATTTTATATATAAATCACAGCCATCAGTATCATCTTATCTTTCCTTCGCAGACTTCAGATAGAGAGAAACTTTTTTATTTGTATCTCGTAGATAGATGGCATCATATCAGCGCAACGGTCGGCAGTCACTGCATTAGTGTTAGTTCGATTGTATAGATACGTGTAAATGGGTGTTCGTATCTGCAGATGAATCAGTGTTTGCGTGTTTGGAAATAAGGGTTGCTCAGTAAATATGTATAGAGAATTATATATAGTATGTACTAAAGATATATAGAGTATATAAAAAATCATAAAAGTCGCGTCTACGGGAGTACCATTTACTTGTTATTTACCAATTTTGATTTATGTATCACACCAAACAAGAGAGAAAGACTAACAGAAGGAAATAGAGAGAGAGAGAGTCGCGCGAGCGAGGGAGAGAGATAAAGTGATAGTTGATAGAGAAAATGTCGTTCTGTGCGCGTTTTTTATATCTACAAAGATTTTTAACTGCGCATTATCTAAGATAGCAAAGGACATTGCCTTCTGGATGGTGTTGGTGTTTTGTCTCAGCAACGAAACACATAAAAAAGATTCCTTAAATATTTGCACAATTTGCATTCTTTTTGTTTTGTTGCCAAACCAAATATTTTTTCATTTGAAATACAGTGACATAAATTTAATTCCAAAATGAAGGAAAGGAAAGAAATTATTAAAAAAAATATTTTTTTAGAATTCATTAAGGCTATTTAAAACGTCCTTTTCCTTCAGAAAATTTCAAAAAAGAAATCAGCCTGTGAACCACCCTGTTCTATAAATATTTCAATATAAATATTTATCTAAAAATATTTGAAACCGTTATCTCCTACCGCCTCCCATTTAATCAAATTTTCTCCACAAAATTTCTTAATTTGGTTTCGTTTTTTCCGTCGACGTATCAATATTCATTCTATCAATATAAAAACCAAGTAAGACGTTTTTTATCGTTTGTCAATCTTATCAATGACAGTATTTTTCTCTATCGAAATGTTCTTTTCAGCACAAGTGTAAAATCATCAAGACCGTCGTCATTTTATTTGTTTTTTGATTGTTGGTGGGTCTTGCGACGAGGAGCGTTTTTCAATCCTAGAAAGAAGGGTAACTCTAGAAAATGATAACTGACAAGCACCAAAATATCGGTGGAGAAAACAAACAAAATTATCTTTGTTTAAATTAAAATAAATCAATTTTTCAATTTAAACAATTTGATGTAATCGACGAAAGTGATATAGTCGGTGCACCTGATATGAAATTAATATTTGTTTTTTCAAAAAAATTAAATACGAAAAAGTAGTCAAGTGTTTTCTGATTTTTTGGGTTTCTCTGATAAGAATTTCCTTCAGAAACAACAACGGCTGTGACAATTTTTGTCAACAATTTTAAAATACAAAATCAATTCTCGTTCTATTTTTTTTTGAAGGCAATTCAATTTATTGTAACGCGTTCATTAGAAATTATATCACATGTATTGCAATGGACTAAAAAAAATTACAAAATAATCATTTCTTTATATTTAGTCACAAAATGAGGAAAAAAATAAAAGAAATAGATAAGCAAATATAAAAAGCAGGGTTAAAAATTATATTAAAAAATGATAGAAAGAATTCTTCGGTGGGTAGGAGAGGAAGATTGTCTCGTTAAATTAAAATCAATTTTAAAAATAAAATCATTGGTGCTTAGGCGACAACACGATCTTTCGATTTTGTCGACGTATGTTAGTCCTAAAGGACTAAAGGAAGCGATGCTTTGAGAAGGTTTACTTGTGTCTTTCTAAAAAAGGCACAATAACTTACTTGTGTCTTTCTCTGTAGACATTATTCAGGGCGTTAAACCCCACCCAAGAATATCTAAAATGTGGTTTTCATTAACTGATTTCAAAGTCTATCGCCCATTCGCACGCCTGACCGTCTAAAAAGACTTAAATTCTTTTAAATTCTGAAACGTTTTGACCTAGATGATTTTATTTACACTAAAATTCAGGCTATGCTTAAGAAAATGAAGACCACATAAATATCGATTTTCGTAAAAATTCAATTCTTCAACTTTCAGTCATATTTTTTCAATTTTCAGTCAATTCAATAATTCCATTTTTTATATTAATTTTTTTAAGCACAAACATTGTTTCCGGAATAACTAAAATAAATTTTTAAACTGCCGCTGAGTTCCAAACGTGAAATCTAAAACGAACCGGCCGCGCCGCGGCGGCCATTTTGAATATCGAATATTGAAATATCTCTTTTTAACATCTTTGGCCCCCTTATGACCTCTGCAAATGCGATATTTCGTCGAGAGTGATGCTAGATTTAAATAATTTAAAAAACTCATTGCATGATTTTACAATGAAATCATGAGTTTAAAAATGGCGTCACAAAACGCACAGCTATAGAATTTATTGCATTCGTTCGACTTGCTATTTTATTTATTTATTTATTTTTTATTTTTTTTTTTTTTTTTTGTTTCGCTTCGGTTAACTTTTTTGACCTCAAATAATTTTTTGCATGAAATTATATTTTTCACGAAAAAATGCGTTGTAGCGGGCGTTATTTTAGTCTCGGTTGTTATTGTTGTTCTTGTTGTTGTTGGATTATTGATTTTTCCATCCATGAATAAATCTCTCAGGTGCGACCTTTTTACATTCATTCATTCGTTCGTGGCCCCTAAGTGTTGCACGCCACTACATCCATCAATCACAACAATCGAAAAACGAACAAAGAGCGTTAAATTATGGAGAAAAAATTGATTATATGCATTTGTGTCTGTGTGCGTGAGTGTTGTTGTTAAAAGTGAAAGTGTGGGATGTTTTTGGGCATCGTTGGATAGCACGCATGTGTGTGGGTGTCATACAAATTGCAACGGCGTGTATAATGTTTTAAAGAAACTTCAAGAAAACGTTGACATTTTTAAGTTTTATCTTCAATTTAGTTTTATTACTTTTTTTCGTTCGGGAGCGCCATTTTGTTTCGTTCAATGCACTGGCTCTCGCTTTAAATTCAGTTCAATTAATTTTGTCAATTTTTGACAGTTTGTCATTTTTTGTCGCCTATTATTGTTGACAAAGATTTATGCTGTCGCTGAAGGAGTCGTCGCGTAAGGAATTGTAGATTTTGTTTTTGACGAGAGTGGGTGCAAAATATTGATGAATTGTGTGGATGGATCAATGTAATGATTGAAATAAATGAGTGAGCTCAAAATGAAAACAAAATTAAATTGAGAAAAAATAAAATAAAATAATCCCAATACGTTGGAGATTGGTAGCGAAAAAAATCATTCTTTTAGACAATTTATTAAAAAATTTTATTAAATACTCATTTCTTTTCCTTTCAAAGGAGAAAAAATTGTATGTTGTCTCCGGTCTCACTTAAAACAATTATATCACAACAATGACAACAACAACCAGAATGACAAGAACAAGTAACCACCAGCAGCAGCATTCTCCTTTGAGTCTTTTTCCAGTTTCTTATTGATCGGTGACAAACGCATTTTAAACGATTTAACAAACTGACAACATTCTCTTATACATCCTGCAACAACTTCAGAAGCGCACACACACTCACACTCACACACACACACTCGCTCAATCACATTCGTGCTCTAACAACAACAACAACAACATCAGCAATACTAACTTTAGTTAACAGCAGCATCAATTCATTAAAACGACAATCTTAACAAAACTGCCCGAAAAAAGAGGCACAAAAAGGCACTGCTGTTGCTGTTGTTGTTGTTGGTGTTGCCGGTGTTGTTGTTGCTGTCGCTCCTTGCTTGTTTCCACGAATTGCATTGCAACGCGTTGATATGCGTTGTACGTGTTCGTGTCTACATTCACGTTCGTGTTCGCGTTCGCGTTATTTTAATAAAGTATTAAACGAAGAATGACAGAAAGCAAAGACAAAAACAACAAATCAAAAAGCAAGAAAGCCAAAATAAACTAAAATGATGCCTCCTCTTTTAGAAAAAATCTCGTACTTCTGCTGCTTTTGTTCCCGTCACCGATTTTTTTGTTTCTGCTGGTTTTGCTCCGTGCACTTCTGCTGCGTCTTAGTCCTGCCGTATATTATATTTCACGCTATTTCTGGGTTAGCTTCAGTGATACCTTAGCTTCTTTTCAGTGTACGTCGTTAGCTTTAAGAATCAATTTCCAAAACGTTTTCCCTTTTTCACTCCTTAAGAATTTCGTCTTAGCTTTCCAGTCACCTGAAAACGCGGAGCTTCGCAATTTAGTTTTGTACCCACGATTACCTGCAAGTGTTTGGTAACACACACACACACATAAGGTGTGTTATGTCAGTTAGCATTTTATATTATGTTGGTCAAGTGAAGTAATTTTTCGTGTCTTCTTACGAACCTTACGTTCTCATTACTATTTTTTCTGTGAAAAAATCAGGAGTGAAAAAATTTTGACTGAAAATATTTATGTAATTTTTTAATATTAAATCATCAAATTTTGAAATTAATTTTGAGTCAAAATCCACAACTTTTACTTTTGTGCTTCGCGATTTTCAGTTTTCTGAACATTCAAAGTGTTTCAAGCATTCAAAACGATTTTCCTTAACCTTGAATGTCCAGAAGTATGAATGATCGACGAGTAACGGATTTTAAATAGTGTTCAATTTCAGATTTCACAATTCCTTTGCAGTTTTTATATTATTATGTTTCTGTTATTCATCTGAATTTCTTACGGCTAGAAGATTCGAAATTGACTTCGATAAACGTTACTTTTTCTACTGCGTTTCCTTTCCACATTCCTTTCCCGCACTTTCTTTGTTTAATATCTATCTTATACATCCTTCATAATCCTTTTCTTACTCTTCCGTTTTATACTCCGTTTTCCATAACCCGTTTAAAAACTCAAATTTCCCATTTCTTTGCCCTACTACTTTTTACACATTACCTTCGTTTCATTTCGCCTACCTTTTTTCGTACTCCCTTTTTTCTCTTCATTCGTATTGTACCTTTTTTACTCTTTCTCGCTTATATTACTTTTTTACTCTTTCTCCCCATTACCATTCTTCAAATCGTTTTCACGCATATTCATTTTCTACTCCCATTTTCATTTTTCTAATTGATACTCCTCTTTTCCACTCTTCCACTTCCAAAAAAATTTTATCATATACCTTTACAATATTTCCCCTCTTTATCCTCTTTTTATTTTCACACTTCCTCTTTTACACTGCCTTTTTCCGTATTTCTTCATAGTTTACCATACTCGTCTCACACACTACTCTTTTACAATCATCTTTCGTGCTCCCCTGGTACTCGTACACTAGTTTCCTATTTTTTTTTCTTCTAAGTCTATCGATAGTCAGTTTGTCTTTTCATCTTTGCCATGTACCGTTTTGTCGTGTTATCGAATTGCTCTGTTACGGGTTGTCGTCTCCAGCGTGAAATATTTGCGTATTTTCAGTAATTATTTGACGACCTGATTCCAAAAGCAAACTATCTACAAGCGACAGAATTCTAAAATTATACAAATCGTGACAGAGGTATAGAGGGTGTGAAGAAGAGAGTCACAATTGTGGGAAGAAATCGGGGAGGGGGAAAGAGAAGGAATAAATGAACAGAATTAAAACGTTGTCGAACTAAATGAGGATGAACGAAATGTTGTTCTCTTAGATTTTTAAATGAGACTAAAATGCCAAAGCACAACAACAACAACACCGGCCCATAGCAGCAGAAACAACAACATCAACAAACAACTTTGCAAGTATATAAATTAAGTTGTTAACATGACAATTCGACAAAGTTGTTGTTGCTGTTGTTATTGTTATTGTCGTTGTTGTTGTTGTCGGAGTAAGCGTTTTTGTTGTTGTGGTTGTTGCTTTAGTTACTCCCAATGTCATTTTAGTTATTCGCGGTGATTCTTGTCGTTTAGTTGTTGTTGTTGGTAGTGGTGATCATTGCTGTTATTGTTTTATTTGTTATTGTTTTTGTTGTTGTTGGCTTGTTATGCAGATTTTTTTAATGACGGGCAGTATGAGGAATAAAATGGGCAACCTTTCGAAGATTCGTTCAGAGATTTCGACTAGAAAAATTCTCACCCAAATAAAAAAAAAATAAAAATAAATGGAAATATAAAAAGTTTTCGCAACAACAGTAATTGATTGATATTGGTGCAGTCACTCTTATGCCCGCCATCACTTTGGAATTTCACACTTTTATAAATTAATGAGATATTTTTATCTATTTATTTGTTATAAATTCATAAAACTACAAACTTCTAAAGGCATTCATTTTTATTTCCATTTCCTCGAGGTTCACTACATATTATTTAATTATTTTAAATATTATTCTCAAGTGCTTTTTCATTTAATTCAAGCAATTAAGCCATTTTAGCTAAGTTTGTAAGTGCTGTAAAAATGTAAATCTTATATAATTTCTTAATTGAATTTTTATTGCTAAGATTTTACATTTTATTAAGAGTGCTTCAAGCATTCTCTGTAACAACATTTTTGCATTAATTACTATCATATGGTTCTCTTTTATTTGATGTCTTTTTGTTTACTTTTATTTTTATTTAATTAAATATTAACTTGAATTAATTTTTATAATTTTTTACTTCATTTTTAAAACTGAAATAATTTTTTTAATTTTTCAATTATAATTATTTTATATTGTTTTATTTATACTATTCTATTGCTTTCATATACTACTTTATTATTTTTATATTATTTTTATATTATTTTATATTATTTTTATATTATTTTATATTATTTTTATATTATTGTTTTATATTATTTTATACAATATTTTTATATTTTTATATATTATTTTTATCGCTATTATACACTCTTTTTTATCTTATCTATTTTTCATCTTAATTTAGTTATTTTATTTAATTATACCTTAATTTTTTCTCCTTGTTTCATTTTGCCAACTTAATTAAATTTTTAATTTTTGTTAATTAATTTACTTTAATTTAATTTTTAAATTTGAAATTCTAATTTTCTTTTATTTAGTTTTAATAAAATAATTAGTTATTAATTATGCTAATTAAATACAGGCTTAATATAAAAGTAAAATCAACCAGACTTGCACCTGCTTTAACACATATTTCTTTTCAATACCTCTCGTATATTTCCCCTTCCTCGGAAGGAACTGTTAAACACAAAATTCACCCCTTCATATAAATCAGCCTTTCTCCCTTATTCTTCTCCACCCTCGCCTTTTTCAGTTCTTAGCTATTCTTGTTCTTTCTGTCTTTTTTTTGTTCGTACGTAAAGACTTCTCCACAAAATTTTTTATCAACCGCAGAAACCGCGATTAAGCCCTATATACTCGTAAGGAAATTTATTACCATCAAAAATTAACATACTTACCACTTTTATCTTACTCTACTTCTCTTTTTTTCTTCTCTTTGTCTGCGTCTCTTTTTCACACTTCGCCCTCAACAGACGCTGCAGTCTCTACAGAGCGCTGCCAAACGTGCGGGGACATCATGCGCCAATTGTAAAACCACAACAACAACCCTTTGGCGACGGAATGCTAGCGGCGAGCCGGTTTGTAACGCTTGCGGCCTTTACTATAAGTTGCATAATGTAAGTATCCTTAGCGTAATTTGTGGGATATGAAGGAACAGAGGGAGAAAGTGATTGTGAGGGAGTCAGAGTTAGAACTTGTGTGAACTGTGAGAAGAACAAGATTAGAAAAGTTATAAGTTAAAAAGAAAATAGAAATAGAATTCAAGAGAAATTAAATCAAAAACTAAAAGACATTTAGCGAAGAGTCCAATTTCCGTCCTTTGTCGTCCAAATCTTTGAATATTTCTCGTCTTCGTTCTCGACAATAAAAATGCAAATACATTTCCTTTTCCGGCTGCTGAGCGGCAACTACTCGTCAGCAATGTTCGATTTCGATTTGCATTCGCATAAGTTCGATTATAAACGACCATTTGTCGGGAGTCCGGCAACGGCTTTTCGACTTAGAAAAACAAGCGCGGAAACATTAATCGTTAATCCTGTCAACTTTATTTGTCAATGATCCTTCCGTAATGACAATTTTAATCACACGAACAAACAGAGACGGGTGTGCGTGTGTGTTTCTGTGATGTTTTTCTTACCTTCTTCTATGGGATACATTTTATCGGTGGAGTCACTTAATCCACGGATGACTCTTTAATGAGAATAACTAGAAAATAGAGTGATGGAGAGAGAGAGATAAGCAGAAAGAGGAAGAGAGAAAGAGATACAAATATATTTAAGTATTTAAACGATTTCATGCATCATTTAATCAAAGTTCTCCGCTACTTCTTCCTTGATCTCTAGTCAGGACTTCTTATATTTGAAAATCACTCTCACCCTAATCTTCACTACTCCCCGCCTATCTCATCCTCTCAACCCTAAAAGAAAGCAGTATAACCCTCTTAAACGCTCAGCATCAGACGGAAGCTGATTTCCTTTAAAAGGTACGCACCCTTTAGCAATCCATTGAGGTGACGGTGATGGAAATGAATCAAGATTAAAGCACGCTCGCACGCTTGTACACGTTTGCCCCTTCCGATGCGTACACACACTCATACGCACAAACACAGTACTGGTCCACCCAAGGAGCGTTCATAGCGCTCGGCGTGGTGTCAAATCGAGCAACCACTACAAAAGCAACAAATTCAAAAACGGAAAACGGCTTCCGCCCAGTCACCTCCCCACCCAAACGCTGTTTTGGTTGATGAATTACCGACGATTATTTTAAGATGCTGATGGTGCTGCCGCCGGTTCGAGAGATTTCTGTCGCTGCTAACCGGTGGAAAAACGAATATCTCGAGATAAGATAAACGGATGCTTGTTCTTGATTCATGGACACTGTGAAAATGCGATAAGCGATATTAGCCGGTGGATAACTGTGAAGTTAACATAAAAGTTGCGTGGGAGTTGAGAAGAAATGGAGTAGGGGAGTAAATGGGCGGGGAGATTGGTGATAGAGGAATGTGTGGGGAGAAGCGAGTGCTTGGGTGAAAATAAATTGCGGAAATCAATGTCATTCTAAAGATAATAAAACGAGAGGAAACGCAGAGTTGTTAAAACGGTGGGTGGCATCGAGATTGGGGTGTGATGCGGACTCCTTGTGGGTAGCTTTTAGGAGGGAGTGGGCGAGGGAAGTGAATGTGTTTGTTTGTTTAGTACGTTGGTTGGCTGGTATATCAGTGACGCTTCATTGAGACCAAAGGGAAATTCAATTTTTATACAAAAACAACAACAACAACAATAACAAAAATAAGGAAATAACGAAAGCAACAGCAACATTTTCAGTAGCGGCATCAGTCAAACAACCCAAAGTGAAGTTTGTGAATTATTAGCTGTGACATTTTCTACTTCACCCCATTGCAAAGTATTCTTTACAAACGAAATGAATATTTAATGAGTTGCTTTAACGGGGAGGAAGGAGGTACGCATTAAATATTCATTAGCGCAAATGGTTTAGGGAAAGGACAAGTAGCGTCGGCGTTTGCAATGCTTGATTCTTTTCTGTAATTATTTTTTCATTCTGTAAAAAGTTTATCTTAGGGTCATTTTTTGGCGTCTCCAAAATCTACCTGTATGTCCTTTAAAGTTTTTCAAAGGAGAGAAAGGAAAATAAGGATATATATTTTTTTTATTCTGGGAAAAAATATTTTATTTGAGAAAAGTTGATTTCCTTAATGCCATTTACACTTCAATTGGTCTTACGATATTAACATTTTAAAGGATGAGGAACAAACTTTTTTAAAATAATCAAGGAAAAAGTAAGGAGAAATAAAATGTTTGGAAGGAAAAATAAAAAAATTTGGGAAACACAAAAATATACATACTGTTTTTTCACAAAGAAATTGT
Source organism: Physocephala rufipes (assembly GCA_963966595.1). NCBI lineage: Eukaryota > Metazoa > Arthropoda > Insecta > Diptera > Conopidae > Physocephala > Physocephala rufipes. The sequence continues at coordinate 49,582,735 of OZ016501.1, forward strand.
CAAGCTCCGACGCAAGCGTCAAAAGTCAGTCGTGACATTGCCATGTTTAAAAAAAACAAAAATGAGCCGCTTGTTTAAAGCTTTAAGAACAATAAAATTAAATCACTTGGTGATTCTTAAAAAAGGACGTAATTATATAGACGTCGCTAAAAATTTAAATATCTCTCTTAAATGATTCTCATTGAATCATTGTCCATTCTATGATTATTCGTTTCACGAACACTGTCTTAAAAATAAGTCAACGAAACATGCCTCAGTTTGATTGGATGTTTTCGTACAAATTAAGGCCCTCCCAACACATTTAATTGCGTCATTTTCTAATTAATTCTCTTCCTTAAAATCATCATAATTTTCATTCGTTTCCTTTTTTTCAATTTAATTTAAATCATTTAATTTTTTTCCTTTGTAAAGCATACTTGTAGGAGCATAAGTTGTGAAACAGAGAGTGAGTAAAAAAAAGAGAGAGAGAAAGAGAGAGTAAATAATTTTTTTTGTTATCAGATTAAAAATTTTCAAATTAAAAAAGCGTGGAAGAAATCAAATAATGTTTTTGCCAAGATAAAACTAAAAACAATTTTTTGATGAACTACCGGCATCATTATTGCCACTGTTGTTTCATTATATCTAACCGCTTTCCCTCAAGCCGCTCGCAAACAATTCATCCTGCACCTCTTGTCATGACACAGCCATAGCTCTCGCGTTATCATGCTCACTATTCCTATACTACTATATACGTATGGAAATTAATAATGCACTTCACACACAAATGCCACGCACATGCAAGAGGCGCACAGTCCACACACACATGTGCACGCGATGTTTAGAAAATATGGAAAATTTGCAATTTTCTATTTTCTGCTTTCCATTTGGACACTGCCCGATCTCGATAAGATGACAATCGAGTTTCAAAAGGACTGACATGTTGGCAACATTGCTCGTTTAAGCGCGCATAACTTACACACACACACATATACACCTACATGTGTACGATGGTGGGTAATGCACTCGCGCTTTATAGCGCTTTTGTCTGTCATCAACGAATAACTCCCTCACTTATTGATATAAATCTATGTTTTATATCGTCTGTTTGTGTACATGTGTGTGTGTGTAGTGTGATCGTATAATCTGTAAACTGACTGCACAATTTTCTCTCTCTTTTTCTCTTTCCCTCCTGCCTTCTTCCTTCTCTTTTCTTTCAGACATTAGTATTTTGCAAACGACGCGTTCAGTTTTCATTTCAAATTATTCGTGATTCAAAAGTGTGGGATGAAAGGAGTCCGAGTGGGTTTTTATGGGTGGTCTAAAAAACGACCACACACAAATTGGGATAGAGTTGTGTCTATTTTCGCGATTTAATCGAAACATATTGATGAGAATTAATTGGCCAAATTAGAAATGCATTCAACGTATGAAAGCACTGAAAACGTCCACGAGAAATTATTTCAGAGGTAGCCCCTCGAGCTTCCCTTTGCAAGATAATGTTCGGTCAGATTTATTTAAGTTCTAGTTGGTCCAAATTATTTCATTATTTGGGCTCTAATTTGTTTTCTGAGGTTAAAAGTCTCGAAACTTATTAATGCGTTTCCTTCGATTCTTCTCAAGGTCGCACCGATAATCATAATCCCATGCCACGACTTCATTTTGAGAACATAATTGGCTTCGTTATGAATTTGTGACATCATGAAACTAATTAAATCATTAATAGAATGAAGAAGACCTTACTTTTTTCGTTTTAATGCTTCTTAAACCGTTTTTCCTTCTCTTACTCCCCTCCCCTCCAATCCTACCTTGCCTCACTTTGTTGTCCCAAAAACACCAAGTCCAAAAAGAGAATATCCTGCTGCGTATTTATTGGCAGTAAAATGATGACATGCTGGTAGTGGTGGCGGTACAAATTTTCGGCTTAAGCGTTTAAGCCATGTGAGCAATCCCTGATGTCCTGTTGAGCACCGACTGATCTGTCGACCGACCGGCCGGCCAACAGGCTGAGCACTCTCGTATATCCTTTCCCTTTACTAGGCAATAAAATCTAACTTCGAGCACACCGATGGGCGTGCACTGGTCTGTGCTTTTACATGTGTGTGTGTGTTTTTCTGATAAGTTTTAATGGCGTCAGAATGATATATATTTTTTGGTATTGTCGCCAGTCTCTCAACAATAAACGATAAAAATCCATTTGATGATAATCGTTATCATAAACCGTTACAATCACCTACACAAAAATTTTGATGGAGAGACAGAGAATTATTTGTTGATGGCACTTGTTGGTAATTGTTGTTTTTGTTGTTGTCTGTAGTAAAGAGGCTTGGATGCCTAAAAAAAATTCAAATGAAAATTCACCTCAGGTAATTTCGACACCTGATGGCGCCAAAAACAACAAAAAATTCTAGCGAAAAATGGAAAGGCAACAAAAACAAGGGAAGCAGTGGACACTCTTGTGCAAAAAGGTATCGGCATCGATCCGATTATTGACGTTGAAAATTTATGGGCCATAAAAATAACGGACATAGAAGACCATTCAGCAAAATATGGTGAATTTTTCTTTATTTAAAAAATAATTTTGGAAATTGAAAATATTAATATTACAGAAAAGGCGGAGGCGCTACCTCCGGCTGGCGCCTCGCAACATGACGCCCTCCCACGCCTTTCGAAAACAATCTTACCCCGGTCTTCACTATCTTCATGAATGGTTTTATTATCAATAGCTGCGCGTGCTCGAAACTGAAACATACTCCCGTTCAAACTAACGGTGCCCTTTATAATTCCTCTCCCCCGCATCTATCTTCCTTCCACAAAGCAGCCCCTCAATTTTCCCATTCGAAGTTATGCTCAATTAGCTCTCTACAACGCAAAGGGTTTATGCCTTTAGTACATGTTGAAAGGGTGGTCGATCTCCAAAGTTGTCTTACAGCAAATGCCACCCAAGCAGGTAGCAACAACAACAACAACAACGACAACAATAACAAATATAATCACAATCCCAACAATCACAACATCATTCGTTACTTTGCATACTCGTAAATGTTCTCTTTTTTAATTTTTATTCCATTCTTTGCGAACGTTTACTCCTAGCTCGATGATCGCGTGCAATCTTGTCAAAAATTTGCTCTCTCGTCGATCCGGGATGCGCTCGATTTAAAAATTCGCATCAGACATAAATCTTAGCAACACATTTCGAACTTCCTTGGATGCGTCCATGAATCCAGCTGAATTCCTCTTAATTTATTAATGATTATGGAAAGAAGAAAAGGCAGCAAATGTGGACGAAGGAATAGGTTTTTAATGAGGTGCAACGTTGGCATTAATGTTGAGCAAATTAACGCTTTATGCTTGACGTAATTAGATCCTTGATGGGAGATCGCAAACATGAAGATCGCACGCAAAGTAAATGATGCAATTTTACGATGATGGGTGACTGAGCGAAAGGCTGAATGAGGGGAATATGAGAAGGAGAAGAGGAAGAGTGGGTAGATAATGCGTTATGGAAGATTTTAAATTAAAAGCAATAGAACAAAATGAAATTATATTTGATTATTGAAAATAATCAAACTTAGAAGCTCGGGTAAAAGGACGCAAACACTTTCTGTTAAAAGCTCGAACTCGCGCTCTCTCTTTCTCTCTCTCTCTCTGTCTCTCTGTCTCTATATCTCTCTTCCACCTAATTTGTTCATAAAAAAGAAGAAACAATATCAATTATCTTCCATCCAGCAGCTGTTTTTATCCCTCCTCAATTTTTGCTTTTCCAGTTTTTCATTGCTTCAAAATATCATGCATGTGCGCGTGTATATGTTCGTCTAAGAGTATTTTGTCAATTGTTACAATTGTTTTATTGTCATCTGTCGAGAGCATTATAATTGCCATCTAACGTAGTTCGTAACGTGGGGCGATCACAATAATGCATGCGCATAAATCCGCGGTGGCGTAATTGCACTAACAAAAGCATTAAAAAAGTATCAATTACTCGAACAATTACTTATCCCAACGCCCCGAATTCGCCCCTTAAATTTTACTACCCTGCGTTCAGTCGATCCCGTACGCCCCTTTCTAAAATGTAACCGATACGTCCGATCAACATCGTCAACGTCGCATCGATGTCAATGCAATGAACAATAATAACAACCTCGTTGTCAAATAAGGGTTTGTTTTGTTTAAAGAAATGCATTACGGACCGAGGAAGGGGGGCAGAAATAGTTACGATTTTATGAAACATTCATAACAATCTCAAGTAGAGTTTGTTGGGTTTTTCCTTTTCGCAAAGGTTCCTGGCGGTAAAGCATCAAAAGGGACAAAATTGCAATACCTTTTAACTGAATGAACCTCACTTTCCCCTCGCCCCCTTCCCCTTCCTGTGATTGACGAATTGCTGCAAAAGTATACCGTAGGGAACGATGGTCGAAGACTGTTGAATTCCGAACAAGATTGCCGAAATATTGAAAAGATCTGGTTCGTAGGGAATAAGGAAATTGATGATAACCGTGTTGTTGTTGTCGCAGTTGTTGGTGTCGTTCACATTGCCTAAAAATAAACACTTAGAAAGTGCTCTTTGTCGCAATTGTTCGAATAATTTCTTACTTTTGAGTTTCATTTCTCTTAGAAATGATTTTATGTAGTTGTTGTTGTTGATGCTTTTACCTTAATTGCCATTATCAGTGTTCAATAAAAATATTGCATCTTGAATTTTAAGTAGAAGGAAGGAAGAAGAGCAGGTACCGCTCTAGCTGCGAATATCTATAAAGTTGTTCGATGGTGACAAATACTTTCTGACAAGAAAGATAATCATGATGACGATGGTGATGATGGTGTTGATAGTGAACGTTCTTAGGCCTTAGCGATTTTTCGATTAAACGATAAAATAATGCTTTTGAGGTGTTGCTTTTGTTTTTGCTCTTGTTATTGTTATTGTTGCTGCGGACTATGTTGGACATTTGTTACTACTAAGAATATAAATTGTGTGCATACAGGGTGTTCCCCGTAAGCTGTCAGATACGCTCATGATGGCTTAGATCTAGACCACAAAATTATATGGCTGAATGGATTTTACACATTTTTCATAAACTTTTGTTGTATCATATAAATATAAACACCCTGTTTATGGCTGGGAACGGGTGAGAACGGTAACTTCGGCCTCACCTACACTGGCATCACGAATATCCCGGTTATGAAATGTTATATATAACACTTCCAACTATGATCCATAAACTGGAAAAGTCCGATAAATGTCGTCCTACTTATGGGTTTTCTCTAGAACCAAAAGGGTCAGCTTAATTTTTGCCGTCAACGAGACGCCAGATTTCGAAACAATAACATATCGGTGTAGGGTATAAAAAGGAGTTCAATATCTGTAACAAAAGCAACAACACAATCGACAGCAATAGCACCATTAACAGTTATTACCATCAATACCATAAGGAGCAATATCATCACAACAAGACAAGAACATATTGTCATCATATGATCAAGGCAACGAAATAAAACAAGACGAAATGAGTCCATTTTTCATCGGATGAGATAAAAAACTCCAACGATTGGTCATAGTTTTTCATGTCATGTCATTTCACAACAATAATCATGGCAACAAAAACAAAAGGCAGCTATAACAAATAAGAGCGCCGACCTTGACCTTGGATCATAAGGTCCCATACCATACAACCTTAATACAAATTTACGATTTAAATCCAGCAATCAGTGAGTGACACATTCTCATTGATTAGAGTTGATAACTTCTGAATTATAGCAGGCATTTTCTAAAATTCCATTTAAGCTTGAGGTGAAGGTGATCCTTTACATTTTGGGTAATGTCATTATAAGCGCTGATATCCTTGCACTGGTCCTAATAATTGGGCGTGGCACTGCTGTCACCTACGCAGGCAGATCATGTATGTGCAACAGCTCTGGGAACACTATTCCCATGTTAATGTGGCAATAGTTACCAGTGGGAGGGCCACGCCCATATTTAAGTACATGATTATACCTCAAAAAGATGAACTCGAATATAAAACCACCGCTTTTGTTTCCCTCTGCAAGCTGATCTATTGAGTTAATCACACAAAAAGCAGAAATATCTTCAAGAGTAAAAGTGTCGCTGGCCCGATTTCGCCCATTTTCTATACCCAATCAGCCTTTACTAACAAAGAATATCCGTCCCAAATTTCATCTTTCTCCATTTGGCTGTAATCGTGATTTTTACCAACAAACAAATAGTTAGACATGGCTAGATCAACTCAGGAAGTGATTCTGAACAAGAATGTGTATACCTTCTCAAACTGCCATGCGTCCGTTAAAACGTTATAAACGACAGAACCAAGTTAACAACGCGAATAATTCAGTTTGGTTTAGCCCTTTCATTGTAAAATAAGCGTTAACCTTGACCGTCTTAAATGTTCTTACAATATTTAATTTTTATTTTATATTTTTCCTCGCATTAATTTTTTTAAAAATATTTTGTCCGAATTTCAGGTCAATCGTCCTCTAACAATGAAAAAGGAGGGCATCCAGACACGTAATCGTAAACTATCATCAAAATCGAAAAAGAAGAAGGGCTTAGGGGGTGGCTGCCTGCCGATTGGTAGTCATTTGGGTATGGGCGATTTTAAACCGTTGGACCCCTCAAAAGGTTTTGGAGGCGGCTTTTCGGCATCGATGGGTAAGTGCATAAAACACGCTCAAAATGTTCGTCAATTGAACACATGGTTTAGGTGAGATGAGACCCAAAGCTTGCACATGGTTTAGGTGAGATGAGACCCAAAGTTTTCGAGATATCGCGCTTTTGATAACTGAAAACAAAATTAGTTTTAATGAAATCAAAGGAAGTCTTATTCCTGACTGAAAATTTTCACTTCGTCCTGCGCTTTGAAGAGAAATTGTCCATCTCACTTTCCGACATTACGTTTTGCTACAAAATATTTAACTTCTCTGTTTATTCTTCTCCTTTCATTTGTAGCACAACATGGTCACCTCTCCGGTGGTTTACATCCAGCACACGCGCACATGCACGGAGGTTGGTATACTGGTGGCATGGGTGCTTTAGGTGCCTCCAGTGGCCTCCAAGGTGGTTTCTCTACAGCCGGTTCATTGGGTGGGGGTGTGGTTCCCCATTCGCAGCCCTATCATTTGGGTTTGGGATCGATGGTAAGTACAAGGATGAGTAATGGGTGTCATGAGTAATGGCTAATCGTGCGAGGTTGCGGGGTTTGTTTCAAGGTGAGAGCCCAGCGGGTGATGATGGAGTGTAAACATTGCCTGCTTTGCCAACACAAATCATTTTTCCGTCACGAGAATAGTCATTCATTCAATCAAAGCTTACACGAAAACTAATGGTTCTGCTTTCTTCTTTCTTTTTTTTTCGCTTTCGTTCAGGGCACTTGGCGTACTGACTACACGTGATGGAGCGGGAATAATTTGAATAATAATTTATTTAATTAAATTGCGTGAGTGTGGAAAAAATAGCTAGCGAAATAAAGCGAAATGGAGCGCACAAAATTGCATTGACATCTCGAAATGAAAAGAAATGAACCGACAGCTCAAAAACGAATCTAGAAAATTTCCACAACGGCTAAATCAGAAATACGCACTGATGGTTATTCAACAAAAAGAATTCAACACTACAACAACAACAATAGCAACAATTACGATAAAAACAACAACGGCAAAAGCAACAATTAACCAACCGAACTTAACAAAATCCACAACATGATCAAGTGGTTTCTTTTGTTTCTCCCTTTCAAAAACAAACAAGCGTCTTTAAAGGATATGAATTTGAAAATTCCTTTTAATCCTTGCCAATGGTAGGCGTTACGTCTGAGCCTCGAACTATTGAATTGGTGAGCGGCGTCAACAGTAAATCGTTACTAATAAGCTGCTGCAGGAGAACGAAAGACGCACACAAGAAGCAAAGCAGAAGAAGCATCTCTGAACAATACAATCAACCTGTCAAAAGTGTTTTCGGTAAATCGAACTCATTATCGAAGGAATGCAATCAGAAAGAAGAAAAGATAATCTTTAGGCTTAACGAAGCAAAATCAGAAGAAACAAATCGGGCTTCGAGGTTGCGGCTTGTGGTTTGCGGTCTGCAATATCCACAATGCTTTTCAGTTCATTTAGTTGTGACTTCGGTGAGCGCGGTATTGCATTCTTATCGGAATTCATCACTTTTTTGACATTTGGTGACTAGTCTGAGACGAAGCGCCGGCTTAAAGGAATTTTAAATGCAAGAAAAGATAATTGCTTCGTTAATAATTGTTGGCGATGATGATAATTATTATGTTGATGATGATAAATATGAGATCGGTGATGATAATGATTTTTTATTGATTACTTGGAGATATTTGAGTATTCCCAACCTAATGAATTAAATATTGTTATATAAATAGCTTTGATTTCTGTGAAATATTGCCGATTGCAAGCAGATCTTTTTTTGTTTTCTTTGTTAGCTCGATCGCTTCATTTTGGATAATCAATAAACTGCCATCAAATTAATAATTTCCTCCTTATGGAACGATTTTTATACTTAATTATTATTTATAGAATGATTACAATTTTAATTCTTATTTTCTTATAAAATGCGTGCAATTATTTAAAAATAATTTAATAATTTAATAATTCTAAATATTTAGTTAATAACTTTTTTAATGTAATCAAGATGGGACACATATACTTGCTTAAAATATGCCTGTAATTAAATTGAGCTACTTATTTTTATTACTCTTTAAAATAATTTCTATTTTAATATTATCATTTCATTATTTATTTTTAATAAAAATCTATCAAAATTTAAGTTTAATAAAATTCAATTTTTTGCCATAAATCATTAAATTTTTGTAAATTAACAAAACCCGAAACACTGACTGTAAAGAAAATCTCTTGTAAATTAGAATAAAATTAGTTAATCATAATTTAAACTGTATATATTTAAACAATTTTGTATAAGAAAATTCTGTAAATATTAATGTTAATTTTTTTAAAAAACCACATGTAAGAACACTAGTGATTATTTTTACTCTTAAGTCTATTAATGTATATTTAAAAACAAAGTGTAATGCAAAAATATGCCTACAAAATTTTATTAATATAGATAAAATGTTACAAAAGGAAATAAATAAAAATTTCAAAAAATACATAACCTTTCTTTTCTTAAAAAAACCCGGTGATCAAACAAAAAAACGAGTAGAATATTAAACCCGAGATTATTTTAATATTAAAAAATAATAATAAAAAACAACAGCATTGCTTCTAAGATATACTCTCAGTAATTTCGTTTATATTTCATTTGAATTTTATTTACGCCGTTTCCAGGCACAAAAATCTTTTCTTCATCAACAATTTTAACAAAATGAAAGCAGCAATATCAATAACTTTTCTAGAACTCCTCAAATATATTAAAAAAATTTTGTTGGTTTTATAAACTATTTATTACGAGAGCCTATTTGTTATGAAAAGAAATGCCGCAAACAAACTTATTTAAATTGCTTGAACATTTCTGTTTTGTCTTAAAAAGTTTAACAACAAAATCACCGCACTCTCAGATATAGTAAATCTGTATATACGATATATAATTTAATTTACTAAGGAATCTGTATAAAAGCGAACTCTTTTAGGTACAAAAAATTTTTCTTGTTTTCCTGTTTTAATTATTTTCGGTCGTCTGCTAGTAAACAAGGAAAATTTAGAAAAATCAAATATAATAAGTTAGTCATATTGTGTAAATAATGTATTAATAAGAACAAAACCGGAAAAAGAATGTTGCAAATGGTTTCCATCCCCATGTTTTCCTATCGCTAGAAACAAGCACGGAAGAGAAAAAATAAATGAGAAAATAAATGAGAAAAGTGCAAAAACCAAAACCAGCATGAAAACATTTTTATGGTATGCATATAATGTTAATGGAGAAGAATGATATTGCAGTTTTTCCTGAAAGTAGATAAAATAAATGGTATTAATAAGTAATCATATTGTAATTATTACCTTCATTTATTATAGGAAAGAAACTAAATTGTTTACAAAATGCTGTCTATTGTTAATTTTAAGGAAACCAAAAATAATCGGCCATTGTGACAAATAATACAAGAAAATTATACTAATAAAAACAATTTAATAAAGAATGAAAATTGGTATTTAAATGTAATCAACAACAAGCATATGGTTTAATGGCAATCACAAATTTTAAAAAAATTAAGAGAAAAGAAATATTTCAAAATTTAAACAAGAAAAAATAAACTTCATCATGAAAATTTTATCATTCAAGACTTTTTTATTAGTAATGGTAGTAATTTTTTAATAAGATGTTGGGGCAGATATAAAGTGGATTTTAATGAGAGCACACTTTCTATTCAGTGGAGGCCAACATTTAGGAGATTAAAAATTGTTTTAATTGCTTTGAAAACGGCAAATGCCTTTGCGTAATTTATAAATACAAAAGACTTAAGAAACGAACCCAAAATCAAAATAAGTTCCAAAATTGCATCGGGAGATGCGTGAGTGTATTTATAAATGTATGTATTGTTGTTGTGTTGTGTTGTGTTCGCCTCTGTGTACTCATTTATTCTAACTCATTTATTATTTTTTATTATCATAAAACTTCTAACAACTAATAAATTCCCAAATGATCCCACAATTTAATTGTGCAATTATATAATACTAAAACACCCATAATAATAATTACTTTAAAAACAACAACTACTACAATACAAGCAAATAATAATAATAATAATAATTCAACGCACACCGCAACAACAACACCAACTGCAACAATAACAACAGCAAGATATAAATCATAATTTATTAACAAGTAATGCGTAACTCTGAATGTAAAATTGCGTTAATTCCAACACCTCAACGCATAGATAACTGACAGATGGACGCATGGATGGATAAACAAGCTGTGTGTTTAATGGCTGTATAAGTGAATGATTACTATGCTAGGTTGGTTGTTGGTTGGTTGGTTCAATGAAGGAATAGATGAATGGATAGATGTCTTCATCACTCATCAGAATTTTTTTAATAAATATGAACGCACGCAGCGCGCATATTGAATAACGCGTCATAGACAAAAACAGCGGCAGTCGTAATAATAGAAGCGATAACAACAGCGAAAAGAACAAAAATAACAAAAATCCAATAATCAAACATGAATCTTTAAAATTTTTGTCCGTCTCCCAAAATAGATATTTTCTCTCTGCTGTGAAAATAGAAGAACTTGTTACTGCAGTTGAACACTTACCAACACCAATACAACAACAAAGCTGCAACAACAATAGAAACAACAATGACATGCGAACACCTACTGATTATTAACTTGTTGGAAAGAACCCATAGAAAGGTTTATATGATTTGATATGATTTAAAAGGCTCTTTCGTCCATTAAATCTCCCTTCCTCGCACCACTGAATCACTCTCCTTCTCACTACTTTTCTCTTCTTTCTTATTTTTTCTGATATTATTAATTTTGATTTGCATTTTCGTTTTTATTTTAATTTTACTTTGTTTACTTCTTGTCAAATCACGTTACAACAATTAATCATTTCTTGAATTTCATTGAATATAATTTTGACTTTGAATTTAACGCAAACCAATCACGATGATCCACACACAGTCGGATGGATTCAATTGAACAACTATAACAATGGGTAAAATAGAAATTTAGGGCTTAAATAGCGAAACACTGGAAGAATTTTCTTCAAATTCTACGAATTTAAAACAAAAATAAATACTCACTCTTCCTGGGTCTCCGATGAGAATATGAAGCTCTTCAAATTATCAAAACCGGATGGTATTCCGTTTCTTGAGTTTTATATGAAACAAACTACAATCCACACAATAAACTTTCCTTCAAGTTTAATTACTTGCTAGAATGAGAAATTAAATTTAGGAGAAGGTCGATGCAGGAGAGAATTCTGGTTAGGGAAAAATTGGACGGAATAAATGTTTGAACTATTATCTTTTCTTTCCTTCCATTCTGCGTTTCCCTTTAGTTTCTAGATTCCTCTAGCGATCTTCTTGTCAGTTAACCGTTAATTAGAAATCGTTGATTCTCTCTAATTCCGTATAGTTTCCAGGCATCACTAAATGACGTCTCTTGCCTTCAACCCGCCTTAGTCAGGGCTGCGATTGGCTACGTTTAATTAAATAAATAGAAATCGTGTTAAAAATAAATAATTATAATAATGAAAATAATAATTATATTAAGAATAATGCATTTATTTCTGGCAATGAAATAATAATAAAAACAACAAACCAAACAACAACAACAGGCTAATACAACTAATTACTGCAAGAGCATGCAAGGCAAAAAATGGCAAACATTGCAAAGGAAATGTCATTATTTTTCGCGTTTTATCGTTAACACAAAGACAATGAAAGCAACAAAAGCAAATCGTAGCAATATTAATAATGACTACAACAACAATAGTAATAGAATGTAATAGTAATTATTTCGATGACCCTAAAAGCAGAAACAGCAATGACAACAGCAGTAATAATAGTAATAATTGGTCGTAGAACATGGCATTCTTATTGGCTACCCTCTACGTCTTGCTTCGTTCTAAAAACAACGATAATATTCCGCGTCTCATCCATCCGTTAAAAATGAATCAGTTGGGAAAACATAAAAATTCCCATATCCGTTTCCGTTTGTATTCATTCAATCATTTTAATGTCGATGTTACACGAGAAATTAAGTAAGCGGCCACGTTGTTTTTATTACTCGTATTAATGTTTTTGTTATGATGGCAATTTTTTTGGTTTTTTTATTAATTTTATTTCCTTGAAAATTCTATTTAAAGAAATTTTACAACGCATCAGTTGAAATCAGCGATTAATATATTATTTTAATTATGATTACGCTTAAAATTATTATAAATTTTATGTACAATTGTAGTATTTTTTATATTATGTGTTGCTTCATTAAGAGATATCGCCGAATCATAAACCAAAAAACCTTTGCATCAAATTATTAACTAAATTAATTTTTTCACCTAGAATCAACTTGTTAATCACAATTATAATTAAACAACGCCTAATAACTAAATACATCTATTTAATATCCGGCGATAATCATAGGCGATAATAAAAGGTTATCTCACAGAAAAGATACTAAATAACTGAACCCGATAATTCGTTTAAAAAAGCGGCATACATTGCCGCTTACCGTCAATGTGACATTGCCGCTAATCGCCATAATAGCACTCACAATCACGTCGCTGCTCATGATCTCCAATAAAGAAAAATCACAAATTCAGTCATATTCGATTTAATATTAATATTCATGCTAATTAATAACTGCTATCATTTTATTATTTCATTCTCTCTACAAATCATATTCATATTCAAAAACGATAAATTTAATGCAATTGATACTTGCGAGTTGTGATTTCGAGTTTATATATTGCCAAAATTATATTTTAAATTGCTCGGCAGCAGAAAATTATGTTAGTCATCATTTGATTTAATTAATGGTCAAATATTTTTAGTATATCGCCGTACAATCGAATTCTCCCATTTCATAACCTCTCTATTCTCCTTCGTTTTCTCTGCCGCAAAGACGAATGATTTTTTTTTTTGAAATAGATAAAGATTTAGAGAAACTATTTATGCATACGATTAATGCAAGCGACAACAACGATGGCAAGAAAATATATGTATTAGACTAATATCACAAATCGAAGGATGTTTCACACGATTTTTAATGAAATTCATACAAATTAAAATAAATAAATTTTAAATCAAAGCAAATAATATTGGACCTCTATCTTGAAGCTTTCGGAAGGGAAGACTTAAACTAAATCATCGCGCTATATTTTAATACTTCGACAAAAGGGGAATTCAATAAGGACGATATACCAATAAAATCGATTTTTTACTAACGGCTGCGTTCGTTCTGCTCTCTTAAGTTGTTGGTTTAAAATTTTATACAATTATGATCACTAGTTTCATAGCTGTGTTTCGTTCATGACAGTTAGCGTGGTGAGTAAATTGGAGGAACGTGAAAGGCGAAATTTGGGGACAGTTTTAATACCATAAGGTGAATTTATCGCAAGTTTTCAATCCCATTATTACTGATGGTGCTGTTTGAAGTCAAAATAATGACCTTGAAAGTAAATAAGACTTTTTATGCAGTACCACAATAAAAGTGCAGATACCCCTAAAAAACACTAAGGCAATCCTTCAGTTATCAGGCAATGTCATGGCCACAGTGTTTTGTGACAAAGAGAGAGCTTCACTGTTTGAGTTTTCTAGTATATGCAGTTATAATTATGGTATTTCCACATGAGTTCATATTATAACAATTTTTATCGAAAACTAAAATAAATATTAAATACGGAATTTTTTTTACAAACAAATACCAAGAATCCACTAAATTGTCAAATTGTCAAATTGTCAAATTTATTTCATTGCTCAGTAATACTCCTTCGTGTTTGCATTCCTGTCAATTATTTATTCTTCATTTTCTGTCATTATTTTCATCCTTGCTGCATTCCTTTACGTCATTCTTATATATTAGTCCAAAGCTTTTAACTACACTCCGTCATTGCGTTCGTGTGATTGTGTTTTTTGTTGTTGCTTATTCTTTCGTTTTACTGAAATGATTGGACAACACATCGAGTGTACATCGAGCATAAACATACAACAAACATTAACTAATTAGTTAGATCCATTCAAATGATATTAAGATTGTGTTTATCAGATAATGTCCGATAGAGGACCTTCATAAATATAAACCAAAAAAAATGGTGGGGGCAATATCATGATGACATTGTTCTGTTATAGCAGACGATAAAAATCGGCCCAATCCTGATTACTGAAAGACAAGACCAAGACCGGGCAACACAAGACAAGAATGCAGGAAAGTGAGAAAGACTACCGAACAACAAAAACAAAAGCAACAATTACAGGACTGATGATGGCAGCAACAAAGACAACAACAATAACAATAACAACAACAACACCAACTCCAACAGCAACCACCAATAATAAAACCAACAACAAACGCAAGAGACCGTTACAGAGTCACGAAGACAATCGAGCGATATATTGCGTATTCTGGTGTATTTTACTACCGAATATCGATTTTTTTATGCATATAATTTAAGTTAATGACGTTGTTGTTCTTATTGCTGTTATGGGTGGTAGCCTTTTATCGTTGATTTTTCATAACTAATTGATGGCGCCCGCACAAACCATGTTTTTTGGAAAAACACATCTTTAGGATACGACTCTTTTATTAATAAGTTCACCTTTCTAATAGTTATTGTTGTTTCTATTGGTTTATGTGAAGTTTTCAACTCTCGAATGTTTTCCAAAAAAAAAAGAAAAAAAAACAAGAATGAATTATATCGTTGGTGTCATTTCGTAGGGGACCGCTTGGGTGGCCTTTAAAACGTCACTAATTTAGGGTTTATTTATACATAAATACACACGCACATGCACATGCAAACATACGCATTTAATTCGAATTGAACGAACTATATGTTCGATTAATATAAGGATATAACGAAAAAATATAGATAGAGATAGAGATAGAGCGATAGAGCGACAGAAATTATGTGTTACAACAATCGTGCTAGCCATCATTAATTCTATCATGCATGAATATTGAATACCGATTAGCAGAGTGTGGCGAATGGTTTTACCTTTCAAATCGATTGGTTGAATCGTTTGATTGGTTGATTCGTTGAATAGTTTCGATTTAACTTTCATAACTTTCGTGACTTCAGATGGTAGAGACTGTTTATGCGGTTTTCTCTATACTATACGAGTAGATAAATTATCAAAACGACAATCTAATACAACGGCCATTATTTGTTGTTTCTTGATGTGGCATTAATTAAATTAGATTTTGTTGCGTAAGGTTTTATCGTTTGGATCAGTGCGTGTTAGGAATATGGCTAAAGCTGGTGGCTTGAGCATCTTTCCTCTCTTGCTTCTTCTTTACTCCTTCTCTCTTAACCGCTATCCTTCACCATCTTTCAATACAATAGAAATCTTTGCAGAAATGCGTAATATAGTCCTTTTGTTTCTTGTTCTTCTTGTAGTTTGAAATTGAATTTTAACACCTCTAATGCATTTATACGCACTCAAACACACCCACTTGTATTATATCCGTCTTATTATCATTTCGCTTTAATTATAATTTGCATATGAATTGCTTTGTTTCTCCAATTTTCGTGAAGCCATTACCGCTAAATTGCCTTTGTGTTGGTAGATATCTGCTATTATTAATGCCATTCGGTGAATTAATGCCATCTCGCCACATACTAACGTTCCAAAACAATCAACTGTAATATATTATATCATCTAAGTGATTGTATTAGTGTTATTACTAATATAGTATTGTTGCTGTTATTGTTGTTCCTAATAACATTGTTGTTATTGTTTCTACAGTTCATGCCAGGAAATTCAAACATGCATGCACGACAAGTCATACATCATTCACCACTGATGAGAAAAGCATGAGGATTTGCTTCTATTTTCATTTTAAAATCTGGTCTAATGGTCTAAAATTGTTTTTTTTAATTTCATATCAATTTTACATTTCAGTGCTTGACTACCATCCAATGACATAGATTTTAATTTTACTTCACTGACACGATAAACCCTGAATTAATTTTATCTTACGGTCAGCTGATTACAACTGTTTAGTAACAACTTCGTTGGCATATCTTGTACGAACTTTTCAGAAAAGAATTAAATCAGATCTATATCTTAAGCAAATTTAAACAATTTTCGTTTAGCCATTTTGACTATAAAAATAACAATTCATGCACGATATTAAAAGTTCATGCACGATTCCTTTGTACTTCCTCAATATGCTTTGATCACGCATTGCCATTAGTTTTCGTTGCACGTATTTGTTTTTAGCAAATACCATAATAAAGCACATGTATGTGTGTGTGTTTGTGTGTGTGTCTGAACAAATTAATTTTATAATGGCATTTGTGCTCATCACCGATAACATTTCGAATATAATTCGAATGATTCTAATGGAATTAAATAACCTCATGCTAATTAATTATTTAATTGCTGTTTGAAAAATTATGTAATTGCAATGAATTCACATAGTATAAAGTTAATTAGAATAATTGAAATCGAGTGTTCGGATGAATAGAAATTCATTATTTTTTCCACCTATTAAAAATTTTTCTTATATAAATTAGATATCACCAATCATGATTTCTACACTAATTTTAATTTAGTTTATTTTTGCCTTAGATATTTAAAAACTTGTTCTGCACAAATTGGTTGATATTTGTTTTTTTGAAATATAACATTATCTCAAAAATTGCTTTGAGAAAGCGTTATCGTGTCAAAACATTTTACAAAAATTCAGAAAACAATTTCAGAAAAAATTCATTTTCCATTTTTTTCGATTTATATTCATTGTCTAATCGTGTAATTTTTAGAGTTACATAAACGAAAACGTTTAGTGTGTGCTTAATGTCATTTAAATGTCATTTAACAAGACAGCCGTACCAACGCGGGAACCGATACTGCCGATATTGCCCGATACTACCAAAATCCCTGCAACCAAAACAACAACAACAAAGCAAACTACAACAATAAATAGAACTACAACAAATTAAAATAAAACCAAAAATAACTGAAAAGAGTCTGGAAATACGATGATCTCTACAATTGAGGTTTCGACCATTGGTCGCAACAAATCTACGCTTGTTTATGGTAATGACGACCAAATTAAAGCTGCTGCTGCTGCTGCCGCCGCAATAGCATATTGCTCTCTGCCATCGTTATCCATTCTGTAGCATTCAACTTTTTAAGAAGCTGCTATCAAATTGCTCACAACGATCGACCCGAATGCTCGTTCGCATATTAGACGAACAACCACAGACGGCCAGCCAATGCGACCAATACTTTTTTCTTTAATTTTCTATATCGCAGATTATCTGCACGCTGCGTATGGATCATTTGCGTACGCTGCATACTACGTATGTTGTTTGTTGTTCATTGTTCGCTGTCCCTTATCCGTTGTCCATTGGCCGTTTGTCCACGGTACATCATTTGCTACATAACGCATAATATCCGTCGGCATAAGCGAACTGAGAAGAGTGCTTAATGCGGACATAAAAGCGCGTTTGGATATAATGATTCTTATTTGAATGCAATTGTCAAGGATGTATAGCATAATCGCACGTAGTCGTAGAAATGTCGCAATTCGTGGAATATTCTTCTTCCGCAATGCACGAATCCTGCGTCTCGACTAAATGGAAAGACATATAATAATAACCAATCTGGTGCGATCGACCATAAAAGAGTTGAAAATTCTTGTTGTTAACGATACGCATCGGAAAATTCGTTGGTCTGTCATAAATTTAATTCAATAAGACTTAGAAAGGTTAGAGAATTTGAATCCAACTGAGGAGAGTACAATGAAATTATATTGAATTTCAAATACACAAATTGATGGAGTATATTTATGTCATTTTTGTTAAACAAATAGTAATTGAAGATAAATCTTCCTGAAGAATTTATTAATGGAAATGTATTTATTTATTATTTTTGAATAAAAAAATATGAAAAGATGAAATAGGATAGGATTACTTAAGGTTGAAACTAAGTACCGACGCCCAAAATTCAATATTTGGGAGTCTAAGGAAATACACTAAATATAAACTAAAGTTTTTAAAATAAAAATGAGTTGCCAGCAACATCGTGAGATTTCAAATACAATAAAAAATACCGCCAAACCTTAACTGAAGTTCTTTAAATTGAAACAAATTTTTTTCTAATCAATAAACGAAACCTCACGGTTTCAGAGATATATGTGTTTTGAAGTTAAAAACGAGGTGGACGCATAGTTATCAAACTTCGAGCACCGGACGCTGAAAAGTATCAAATTAAGGTTTCAAATTTTCTCAGAATTTTATATCGATTTCCTAGATTAAGGTATAGGAGATATATATAAATTGAAGGTATAGGAGATATATGCGTTTAATTGAATGTTCCTTAAAATTATGCATTAATTTTCGAAAAATATTTTTTATAAGAAACAAGTATTTGAAGATTTCAATGAAAGAAGCGTTTATTGAATAAAATTCTCCAAAGCCAATTTTCTTTCTAGTTCATGTGGAACGTATTAAAACCAACCGATTATTGTTGGCGCTAACGTCGAAAAATTCTATAAAGCTATAGACGGTATATTCCGTAGACTGGAACTTATTTTTAAAGTTATAAAAATTAATTCGTAAGACCTCGAACACCAAAACAGAAATATTAAAATAATGATTTTTAATCTGAATCTAAAGAAGTACCGATAGTTTAGGTAAAATCCTTCGATTTTCAATCTCTTACAATTTTCAAAACCTTCATAACTTCGTAACTTTCTGCCTTTTATCAATTTAATGACAACACTCTCTAACCAGCTAACTATTTATTTTATACTTCTGCTCACCCGGTAATTTATTGCATTCAGTACAAAAACAACAAATACTTAACCTTCGCCCAAAATAAAGTAAAAAGCAAAAGGAATTCATTCATTGGCGCAATAATCCTTGTGGCAACTCTGACTAAATTTTCGCAACCGGCAGCTTCGGAAGGTGTCAGATTTCACTCAGTTCGAGCAGGATTTTTTGTGATTTTATTTCTTTCGTTTAACATCCAAATTTTTAAAAAATAATAAAAAAAAACATTAAAACATTTTAGCAAGATTGTGATTGTTGCTGTTATTGTTTTTGTTTTAATATCACTAGCTTGTTTATTGTGAATATTATGATTCGGAATTGGCTTGAGAAGCGCGTGTTCGGCCTCACTCCTGAGTACTCAGGAGATGATCCTTTGCTTACGCTTCAGCTTCTAGCCTCTGCCGTCTGAAGGGTAAAATTTATTGATCTAGTGATAAAATGACCAGCAGCCAGTTAAATGACTAGCGTATTCTCAGAACTGAATTCAGTTAACAAGGAACAAAATGTTTTAGTAACCATTTTTTGTTGTTGTTATTGTTGTTGTTTTAAGAGAGTCATTTTACAAAAGAGTCACTTTAATTGTTTTAGCTTTTCAGGCACTACGGCTTCCTTAGTTTCTTCGCCTCTTCTTTGTTTCCTCTTCCTATTGTTCTACTTAGCGTCTTTAGCAGGGCACGAAGGAAATTAAAGGGTTTTCTTTTATCAGAAATTACAAACAAAAATTTAAAAATGAAATAAAAAAAATGGCAAAAAATCAACCGAAAAAACATTATTTAATATTAAAATAGTTTAAAATATATCACGTTTTTTTATCTAAAGTAAAAACATACAAACTGCAACACAAACGGAAACAGCTAACAAACAACCAACCAACAAAAACAAACATCGCAGAAAATAACAACAAAAACATAGATCATCAACATCCCAACATAATTTCTCGTATTGTTTATGATCAGTTACAAGAATTCATAGCAGGCGGTGAGTCCATCGAGCTTTTAAGCTGTCCCCAACCGAGCACCCATCGAGTTAACGAATCCGAATTTTTTCTGGGAAAGCGAAAAACTCTCTGCGAACGCAATAAAATATTTTAATAGAAGACAGTCAAAAAGATATGCCTGATGCGGACGTGGTGGATACCATCAAGAGAAATATCAACAGCAATATCGCCAACAAATGTAGCAACAAATTCAGCAGCAGCGGCTCGGGAAAATTTCATCGTTGGTTCCAAATAGAAAACGTATCGAGTCGAGACGAGAGAATTATATTCTCTTCCATTTTCGCCATCAGCGTCATCATCATCATTAACATCGTAGCCATCATCATCGTCATAATCGCAGTCATCACGGCGCAAATACTGCGATAGTTGTTGGTTAGTATCTAGGAATTCCTTTCATATTTTCTAAAACTAGAATTATTTCTAAAGATTTCAAAATACGAAGAAGCAAGCAAACAAATGGACAAACAAACAGATCGGACTGGCAAGCAGACCGTCTAACGAACAGACATTTTTTTCAGTATTCAGACAAATAACTGAGGCAACCGAAGGACGTAGGATAAAGTTATTTTATAGTCGACCCCAAGCAGTCTGCTAGGCGCATTTTTTCTTAGAAAGCGTGCTTCAAAAGTTAAGTGCCTCGATGGCTGGCGGTAGCGTTGTTGCTGCTGCTGCTGCTGCTGCCGATCATACGGCTTGGGCAATTGTAAAGATACTTCTTGTAAATTCTTCCTTAGCTAGAGTTAGAAAACGTGAGCAATAAACGGATGAATCATCATGACCAACAAAGCAATAAAAACACCAATAACAACAACACCGTAACTTTTTTCTGCCGTTTTGGTCATTCCGCTCGCATCCTCAACAAAATCAGCCCCGGTTCGACTTTTAGCAGTAACTAACTAGATGGGGCTCTGGAATTGATCTCGTTACTTGAGCTTGTATTCCAACAAGGAATTCCAGGTGAACTCCTTTGCACATGCTCCTTAGCAAGGCAACTCGTTAACAACTCCTCAGCTTAGTTCCGCCCCACTACGCTCCACTCCGCTCAACCGAACTTACTGCTATAGAGTTCTACAATTTCAGACTCGAATTTGTGTCGAATAAGCGAACAAACCGTCGCGTCGGTTTGCTGGGATTGCAAAAGTGGAGACGTAAGACGAGCATTGTAAAGATGATAAATACAAAGAAGAAGAAGAAAACGAAATGGCAATGAGTTGAAAGAGTGGCAAAGAGTTTGTAGTTTAGACCGCGAGAAAATCAGCTTGTCCACATTTGCAACCGTTTCTTTTATTCTTCTCCGTTTTGTTTTTGTTTTTGTTAGTGTTGTTGTTAGTGTTGTTGTTCTCGTTGGTCCGTTTCTCGTTCCTGTTGGAATTCTTTTGCGAAATACCTTCTTCCCAGGCCAAAATAATTCATATGCCGTTGGCAACTTAACTTAAGAGCTCGCAGACAAAGTCAGGAATACTGTCAGCTGTACGAGTGCGCGAATGTGGTCTGCTGAAATTATTGCTGGTTGTTGCAGGTTGGTGCAGTGTTAGTTTGGTTAGTGGCTGCTGTTTTTATTGTGAAAGAGTGAGAATTTATTAAACTGTGGGCGCGCATAATTCATAGAGTCTTCTTCTTTAGTGTTGAATTGTTTGCTTGCTGCTTTGGTTGTTGTTGTTGGTGGTGGTGATGGTGTTATTGTTGGTCGTGTTGGTACCGTTGTTGCTATTGTTGTTATTGTTGTTGTGGCTTATGTTATTGCTTCTACTACTTTTGCTGTTTTCTGTTATTGTTATTATGGTTTCCTTACGAAAAAAGGGAGCAAAAATGCTGATATTTCGTTTATGTCCGTCCGTTGCGTATAAATCTAGGTCTGATTCAAAACACCATCCGGGTTAGCAGGTTAGACATGCCAATTCGAATGCCTAACATACTCGTGACAACAGTGTTTTAAGGCTCAATTTTATTGTTAAAAAACAACTGCATTTTTTGTCAAATCAGAATAATTCGAATTTTTGCTTAAAAATTTCTCAAAAGGGAAAGAAAGCAAAAGAAGAAATTCGTGAAAGAGTAGTGTAAGAGAAAATGGAGAAAGAAGAAAGAAGGCATTAAGTAGTTTCTGAAGAAAGATTCTGTTGTCTGAGCCAACGATTGGATTTCGTTCTAAAGCTGTTTTAGTGATTAATTTGAACTTATTTCAGAAGATTTTGTTAGAGATAAATACATTGCCATAGGGTATAAAAAAATTAGTTTCTAATACCGAAGTCGGCACCGAAATCATGTAGAATTCACCGCATAAAGTAATCGACGCAAAAATCCAAAAGGAATATTTCACTTAGTCCTTACGATAAGTTTTCGATTGAAGGTCAAAAACAATTGGACGACTTACTTAACGATCCTTTAACCTCAAAAAATACCTCATTAATTTTCCTCAATTTTTTTGTCGTTTTAAAAGCGAAAGGAAACACAAATTCAAATGCAATTTAAACCGCCTCGACACGAAACCTAAAAGAGAAACTAAAAATAATTGTCAGCACCCTTAAATTCAAAAACATGTCACCAAAACAGCGACAATTACTAGGTCGTGCAAAACCTTGCATCCTATTGCAGCAACGAATTAAACATACGCAGCTCGGGGTCAGTCCCTCAGATAGAACTAACTACGTTGATAAAAAAAATAAGCAAATTGCTAGAATGATGAATAAAATTCTTATCGTAATCTTTATACTTGAGTAAACGCGGTATGGATTATTTACTGCGGTGCGGTACACTACGGTGCTTCGCCAACGTTGTTCGAGGAGAAGCTACTTTCAGCCGCTTCTGTCGAGGGTGGCTTTGATGATGTTGGTGGTGGCGGTGGTGATAGTAAAACTATTGTACTACAAAAATAAAACAAATGAAAAGCAACAGAATCGTGAGCAAAATGTGACCGAAATAGAGATTAATGACAATAAAAGAATGCATTATTTTTACCTTATGGTCACTGCTACGTCTGTTAACGTTCCTCTGTAAACTCGTTTTGGAATTAAGAAAGAAGAAACAACAATATTTTTATTGCTGTAATTGGTTTTGTGAAAATTATGCTCTTGGCTTTGCCGAAAACCATTTGAAAAAATTCATTGCGCGCAATGAGGTCTACGACGACTTACTAAGGACAGTAGAGGTGGTAACAGCGGTGGCAACGACAGTGACAGCGCCCACAACAACAAAGTTAGGTGAGATAAAGTCACTAATAGTTATAATTAAATGTCATCCCCTCAATAGGTATCCGTAAGCATTGTTCCGATGCATATTTTCCTGTCTTCAATTGGCGCGTCGGCAGAGCAAGACGAACAACAATTCCTCTTTGAATTCGCTGAAATCAGCTAGTGCAGCGAATACGTCTGTCTTGCCAATTTCTTAAGCATTCATTGTCACTCTAGCATTTTCATTGTCACCAACAGACCAATACGATACTAAGAACTACTACAGCCCCATAACCATGTCGCGTTGTGTCGCAACGTCACGTCACGTTTGTTTGTTTCTTAATTAATAATTTTTTTTTGCTACACGCGATTCAATTAAGTATAAAAAACGTAGCTTTAAAAAAAAGAAAACGTTGCATTGCAACGATGCTTCGGTCAAAACCCAACAGATTTCTGCTTGTGCCGCAACAGTTGTCCGCTTCTCTCTGGGCTCATATGACTTCTCGCTTTAGGTCTCTTAACGCCTATTCTTCTTTTTTCAAACAACAAAAGTTTATTATTAAAATGATTATTTTTATTATGATTAAACATCATTATCGCACGACAAAGTTTTCAAAGGAATTTTCTATCCGTTCGCGGTTTCGTGAAGCAGAGTTGATTGCGATACAATAATAGCTTAAGTTCGCTTCTTCTTTCTCCCGCTGTGATGTCATTCGATTTAGACACGAAAACCTTCCAGTTGGTCAAATAATTCTCACAATTAAATAATTCAAGTTCAAAATAATGAGACACGGATCGGTTAAAGTCCAATAGTCTTCTTCCATGAACATAAATTTTATGACTTTTCTCCGTCGAATTTTGAATTACTAATTTTTTAACGACGTTATCGCAATCGAGTAAAAGCGACGCAAAAATCCAAACTCGAAATTATTTGCTCTTTTGGGAAATTCGTTTCCCTTAAGAGGCAAAGTCGCGCGTGAAATTTAAGTATAAAAGACTTACAGAATTTGTTCAAAGGTTACAAATTTTCCAAAGGTTTTGGTTGAACTCGGAGTAAAAAATATTCGAAGAATATTTATTCGAAATTTCGAAAATTGAAAACTACCAATGAGAGTGCTTTGGATAAATCGAATTTTCTGTAAAGGTAAATTTTGATATCTCGAATCTCCTTGAAGAAAATGCTCTCAGCAATCAGTCAAAATTATGAAAAAATGTATTAACCAATTTCCTGCGGAGTAAAAAATTATGATCTGTCTTGAAGTCGAAGGAATAGGAATGAAAAGAAAAATAATTGAAAAAGTAATTAAAGAAAAAATAACTGAAAAAAGTGCCACCGACTTCATTTCAAAAAAAAAACAAAACTTCAATTTGAAATCTTTATTGTGAAACTCATTGAGTTTACACAAATAATCGTGCTATCAATTGGGTATAATCGTATCAGAATAATTTCCTGTAATAAAATCTTTTAACAAAATCTAATAAATTCACCGTGAAAATAAATGGCATTCTCTCGCGCGTTCGACACATTCGCGACATAACGATTTTTCAAAATTAATTCGATTATCACAAAAAATATGTGTGTAATGGTGATCGGTCAAACAATCAACCAATCGACCGACCAACAAGCCGATCCACCGGCCACCACTAACTCACCAACTCACCAACCAACCGCCCATACGACCATTTGATCGAACGCGATAACAACGAGTTTAAATAGACAAAAATTAGTTACTCATGATGTCAAATTTAATCAGTCTAAACATGCAATAATTAATGTTAGTAATTTAACAATCATTGGAGAGATTACGATAAAGAATCTCGTTTCGTATCGGAATTTGAAAACGACGCGTAACAAGTTGATCGTTTAGACCACGTTGGTGAGTCTACAGATGGTGACAACCAAAAAGTTGGCTACTGATGCTGTCACTCTTTTGATACTGTTTTTTTTTTTTTTGAATTTTGATTTTTCTGATATTGATTCTTCTGATATTGATTCTTCTGATATTGATTCTTCTGATATTGATTCTTCTGATATCGATTCCTTGGGTATTGATTGTGTTGACATTAATCTTGATTTTCCAAAAAAAAAATCATATTATCGTGTCATATTCTTTCCATTTATTTAACGTCGGATGAAATGCAACTTTTTTTATTAATACGATCAATTGAATCCAATGCAGGATTAATGCATTCGGGCACGATTAACAATCAGCAATTGTTCAGTTTTATTGATCGCCAAAAATCGAGAACGAATGAGCGCATACGACGAAGTCCCTAAAGAAAAAAATAAAAAAAATTATAAAGTAAAAAAAATTAATTCAATTGAAAAATCAACTAAAAACTAACAAAGTATTAAATCCCATAAACCACCTCGATTTGTTGTTGAGGTCGATCGTTCAATGCTCTTCGTTCCGCTTGAGCTCTACGAGCAATTCAGGATTATGCGACCACAAAGCCATCTCTACCTTGATTTCAATTCGTTTGCTAGTTTGTTAACAACCGTGATTTTTATTAGTATTGTTGTTGTTGTTGTTGTAATTGTTTTTCCTATCATCAACAATGTGAAATGGTTGTCAATGCGTGTGGCTCATATATCTGTCGGGAAACACTGCTCAATCGACCAATATGCGATTAGAAAAACACGAAATCGCAACAACAGCAACAACAACAACAACAACAATAAAGACTATAATAACAATAGCAAACATACCAACGTCATTGATACATTCAAACGTAAATAACTCAAGCCCCTCAATCAATGATCTTCATTGACAATTCGGTTGAATGACGACGGCGATCCATTGCGCAAATAAAGTAATGAAGAAATGAATGAATGAGAAACCAGTGGCGTAGAATTTATTAGCCAATAAATGAAAGAGGAGTATACCAATTTTGTTAAGTCAATTTAAGAATATTTCCCTCGATAATGATGATGATGCAGCCCTTAGAATATCAATGTTTTATCGTTATGTTATTTTACCATTATAAAATCGTACAACCTATTAAATCGTCGAACCTTTTATTACTCATAGAATACATCACGTAAACACGTAAACACGTCTGGCATGGTGAGACTCTTATGGGACTAATGAATAAAATGATATCCTGCAAAGAATCAAAAATCACCACGAGGTCCGCTTTTTAAAATAACAATACTCCAACTACTCTCATTTCTAAATAATTCGCAATTTTCCTTTGTACTTTCTTCAGGCTTACTAAAACAGTCACCCCAACCGCGCCTTCAACCGCAAACGCATACGGCACGCCACTGAATTGGATCAAATTGCAAAAATAAAATTGCAAAAATATTAAAGAATAAAAGAAGAAACAATTTGAATTCTTTTATCTTCCCCTTCTTAACGAGGAATCATCATCATCGTCATCGTTATCATCATCATCATCATAATCATCATGTCAATTTGGTTTTGAGTCTTTTTTAGAAATATATCATTGTTTTTGTATTCCTCTATTGAATCATTGTTATTCCCGTAGCAGTAGTGTGTTACTGAATTAATTCGGTCGATCAATCGATCGATCGCTGGGTGATCGAAATAAATGCTGGTCGCAAACAAACAATTGTCATTACATCGAACCGTTGAAGAGCAATTTAAATCCGCCTTTAATCCGTTTACGCAAGATTTTAACTGAATCTGTTAATGCTCTTTATCTCAATCTCTCGGATTCATAATAAATTCAAGTGGCAAAGGCTATCAATTAAAATTGATTTAATTCTTCCCATCATTCGTTGTAGCCTTCGAATTCATTAAAAAATGTTTTGATAAAAGAAAGAAACTATTTTGCATAAAACAACAGAAAGAAGTGAAAGTCCTTTCTGAAACAAATTTCTACAAAAAATTATAACATTTTCTTGTATTTTTCGAACTTACAGATGGTAAAAATATAACTTTTTGTATACGTTGTTAATTTGATCCTCGAATGATTTGACCAAAATGCGGTCCTTTCTAAAATTATTCAATACTTCTTTGCACCTTGCAGCTGGAAATACTGGATGGTATTATTTTCGTGGTTAGTTTCTTGTTGC
Source organism: Physocephala rufipes (assembly GCA_963966595.1). Lineage (NCBI taxonomy): Eukaryota > Metazoa > Arthropoda > Insecta > Diptera > Conopidae > Physocephala > Physocephala rufipes. The sequence continues at coordinate 49,610,350 of OZ016501.1, forward strand.
CGTAGTTGTTGTTTTCTCTCATATATTTCCTCCTTCTTAAGAAGACAGACCTTCAACCAAAGTGGCCGTCTGTAATGTCATTACATATCGTACCAACAGTCTTCTATCCTTTCGACTTCTCTGAACCCAACGCAAAACGTCTGAAATGCGACGAAACAGGTGTAGAAAAATGATTCGTATGAGTAGTATCGGGACCCTCTCCTGCGTAATTGTTGAAAGGTGTTTCCACACATCATCTTCATTAAGCGTTTTGTAGTATTGTTTTACATTAATCAACTGTCGAATTATTCATTCCATTTTCTCGCTCTCTTTTTCATCTCTCTTTATTTCTATCCACTCGTTATTTATTTATGATGATTTTATTCCAAGAGGGACAAGTGAATGGCGCATGTACGACGTACTTGTGCGTTATTTTATGTAATATATGCAATATATTCTAAAAAAGTATTCTTCCCCCCCGATCCGAGTTTGTATCGTATTTATCCTTAGAATAGGTGGAAATAGATACGGTAAGGATACTTCATTACAGGCAATACATTCTTACTTCTTACAGGCAATACTTCATTACAGACATTAAGGCCTTTTTGGTGACTTTACTGCTTATGTTATAACACTTACGGCTCTAATAATTAAGGATTATAATAAAATAATTAGAATTTAATAAAACGGTAATATGGCAACTGCTAGGGGTCGCGATAATATCGTAACTCACAACTCGCACCTTTCTTTGAGGCGTCAACATTTTCAGCTGTGTTTCAAAACCCATTTTGACAAAAATCATTTAGAAAACTTATCGACCTTTGAAGAAGCTTGGCGTAAGAAATGGCCTGGCGTACAATTTCGTTATAAAGTTAGTTTAACATTTACACCGACCAAATCTTTTACAAATTTATTGTCAAACCACTATATATTTTTCAGCTCCTTGTCGTTCTTTTATTTGCAATATTTCAATACAATTCAATTAAACTCTTTACTATTTTCTGATCTACCAATTTTATGGATTATAATGAATATAAATTATGACCAAACGGGATAAGACAGTTTTATCAAGTGACCACCACTCACTGAAGTTAATAGTGTTAAAAAGGGTAATCTCGTTGGATTGGTAAGTGTTTTTTCCTAACCCCCTCCCCCCCGCCTACCATTTTTTCTGAATTCCTTTTTGCTACGTAACCGTTATTTAATACGAATTATGGGCAATAAAATCAGTTTGTTATTGCACAATAAAATTAAATATAAATCCCGCACGTGTTTTGACCAACATCTAAAACCATCTGAAATAAAAGACTTCAGGTAGAATGGTTTGAAGTTGAGTTTATCAGCACCGAACACTATTTCTGGCCGTTAACTAACCCTTTCTTTCTTCGGCATTATTACGCTTTTGACCGCTTCAATTTCCTCCCTCAATTTTCTTCTCATCTTCAGTGATTAGTTTCGGGATCGAACGATGAAGTATAATCCTGTTCAATAAAATATTATCCTGAAGGATGCCTGCAATATTGAACCAAAATTCAAAACGGAGAAACTACGCTACAGAAATAAAGTGTCGAGGATCAAGGAATAAACCCTTTGAACGGCGCAAATTCGTTTAGTTTCCATTTTGTTCCTCTTTGCAATCAATTTTCTTTGATTGCCTTCAATTTCTCTCCGTTTTTTTTGTACAAAACACAATTTGTTGGAAAATGACGGCAATGGATAAGGCTTAAGACCAAACCGGACGATCAGTAATTGTAGAAGGGGGAAAGGGGAAAATCGAAATCCTTGACAACGATAAACATGGACAAATTTAGTTAAAGGCTTCCTTCAGTTGAATGAGCTTTAGCTTCGTGAATTTACTGACCAGAGGAAAGGATATATGAGAGGATAAAATCAAATGATAGTTACCAACACTACCCGCCAACATCATATTCATATCATCGCCCCCTCACACGCACACTTAATATGTGCCGTGCAAGCCATTTATGAATGGATTTGCAATCATTTGATGACGATTTGAAAAAATAAATAGCAAGAAATCTCTACGGATGCTTAATCCTGGAAGTATAGAGAATCAGCTCTTGGATATCGGCCGAAAAAGAATATCAAACGAGTACATATTTTATTGCTTCATGCTGCTGATTTTCCTTGTGAAATGTTGTGTGAAATTAAAAATTAAGCCCGGTCATTCCTCATCGATGTCCAAGATATTGGTACAACAAAAAATTGCAACGGAGTCAAGCAAACCAATAAAGAGATGAATAAAAAAAGTTATAAAGTTCATAAAAAATTGAGCCATAGCTAAATTAAATCAATTGAAATAAAAACGTGTAGAAGGAGATTGATGTAAAAAAATGAACTGAAATTTTATTTTCCTCTGTTTTTTCTTTGCTTTTTTTAAGAAATTTACGAATTTTTCATTCTTTTATTAAAACTTCAACGACATTAACTGTAATGATATTGCTAATTATATTCGATAACAGTTAAAATTATCTGTAAGTGATTGAGAATATTTTCCCATGAAAAAAAAATCAGAAAAATCTGATTGGTTAAGGCGGAGCATCTTTCAGTCGCGCATAAAAACAAAAATAAATTATTATGCTTTCCTTATTGGTATGCCATGGTGGATTGCTGTTGTTGTTGTTGTTTTTGCGTCTTCATGATGTTACTTTTTCCCACCACAAAAACGAATGATCGACGACGACGACGAGATCACAACAGCCTCCAAAGAGCCCCAACCCAGCACCAGCCCGCACACTGATCGTGAGTAAGAGAAAGCAGATGTTGTTGCTATTATTTAACGACTTCTTGCTGGTGCTGTAAATTTTGTATTTTTTTTTTTGTTATTATTCTTTTACCGCAGTCATCCAATTTCTTAAGCTTAGGTTGGTACTGTCTTTGCTGCTGCTGCTGCTGCTTTTGTTACTGATTGCGATGCTTCAACGTTTACGATTGCAACTGCCGCTACTTGATATGGAATTCTACGGCCAACCAACCATTGATTGCAGTCAGTAATTTTTTTATTGTTCTCGTATCTAAAGCCTTTCGTTACTTCCCCATTCGTTGATGTAACCAATAGGTACTTACATATACGCTTACGTTCACTCATACAGGTTCACATACAGAATGGGAGCATATTGTTAGTGTTGTGTTGTTGCTACTGAATTGTTGTATACTGGTTTGCTCACGAATGTTACTTGGGCATCAGATACAACAAACGGCAGACAACATCTACCAATTCCGTCGGATAATAACGACGTCTTTGTTGGCTTTTATGTAGAACGTTGTTTAGGTTTTATAAATAGATATAACTTGAACAGCATTTTCGGGCAATTAATTTAATTAAAATAGTTCGATCAATTTTCTCATTAAGCATAACAGCTGAAAGTGGTCCAAATTATTAGAAGTTGTTAAACAACGTTAAATACCAAGCTCTAACATCAAAACAAGCTCTAACAACAAATACATAGATATCGTAAATAAAAATATAATATAAACCATAAGCAACATTAAGCTTTCTTTCAAATCAATGCGATCAACAGAAACCATCTAGCTAACAGCTAACAACTTCGACATCATCAAATTCGACGTGTTTATTATTCGCGACTTGACATAAAATCATCGCAGCAGCATCATGTTCAAGCTTGGACTCATACAATTATAATCGATATCTAGTCAAAGCATATCACTTTATGTAAAAATACGTTCCTGTATGTATGTTGTGTGTGTATGTATGTGTGTTTTCGTGCTTGTTTATTATTGGAAGCTGTTTGCAACAGCAAATTTCCAGAGGCAGAGGTAGCGGACAAATCGGGCAAGATTAAGATTATTTGCATACAATAATTTCGAATAAGCAGCAATAAAAATTTAAGGTTTGCGCTTGTTCGCTTTACTAAATTTAGCATTTATTATTCTTTTGCATATCTTCTTCTTTTTTATTTCAAACAGTATTTATTAGATTGCTTTCAATTCTGTTCGTGTCAAATTTTTTCAACTGATTTTGTACTAACTTCTCGACAAGCTAGAGGCTTGAAATTTCAACCAAATGAACTATCTGAGAGAATAGTCTCAGATTGTTCGTAGGAATGTCTAGAATAAACTAAAAGAGGTCGCATTTTACTTAAATGATTTTCGAAAGTGTAGGTTTTTATATTTCATATACTCTTTAAACTTTCAAAACTACGTTATTTTTAAGTATCGAGATATTTTGAAATTAATATTGTAATTTGTTATTATCCAAAAAAATAAAATTCATTAGAGAAAAATATGTGTTTCTATAACACATAAATATGTGTCTTATTAAAATATTTAATAGAAAATCTTGAAATTGAATTCTTGAAAATTGAACTCAATTTCGATCGAATTGATTTTGAAACGTAGACTTCCTACAAACACATTTATCGGAACTATTTAGATTAAGCTTTTTATTACTCTACAGGGCAGTTCGTCTTATAATATGAACCATTTGTTCAGTTCAACAAACGTGTTGAAATTGACAGCTCATCCACCATGACATCGAAGATTGAGGAATTTGGTGGCAAGCGCTTAATAGTTATGACTAATACGAGTAGTTGTGGCAGATATAGTGAGATAGGTCATTCGCTCTATTTCATGCGCATTTTTGGTATACATTCACAGAAAGGTACAAGTTCCTTAGGATCCTGGTACAACCTTCACGGGAAATGTGTAGCCCCACTAACGGCACTCGCACTCGTGCGTTTTTATACTGGTATTGATTCTAAGGGGTTCTGGGTGGAAAACTAGAAAATTTGTTTGAATTCAATCAAGATAAAAATTATTATTTCATTTTTTATGACTTGCTAAATAAAATATGATAAATAAATGATTCAGTAAACAAAAGCCGAAAATTGGTATAGTTAGAATTTATTTCATTATAATAAACGAGAAACCTAACTACAAATTACTTCTCCGGTTTAAAATGATGTTCGGGTAATTGCATTTCACTGTAATAAATTTTATGGTGCGTTAATGTTAAAAATTATTTACACATATATATAATTTTCTTTAAGGTTTTGAGAATGATATATTTCACATTGATTTGTGGTCATGGTCATTTATTTTGCTAAAATAAAGCCTACCACCATTGTGTACGATTGATGAAAATTATATAGAAATAGAAGCTGGGCAAAATATCTTCATTGCGCTCGATGGCAAATATGGCGTTACACTCGTTAACAAACGCACAGCAAACAAGACCAACGTCGGACGAGTTCTCACACATAGTGTACGTGAATTGGACAGACTACAAAAAGTGGAAAAACCACAAAAAAGACCAACAAAATTGTCGACCAAAAAAAAGACCAACGAATTTTTAATTTGCACAAATGAAGTGTCCTATCTTTTTACCCTTGAATTGTGGTGACATCTAGTGGTTCAGAGGGTGTTGTATAATAGATGTCGCTGCCATTTCTGGAACAGAGATTCATTGAATTGATTGAATTTGCCGTCTGCTGAAATAGGTCAAATAGGTTTTAGTTAATAATTTTATATTAGAGAATTATAGAAGTAATCCTACATTAAAAGATGTCCTTCAAACATCCCGTTTAAGATTCTTTATAATAAAGAGTATTAACAAATTTGAAGTACTTAAGCTCTTCTTACATAAATTTCTATAAAAAAATCTAAATAAAAGACAAATACATTTTATCATAAAAAAATCGTTTACCATAAAAACCAACTCTCTCGGCATAAAAAATATAGCCTTCATTATCCTACATGAAAAAAATAAATGCGCTCAGCACTAACGGCAACAGGCCACGAGTTGTTAAATACGCGGGGTTGTCGGCGAATTGCACATGAAGCTATTGGCCTTGAGCGGCATTCAAATTTTCACAATTTTTACGACACGTGCCAAGGTAGTCCATGTGCAAGCAGACCATTTTAACCAAGACAACACTCTCGAGTCGGTCCCGCAGTAGAAATCACAGTGGGGTAATCATCACGGCGATTAATGTGGTTTCACATAAATCCAGCCTAGGAACGGAGATAGTCTTTATGGGAACGACTTTCGACTTCGCATAGAGCAACGACTTCTTGATATTTTGTTGTACCTCTCATCTGCTAATCTTACTCATCATTGACACGTTTTTACCGATCGTCCCAGTTATCGTTTTCGTTGTGAAAAATCCATTTCCTGAAATCCATTTTTCGACAATTTATAACACCGTTCATTATATAAATTCGTAAATGACAATCAACTTATTCCATTTTATTGTACCGTAAATCTTGTTTTCAGAGATAGTATTCCTTCATTTGTCAACCACAATAATAAATACGTTTCCAAATCCAGATTATATTCAGTACTTAACTGTAACTGTAAAATCAGTACTTAACTGTAAATTGAAAAATTTTCTGACGGTCCAGACAAAAATTTTTTAATTACCGATTGTTGCTTATATATTAAATGGATCTTCCCAAACACTGGTCGCATCATGCGAAATCAGCATCCCAATATCCGGCGAATAACGGCAACTTCAGAAATCTTTTAACACTCTGTTCTTATTACATTGCAGCGAAAATATCACAGATGCTAAAGCTAAAGAGATAGAATATACAGCAACCCTATTTTGATCCTATGGAATACAGCAGTGATCAAAGTGAAATATTGACTCCACAATTAGTAATTATTTTTTTATATAAACTGAAAACATTGCCACAAAAAGTGGTTAGTGAAAATTTCACCTGAATGATGGTGCTTTCGCCAGCTGCATTTGAATAAAATTTTTCAAGAAATATCACGCAATTTTACTTAGACATTCTTGGGTAGCTTCATAAATTCTTGACAAGGCGAACAACCGTGGGTTCGTTCGTTATAAAGACAGAATTCGGGAAGATCTCGAAATGTATGCTGATGATGTATGCAGTGGGATATTTTAATTGTGCGTACATTCGAGATTTAAAAATAAGTGTAATCGAATAAGCCTTCAAAGGTAACAATATGTTCATGCCTAGACTAGACATAGCTAGACTAGTCTATCGCGCAATTGTCCTGAGATTACACAAACTTAATGTAATCAGCTCTGCTCGACATAAAAGCACACTGTCACATGTATAAATTTTACAATTAACCGGGCTGATCGAAAAGAAATGGGAGTGTGTGCTCATAAAAATTGATTTTTCAGAGGTTGGTGCTCCCATTTCTTTTTAGGACTAGTTGTGCTTGCACGTAGTTCACTGCCAAGGAACTATGCTAGTTTCGCTGCCTTACCAAAGGCGTAAAAATGGTGCCACGGATGGTGCGCATCATATTCGGGTCTTAATCCGACCTCGCTAATCCAAATGCCAACGTCGCCAAAATAGAAATAGACCGTAGCTGGCTACGGCTTATTTCGCCGCTGGCAAATCCTCTCTCAGCGGCATTATTTTTTCTCTCGATCCCCATAAGCGCAATGTAAATTTTGACATTTGTCAGCTATAAAAACCCTACGCCGCCTTGGATGTGTTTATAGCATAAATTGATAAGCACTGATATGCAAAATAGCAATTTGATAAAGGTGGGCTGCTGGGAAGTGGTGGATGGTGATAACCTAAGTGTTTACAAGAGGGTTTTTTACGCAACTTTTTTATTGCCCCAATGGATATCAAATGTAAGGAAACAGAGTTGGAACATGGTGGGAGGTGGGCGCGGACACTAAAAACTGGCGAAAGGGGTGTTTCTTACAAAAATTGGCCCCTTAAGCCCCTTTTTAGTGTCCACGCCCAACTCAGGCCATCTTCCAAATCCGTTTCGAGATATTTGTTATCGATTAGCCCCAAGTAATTTTTTTGTGAAAAACGCCCGTTTTTAGTTACAAACCCTCGTGTGAACACTTAGGTTATCACCACCCACCACTTTCTAGCAGCCCACCTTTATCGAATTGCTATTTTGCATATCAGTGCTTATCAATATACGACAGTAGGCGTCGACAGTAATTGTAGTTTACCGGTGGGTTTTAACAGAGTGTACTCTGTTAGGATATTTATAGCGACTGAGCTAGTTACATTACAATGTCTTTGGTAACGCTGATTATATTTTTTTCTGCAACTTTGTGTTTTATTGATGCCAAAGCGAGATCTCCACATCTAAGAGAACCCACAGCTGACCTAAAATAATTTTTTATTATTTTAGGTTTTCCAACACTTCACTCAACACTCTGTTTCCAATGTTTGTAAATGGTATCGAAATTAAGCTTTCTGGTAACAATTTCTCCATTATGTTTCTTACGTTGTGTTTAGATTTTTCAAATAAAATTAGGCGACGCAGTAGGTTACGAACAGTGTGGAAACTGGCTTTTACAGCACCGCTTAATGAGCTTTGAGCAAAAACACTGCCCCTAAAACTATGCCTCGGTTTGCCGGCCCTCGTGGAGCGCTGAGTTAACAGAACTGCATAAAAATTTCGTGATAACGTGGTGTCCTAAAATATCGTATATCTAAATCCATCCACATGTTTTTGCGATACGAAAGTAATAAATCAATAAATTAATTAAATAAATTAATAAAGATATTTGTAAACGTATTGTAAAATCAATTAAATTTTTTTTTGCATGATAAAATGAATTTGTTCTTGATTTCGAATTCTTAAAACATATATTTAGAAAGAATATACTTTAAATTTCTTAATATTTTTTTATAAAAAATCTTTTAAACAAAGATACGCATAGGACTTTTCTTAATGTAATATTACTTCTGTAATTGTTAAATAAAATTATTAACTAAAACTTATTTGGTCAGTTCACTTTTCTACTCCAGGAACGGTCTCGGCAGTCAAACCCGATCCAAATAATCTTTCACATGATGAATTCCGTCATGTCGCACTGTTTCGCGGTCATGTTGTTTTGTCAGAGCCTGCTTTTTGCGTTTAAGTATTTATTTATATTGACGTGACACATATATATTGATTGACGGATATACTAATATAGTATCACTATTTTCTTTTCAAAATAATTCTTATCTAAATGAAACTCCTGCAAATATTTTTGTGTACTCAGTTGAATATCTTGTTGACGTAAAGCCGTTTTATATATATTTTGTTGAAGGATTTATGAATTGCGCAGCTATATATATCATCATATGTCAAGAAACATTTTGGGTTAAATAAACACAAGAATAAAAAAACATCTTTTAAAACTTTGTTTATTCATCACCAATGCCAAAACAAAATTGAATGTCATAAATCTTTCCTTAATTTATCTGATTATGTTATCTGATTATTTGTTTTTTTTTTTTTTTTTTGAAAGCAAACACAAAAAAAATATATAAAGCATAGACTCGAACACATTTTTCATTACTTTTTCGTCCATTAGAGGACTCATTAGAGGTTGATTCAACATCAATTCACTTCGTTCGGAGCTTTTTCTCCCTCCTTCTGAAAGCGAACAAATTCAACATGACTTTAGGGTTTACAAGAAATCCAAGTAAGTTTTATCAGTTTTATCAATTTTTAACTTTTGTGAAAATTCATTATTTTTAAAGGATACTTTTACATATCTAAACTTAATTAATTCTTCTTTCTTTTAATTTAAGTTTCATATTGGCAACCTGTCTGGCTAATACTGATAACGTTTTATATCCTGACGAATAATACTTTTATAAACGCTCAGGAAGTTACTGTACCGACCGACGAAGAAAAGGTGGAATTTGCTCAAAATACAACAAAATATGCCGTTGATTTTTTGGGTGCCGTAATTGAAGAAAACATGATTAAAAATATGGTACCTTCTCCTTTTTCTATTCAAATATGTCTAGGAGTGATAGACCTTGCTGTAGATCTGCAAACTTCAATTACATTAAACAAGTATTTACCCACTCGTAAGGCGTTTGAAAATGTACTTCAGCTTTATGGAAATAATAACAGTCATCCCAGAATTGCTAGTAAACTTTTCTATAATAAAAGAAATTCAATACTAGACTCCTTCAAATATGGGATTGAAACGTATTTCCATAGTAAATGTGACGCAATTTATATAGAAGATGATCAGAATTTACAAACCCACCACTCATCCTGGTTGAAAAGTGAAGGAACGCCTTCTACGCAAACAACTTTTACGGTACGATGGAACGGCGGAAGGCGATTGATATTTTCGACTTTAATGAATTTCAGTAATGAGTGGCTTCACAAATTCGTGAAAGCAAAATTGGAATGGTACCCTATAGAGACGAACAATGATACGACCATTAGATATAAGCGTATGATGAATACAGTTGGATATTTCCATTATGCGTTCCTTAGAGATTTCAAAACAGAAGCAATCAAATTACCCTTCAGAGATGAACGTCTGTCGATGCTGATACTTCTGCCAAACCTTGATAGTAATGTTTACGAACTGCAAAAAGGGCTAACTGTTCGCAGAATCCGAGAAATTCTCGATAGGCTAGTTTATACCGAAGTTGGCGTTAAATTACCTAAATTTAGTGTAGACTTCACAGATCACTACACGGACACACTTTCAGAGGTACATAATTTAATAATAAGTAACTATGCTTCTTAAAATGAAGCAATGGGGTTGGCGCTCTCCTTCCTTTTTGTGCTGCCTTTGATTTTCTTGCAATTATATTGGATTATTATTTTTACCTAGATGGGCTTAGCGAGCTTATATTCCGCGAAGTTGCATATATTGGACAATCGTGAGTTTCTGAGAGTGGAAAGCATTGTACAGACAAATAAATTCGTCATAAACGAAGCGGGAATTAACACGCAAACCCCTATGGGTATGTTTTAGCCTTTGCTAAAAAATTCTCAAAAAGGCAACGAAATTTATTTTTCATTCGAATATAATTTCTTAACAATCGTTAATGAATTTAATTCACAAATAGTTTCATAAATTTTTAATTTTTACGAGCAGGTATCAGAATTAACACATCTCCAACAACTAGATTCTATGCCAACAGGCCATTTATTTTCTTCATCCAGGATAATGAAGGTCATACATTTTATGCCGGGAAAGTAACCGACTTTTAGTAGTGATGAAGTTTATCAAAATAAATAAGTCATATCTACAAAATGTTAATAAAAATTAATTAATTTTTTCATGATAAAATTAATTTGTCTTTTATTTTTTGTTTAGTTTGTAAAATGTTGACAAATAATCAAGATTTTTGAAAACAAAAAAATATTAAAAAAGAAAGAAACGTAGAAAAATGAAGTAATATCCTGAAGAATCATAACATAATTTTGTCACCTATTTTATTCTTGATTGTTTCCCCAAAATTAGTCGCAGATGGCCGCGTGAGTGTCGCGTTGAGAGTTTCACTTATCTTTGTGAACCCTGTCCGTAAAATTTACTTTGACTCCAAAAACCGGAGAATATTGTTTTATCAGATTTTTATTATTTTATCAGAACGGGTCGATGTCTACCGCTGCTTCGCACTGTGGAACGGATCCGATAAGTCCGATGTTCAATGACTTCAGAAAACCCAATTAGAGAAAGTCTAAAGGGGTCAAATCGCACGATCTTGATGACCAGTTCACGTCCCCTCCGGGAGAGATAACCATACCCTCAAATCGTTCACGCAGCACTCGCCGTTGACGGTGATAGCCTCACCAACGTCATTTTGGAAAAAGTACGGACCAATGACGCCGCCGGCCCAAAATCCGCACCAAACACCTGGTGAACTTCGTGTGGTGAACTTCGTCGTCCCATATACAACAATTTTGCTTCTTCACATAGCCATTCATCAAAAAGTGTGCCACGTCGCTAAAGATGATTTTTCGGTCAAAACGCTCGCAACGTTTGCAATAACAAACACTCATTTTCCGGCTAAACAACGTAACCGCTACAGACTGTCAACATCTACCCGCTCTTATTGGAAAACCCTTTATATCTTATTTATTCTGACAAATTTTAGCATTAGGCCATATTGGTGGCTTCCTCTGAATAAAGTGTATGTCCTTTATTATTCGGCGTAAAGAAAACAAATTCCTGTAGGCATAGAAGTCGAGGGTTGCGGGGACAAACAGAATTTCAGAGATCAAAGGAAATTAATCTTTACAAAATCATTTAAGAATTATTGTTTTTACAATAATATAATTATTTCGTAAAACACAATACCAACCATATATGATCCTAACAAACCTAACATAACCGTTGAAGGAAAATTTATTTAGCTTTATAAAAATTCTTATAATTTTAATAAGACGCACCCGCAGTACATGCATTGCCACTTTATTAACTCCCGCTTCATCCAACACTTATTGTTCTACACTATACGGAATACATTCAAATTCTCAGGATTTATTAAACCACGTTTAGAATTTTTGGCTCAATTCTGAAACTCTGTTCTCATTGTCAACATTTTTGAAATTTGTGAAAGTCATGTCGAATAAGTAAAATTGCTACAGCCACGTAATTACGAAAAGCAAAGGCGTACAAATCAGATTTATCTGTTTTAAGATATGATAATAAGATGTATTTACTCATGATAAAATTATAAAGACAGCTCTTTTTCAACAGCGATAAATACGAGAAATTAAGAATAATAACAAAAACAAGAGCAATTTAAACCGACGAAGAGCAATTTTATAGTACTAAACTGTACACACATTTATCGTCAATTACATAACTCCTAAATTATACACTTTCAGAGGGCTATAACTCATAAACTAAGCGAATTACACCCAAATTATTTACTGTTGTATTTGTATTATATGCCATGGCATATATGCCATGGATGAATAATGAGACGAGCATAAAATTTCATATTAAAAATTGAGAGCGTTAACTTTTTTTCGATTGTTGCTTATATATCATGCATCATGCGAAATCAGCATCTCAATATCCGGCGAATAACGGCAACTTCAGAAATCTTTTAACACTCTGTTCTTATTACATTGCAGCGAAAATATCATAGTTGCTAAAGCTAAAGAGATAGAATATACAGCAACCCTATTTTGATCCCATGGAATACAGCACTGATCAAAGTGAAATACTGACTCCACAATTAGTAATTATTTTTTTATATAAACTCAAAACATTGCCACAAAAAGTGGTTAGTGAAAATTTCACCTGAATGATGGTGCTTTCGCCAGCTGCATTTGAATAAAATTTTTTAAGAAATATCACGCAATTTTACTTAGACATTCTTGGGTAGCTTCATAAATTCTTGACAAGGCGAACAACCGTGGGTTCGTTCGTTATAAAGACAGAATTCGGGAAGATCTCGAAATGTATGCTGATGATGTATGCAGTGGGATATTGTAATTGTGCGTACATTCGAGATTTAAAAATAAGTGTAATCGAATAAGCCTTCAAAGGTAACAATATGTTCATGTCTAGACTAGACATAGCTAGACTAGTCTATCGCGCAATTGTCCTGAGATTACACAAACTTAGTGTAATCAGCTCTGCTCGACATAAAAGCACACTGTCACATGTATAAATTTTACAATTAACCGGGCTGATCGAAAAGAAATGGGAGTGTGTGCTCATAAAAATTGAATTTTTCAGAGGTTGGTGCTCCCATTTCTTTTTAGGACTAGTTGTGCTTGCACGTAGTTCACTGCCAAGGAACTATGCTAGTTTCGCTGCCTTACCAAAGGCGTAAAAATGGTGGCACGGATGGTGCGCATCATATTCGGGTCTTAATCCGACCTCGCTAATCTAAATGCCCACGTACACAGCGCACCGGTGGGTAGGCTTCTCACTTGTGAGAGCTTCGTGGTGGCTGTGGTACAACCCAAAGATACGCGGGTAGAGACCAGAGTCTCCGCGTAGAATTGCGTGAGGAGGCAGCCTCCGACAACTCAAAGCCGGTGAGTGCCCCCACCGGCAAAGAGGTTTTAGATAGGCCTCGATCGCCCAACCTGCGAGGAATGTCTGCGTGTCCCAGGCATTCCAAAGGTACACAAAAGGTGCAACATGGCAAAGTTGCAGCCGTGGTCGATGACTGCCGATATATAAGGTAGTTCACAACGTCTACCTAGTAATCCCGAGTGTGGGTAGGCCCACCGTGAGTTTAGGCCAACACGGGAGGCACTCACGTAAAACACCGAGTGGCATCTGTCGAGTTACGACAGCCTATTCAGTGGCTTCCGAAGGCAGCTCAGCTCGGACAGTGTTGTTATCACTAAACCTAATATTACAAATTATTGTGAAGACAGTGTCTCGCAACTGAAAGTTACAAGTCGGACGGATAAGCCGGGTGCTTGACAGCAACAAATTCCAAGACAGCCCTAACGCCTGGAAGCAGAAGGCTGCTTACGAATGGTGGGTGGAGGGGTACTATAATGCAGGAGACTGTTTACACAAGTTTCAGGCTACGAGACTGCCATTGAAGTTGGTTCACTGGAATCCAGTAGACTAATAACGTGACAACCAAGAAGGCAAAAGTATATGAATGCGAAGCTCTTCTGGTGGAGGCCAATAGACAAATAACGTGGCCACCAGAAAAAAATAAGAATTAAAGCGAAGTTCCTTTGCTGGAAGCCAGTAGAAAAGTAACGTAGCTATCAGAAAAAAACAAGAATATATTAGGGTGAAGCCCTTTAGCTGGAGACCGGTAGACAGATAACGTGGCCTCCAAAAAAACAATTTATCAGAGCGTAGCTCTTCTATTAGCGACCAGTCGATGAATGACGTGATGCCCTCGAAACGAGTGCTAAAACGGCCCCTTATAAATCGGGTCTCAGACTTGAACTGAAGTTGTTTGTTTGACTTCCAGTCGACAAATGACGTGGTAACCCGATAACCGGAATTAAAGCGAGTTCGTTGCTTTTCTCTTATGGGAAACTAAATTTCCCTCTTGTGGTTATAAGAGCACAGGATCTTATAATCAGAACGCGGAATTTCTCGCTCATGAGCTGCTCAGCTCACGAGTGCGAGCCGACTAAAACTTTTCATCGGCTCACAGGTCACGAGCGCGAGCCAAGCAAAATTTTTTTCAGCTCACGCTCATGAGCTGTGAGCAAATCAGATAGCTCGCGCGCATGAGCTGTGAGCGGATGAAAAACTTCAGCCAAATCGCGGTCGTGAGCTGAGCAATATCGTACAGCTCATAGCTCAGAACGTGAGTTGAAAGTACAGCTCATGAGCGCTCGTTAGCTGACTGAATAAATATATATAATGCCTGAAACACAACCAAGGCGATTTTTTGCCGAGATACAAGTTTTTCCTCTCTTCTCTTAGCGTTTGCACAAAATACCGGCTTAGAAAGCCGCCGAAAATATTAGATTCCGGACCGAAACGAAGTGACGTTTACTCAAGTGAGAGAGAGAGAGAGCACAGCTACAAACGTCGCCAAAATAGAAATAGACCGTGGCTGGCTACGGCTTATTTCGCCGCTGGCAAATCCTCTCTCAGCGGCATTATTTTTTCTCTCGATCCCCATAAGCGCAATGTAAATTTTGACATTTGTCAGCTATAAAAACCCTACGCCGCCTTGGATGTGTTTATAGCATAAATTGATAAGCACTGATATGCAAAATAGCAATTTGATAAAGGTGGGCTGCTGGGAAGTGGTGGATGGTGATAACCTAAGTGTTTACAAGAGGGTTTTTTACGCAACTTTTTTATTGCCCCAATGGATATCAAATGTAAGGAAACAGAGTTGGAACATGGTGGGAGGTGGGCGCGGACACTAAAAACTGGCGAAAGGGGTGTTTCTTACAAAAATTGGCCCCTTAAGCCCCTTTTTAGTGTCCACGCCCAACTCAGGCCATCTTCCAAATCCGTTTCGAGATATTTGTTATCGATTAGCCCCAAGTAATTTTTTTGTGAAAAACGCCCGTTTTTAGTTACAAACCCTCGTGTGAACACTTAGGTTATCACCACCCACCACTTTCTAGCAGCCCACCTTTATCGAATTGCTATTTTGCATATCAGTGCTTATCAATATACGACAGTAGGCGTCGACAGTAATTGTAGTTTACCGGTGGGTTTTAACAGAGTGTACTCTGTTAGGATATTTATAGCGACTGAGCTAGTTACATTACAATGTCTTTGGTAACGCTGATTATATTTTTTTCTGCAACTTTGTGTTTTATTGATGCCAAAGCGAGATCTCCACATCTAAGAGAACCCACAGCTGACCTAAAATAATTTTTTATTATTTTAGGTTTTCCAACACTTCACTCAACACTCTGTTTCCAATGTTTGTAAATGGTATCGAAATTAAGCTTTCTGGTAACAATTTCTCCATTATGTTTCTTACGTTGTGTTTAGATTTTTCAAATAAAATTAGGCGACGCAGTAGGTTACGAACAGTGTGGAAACTGGCTTTTACAGCACCGCTTAATGAGCTTTGAGCAAAAACACTGCCCCTAAAACTATGCCTCGGTTTGCCGGCCCTCGTGGAGCGCTGAGTTAACAGAACTGCATAAAAATTTCGTGATAACGTGGTGTCCTAAAATATCGTATATCTAAATCCATCCACATGTTTTTGCGATACGAAAGTAATAAATCAATAAATTAATTAAATAAATTAATAAAGATATTTGTAAACGTATTGTAAAATCAATTAAATTTTTTTTTTGCATGATAAAATGAATTTGTTCTTGATTTCGAATTCTTAAAACATATATTTAGAAAGAATATACTTTAAATTTCTTAATATTTTTTTATAAAAAATCTTTTAAACAAAGATACGCATAGGACTTTTCTTAATGTAATATTACTTCTGTAATTGTTAAATAAAATTATTAACTAAAACTTATTTGGTCAGTTCACTTTTCTACTCCAGGAACGGTCACGGCAGTCAAACCCGATCCAAATAATCTTTCACATGATGAATTCCGTCATGTCGCACTGTTTCGCGGTCATGTTGTTTTGTC
Organism: Physocephala rufipes; assembly: GCA_963966595.1. Classification (NCBI taxonomy): domain Eukaryota; kingdom Metazoa; phylum Arthropoda; class Insecta; order Diptera; family Conopidae; genus Physocephala; species Physocephala rufipes. Next base: position 49,627,091 of record OZ016501.1, read on the forward strand.
AGAGCCTGCTTTTTGCGTTTAAGTATTTATTTATATTGACGTGACACATATATATTGATTGACGGATATACTAATATAGTATCACTATTTTCTTTTCAAAATAATTCTTATCTAAATGAAACTCCTGCAAATATTTTTGTGTACTCAGTTGAATATCTTGTTGACGTAAAGCCGTTTTATATATATTTTGTTGAAGGATTTATGAATTGCGCAGCTATATATATCATCATATGTCAAGAAACATTTTGGGTTAAATAAACACAAGAATAAAAAAACATCTTTTAAAACTTTGTTTATTCATCACCAATGCCAAAACAAAATTGAATGTCATAAATCTTTCCTTAATTTATCTGATTATGTTATCTGATTATTTGTTTTTTTTTTTTTTTTTTTTTTGAAAGCAAACACAAAAAAAATATATAAAGCACAGACTCGAACACATTTTTCATTACTTTTTCGTCCATTAGAGGACTCATTAGAGGTTGATTCAACATCAATTCACTTCGTTCGGAGCTTTTTCTCCCTCCTTCTGAAAGCGAACAAATTCAACATGACTTTAGGGTTTACAAGAAATCCAAGTAAGTTTTATCAGTTTTATCAATTTTTAACTTTTGTGAAAATTCATTATTTTTAAAGGATACTTTTACATATCTAAACTTAATTAATTCTTCTTTCTTTTAATTTAAGTTTCATATTGGCAACCTGTCTGGCTAATACTGATAACGTTTTATATCCTGACGAATAATACTTTTATAAACGCTCAGGAAGTTACTGTACCGACCGACGAAGAAAAGGTGGAATTTGCTCAAAATACAACAAAATATGCCGTTGATTTTTTGGGTGCCGTAATTGAAGAAAACATGATTAAAAATATGGTACCTTCTCCTTTTTCTATTCAAATATGTCTAGGAGTGATAGACCTTGCTGTAGATCTGCAAACTTCAATTACATTAAACAAGTATTTACCCACTCGTAAGGCGTTTGAAAATGTACTTCAGCTTTATGGAAATAATAACAGTCATCCCAGAATTGCTAGTAAACTTTTCTATAATAAAAGAAATTCAATACTAGACTCCTTCAAATATGGGATTGAAACGTATTTCCATAGTAAATGTGACGCAATTTATATAGAAGATGATCAGAATTTACAAACCCACCACTCATCCTGGTTGAAAAGTGAAGGAACGCCTTCTACGCAAACAACTTTTACGGTACGATGGAACGGCGGAAGGCGATTGATATTTTCGACTTTAATGAATTTCAGTAATGAGTGGCTTCACAAATTCGTGAAAGCAAAATTGGAATGGTACCCTATAGAGACGAACAATGATACGACCATTAGATATAAGCGTATGATGAATACAGTTGGATATTTCCATTATGCGTTCCTTAGAGATTTCAAAACAGAAGCAATCAAATTACCCTTCAGAGATGAACGTCTGTCGATGCTGATACTTCTGCCAAACCTTGATAGTAATGTTTACGAACTGCAAAAAGGGCTAACTGTTCGCAGAATCCGAGAAATTCTCGATAGGCTAGTTTATACCGAAGTTGGCGTTAAATTACCTAAATTTAGTGTAGACTTCACAGATCACTACACGGACACACTTTCAGAGGTACATAATTTAATAATAAGTAACTATGCTTCTTAAAATGAAGCAATGGGGTTGGCGCTCTCCTTCCTTTTTGTGCTGCCTTTGATTTTCTTGCAATTATATTGGATTATTATTTTTACCTAGATGGGCTTAGCGAGCTTATATTCCGCGAAGTTGCATATATTGGACAATCGTGAGTTTCTGAGAGTGGAAAGCATTGTACAGACAAATAAATTCGTCATAAACGAAGCGGGAATTAACACGCAAACCCCTATGGGTATGTTTTAGCCTTTGCTAAAAAATTCTCAAAAAGGCAACGAAATTTATTTTTCATTCGAATATAATTTCTTAACAATCGTTAATGAATTTAATTCACAAATAGTTTCATAAATTTTTAATTTTTACGAGCAGGTATCAGAATTAACACATCTCCAACAACTAGATTCTATGCCAACAGGCCATTTATTTTCTTCATCCAGGATAATGAAGGCCATACATTTTATGCCGGGAAAGTAACCGACTTTTAGTAGTGATGAAGTTTATCAAAATAAATAAGTCATATCTACAAAATGTTAATAAAAATTAATTAATTTTTTCATGATAAAATTAATTTGTCTTTTATTTTTTGTTTAGTTTGTAAAATGTTGACAAATAATCAAGATTTTTGAAAACAAAAAAATATTAAAAAAGAAAGAAACGTAGAAAAATGAAGTAATATCCTGAAGAATCATAACATAATTTTGTCACCTATTTTATTCTTGATTGTTTCCCCAAAATTAGTCGCAGATGGCCGCGTGAGTGTCCCGTTGAGAGTTTCACTTATCTTTGTGAACCCTGTCCGTAAAATTTACTTTGACTCCAAAAACCGGAGAATATTGTTTTATCAGATTTTTATTATTTTATCAGAACGGGTCGATGTCTACCGCTGCTTCGCACTGTGGAACGGATCCGATAAGTCCGATGTTCAATGACTTCAGAAAACCCAATTAGAGAAAGTCTAAAGGGGTCAAATCGCACGATCTTGATGACCAGTTCACGTCCCCTCCGGGAGAGATAACCATACCCTCAAATCGTTCACGCAGCACTCGCCGTTGACGGTGATAGCCTCACCAACGTCATTTTGGAAAAAGTACGGACCAATGACGCCGCCGGCCCAAAATCCGCACCAACAGAATTTCAGAGATCAAAGGAAATTAATCTTTACAAAATCATTTAAGAATTATTGTTTTTACAATAATATAATTATTTCGTAAAACACAATACCAACCATATATGATCCTAACAAACCTAACATAACCGTTGAAGGAAAATTTATTTAGCTTTATAAAAATTCTTATAATTTTAATAAGACGCACCCGCAGTACATGCATTGCCACTTTATTGACTCCCGCTTCATCCAACACTTATTGTTCTACACTATACGGAATGCATTCAAATTCTCAGGATTTATTAAGCCACGTTTAGAATTTTTGGCTCAATTCTGAAACTCTGTTCTCATTGTCAACATTTTTGAAATTTGTGAAAGTCATGTCGAATAAGTAAAATTGCTACAGCCACGTAATTACGAAAAGCAAAGGCGTACAAATCAGATTTATCTGTTTTAAGATATGATAATAAGATGTATTTACTCATGATAAAATTATAAAGACAGCTCTTTTTCAACAGCGATAAATACGAGAAATTAAGAATAATAACAAAAACAAGAGCAATTTAAACCGACGAAGAGCAATTTTATAGTACTAAACTGTACACACATTTATCGTCAATTACATAACTCCTAAATTATACACTTTCAGAGGGCTATAACTCATAAACTAAGCGAATTACACCCAAATTATTTACTGTTGTATTTGTATTATATGCCATGGCATATATACCATGGATGAATAATGAGACGAGCATAAAAATTCATATTAAAAATTGAGAGCGTTAACTTTTGTCTGGATGAAACTTTTACACCCTACATTCTCAAATTCAATAATTATGTGGCTGTAGCACTTTTACCTATTTGACATGATAAGCTATGCTTATGCTCAAAACTAAATGTTAAATAACTCTGGATATTCGGGCCAAAACACACCAAATGATCGCTATGACGACCCGTATGCACTTATTAGTTCACTCTATAAAACATTTCGAAACGGCCAGACTAGGAAAAAAATACCCAAACAAGAGAATTCACGCCTACCGCCGCACGATAAACTAACAAACAAAGCAGCTACCCTCCCCAAAACGTTGAGTCTTGTATTGTATAATATGATCTAAAATAGCCTGAAGCAGATTGATTAAAAAATTGGGCGATCAGCCGTTAAGTTTGCGTTAATTTTCATCCATATGAGCAATCGATATACGAGATGATTATCTAAGAAGCGCATATATAAAACTAAGCAATAACAACAACAACAGCAACAACAACGCCAATAGCCTCAAACTTGTTGTGCATTTTCGCCTTACCTCTGCCCGTAACAGCTGGTGCGCGATAACCATTGCAACTCGCGGTATTGCAACGAATTCGCTCATTAACAAATTCTTTCTTTAATAATTTTATCGCTGCGGGTCTTGTAGTCATCGTTATGAGTCGCGTATTAAAAGTGCGCATATCCTCGCCCCTCTTTCCGACATTTTGGTTTATGTTGTTGGCTTTCTTCTGCTATTATTTTTTTGCTAAAAGCCACAAAGGATGACTGCGACCGAAACAAGGCGAACCGAACCGGATTGGGTTGGATTGAAGGGTACTTGGTTTATTACTTCGCCGGCTCCGATCGATTCATTGAGAATTTTTGAGTTCACTCCTCGAAACTGAAACAACGAATCTTGATGCAATTATTAATTGCATGAGGGGAAACTTTGTAACAAACTACACGAGACCAAGATGGCGGTGGTAGTGGCGCTGACGGTGCCATGTCGATCGATCAAAAGTGAAGTAATTCATAGGGATTGAGATCAAGATCACCGAAATCTCCGGAAGCAAAATAAATATGAACTCGCTAGTTGAACGATCAACGATCAGCAATAGTTGTTGTTCTCATTCGGGCTCATATTCTGCGAGGGACGACAAGATGAAGAGATAATGAAGGCAATTGGTAATTGGAGATTGACGATAGTGATTATTGACTAGTGTTTAGCGATTAATAATAATGTTACCAGCTGAATTCATCGGTAGATAGTGGTGATCACGATCGCCACGAAATGCTTTGGCAATTATTGAAATTCCGTAATGGCAATAACGGTGATATCTTTCAATTAGTTTCAAATTACGGCCAATAAACAAAAGGGCCACCCAACAACTGCAGTTACCGCATATCCATCGCATTGACAGTTTTACAAAATCCAAACACAATAAAATGTGACCTGCCTTAAGTTAACGTAAATTGGTCATCACGCATGACGGTCACTGGGTCTGTTTCGGCATTTTAAATTTAAATTTAGAACGGAAGAGCAGAATTGCAGCGAGTGTCCAAATCTATTGTGTCTCCTTTTTTATGACCAAATTGACTAGGAGGGCGCAGGTAGGATGCTTCAACGATTGATAAATGCCATGTATTTATATGCTTGTTTAACAAACAAGTTCAACAACAACAATAGACCTAACAATGCAAACACTTGCTGACAATCGCCAAACCGCAACGCATAGCGATGTTTCGTGAATGACGATTTAGACCGAAGTGCTAGGAGGCTTGAGAGTCTGACGAAAACGCAGGCACACATACATTCACGTGATCTGGTCATTACAGGGATATATATCACTTATATAACATTGACAAAAAACCCAAACTAAAGAGTTCCCAGACTCAGCAGCAATACCACGAATTTAACATGGTATTGCATCGGTATCGAAATTTTTTTTATGCATACCCTGGCTCTATGACTGCACCATGTACCACTCATTCTCGGCCATGTTAAACATATGTCCGCACCTAAACGATCGTCCAAGAATGGTAGAGTAGTAAACGGCTTCGAGCGATTGACAGCAAAGCAGAGACCGATGGCAATAATTTGAATAACTTGCTCCTAAACGAATAACCATCCAACACTGACCGCCACCGGTGCAACACCAACGTCAATAAATCCCGTAAATCGAACGCTATTTGCTTACCGGCGATGTAGCCGGGCAATCGGGTCATTGAAACGCGATGATGAGACCACACGGTTGCAAATATTTTACGTGCGTCCGAGTAAGAAAACCAAAGAAGTATCACCCCAACCCCAACCACCGACCGTCAATAGGTTTTCTTGCTCAAGCATTTATTTCGTTCATTTCGATTTGGTTCGGTTAGGTTTCAAAAAGGTATTACCATGAATTGAATTCATTGTGAAATAACGAAATTCAACATTTATTGCTTGCATGCCAAGGATAATTTTCTACCCCCCTGTACAATCAAATGACCCCAACTCAGTGCGATTTTTCGGTAGCCGCTACGGTCTCTGGTAGTGCCTGAAATTGCCTGTTAAATTCGTTCGAAACACAAGACCACAATTAAGTCTATTTTGTCAAGTGAGCCTCAATTCAGTGATTCATTTGCCATTGCTGTTGCTATTGTTGTTGTTCAATTGTTGTTACTTCAGTTCAATCGCTGTGGTCAGGTTGCAAGTCTCGTAAAGTACCGTCAACCACAGAGGCTGCCGTAAAGCTCTGGCGTATGAGACAATTGTTTTTGTTTAAATGCTGGGCGCCTGATTTTCATTATATAACTCCGTCTCCTAACTTACTGACCAAAACAGTTGCCATTGAGGTTTGGTGGTCGTTGATCCTTCCTATCTTCGCACTCTCTCTATCTCTTGCCGTCTCCACCTCCCCCCCCCCCCCCAACCAACCTAAGTTTCCACTTCTGCCACGATTCTCGATTCCTGGTATTTCGTGAATCGAGACGACGCATTTGTCGTCGCTGACTTTTACCTCGTTCATATCGCTAGTGTCCGTGGATCTCAAAAGGATCCTTAATTGATCGGATTTCGATCGAGTCAATGAAAGCCATTACTGACTGCTATTGCTGCTGATACTACGACTACTACTACTGCTACTGCTTGTATGTCTGTTGCCGGTGGTGCTGAGATGGCTAGTGCTATTGATACTGATGCTGGCCCCGAAATGCTGATACTGATGTTGATGCCACATCGCCCTATGGTATTTCAGTGCGCGTTGATCGTGCTGCTGAAAAATTCAGGGGCAGTGCCATCGCAACTAAAGTCTGATGTGGTTTGATTTGCATACATTTTGGTTTTAATTAGTTAACAAGGTGCTTTCTTTGTTTGGTTTGCTGGTATTGCATGTTGGATTCGTGTACGTTGTGTTTGCGGACTGCATGTTAGTCAACAGTCTAGTCAACAACAGAAACGGGATGGTAAGAAAGTAAGAAGAGTTAAAAAGAACACGACTTCTAAACCCTTTAATTCCTGGAAGTGATTATTCGATGTTGGTTGCAGACTACCTACGGGTCACCTACGGTTTACTAGAAGCCTGTATAAACGACACAGCACAATACATTTTTATAACTTAATACATGAGTGTCTCTGTTTAATGTATCGTAATGAAATTGTATTTGAACTGAAAACTAAAATTCAGAAGCTAATCACGATAATTAAAAAACATAATATAGTTTTGTATCAAACCACCATCAGAAGAATCGAAATTGAATGAACCGTTGCTGATAATTTTTATCCATAACACCGTAAACTTCGATTAAATTTAGATACCTCCGATATTAATTCGTTAATCCTACAATTTGCAGTGTTTTTATAACTAAACTTATTACTTAATTGGTGCCACTGTTTTGCGGTATATTAACAAAATTTCTTATAATTAAGATCACCAGTTTGAGAGCTATTCCTTTATAATAAGAATTAGAATGGCTAACTGTCTCTTATTCCGAGATTGATAGGTGTTTGATAAAATCTATCAATTATGATTTTGAATTTAAGAAAGATTGCATACCGTGGCATAGGATCGGGATTGATAGCCCCAATATATTTAAAACCACTTCCTAAGGTGGTAAAATCATATTCCGCCCATTTTGGGTGTCAAAGTGAACTTTACCGATTTAAAGGATTCACACAAAAAAGTGAAACCCTCAACGCAACACCCAAGTGGCCAGCTATGCTTATTTTGCCCACATGCTTGCGGAAATGTCGCTCAGAGAAGACTCATAGCTCATAAAACCCGGAGCTTTTTCTTCCCATTATCCTGAAAAGGTTTCGAAGATGGCACAAGGAACAATTTTTGTATGAAGTAATTAACTCTTTCAGAATTCAGAAAGGACTTGGGAATAAGTTCAGAATACATTTGATCCAGTATTTCATTAGGCAGTCTATTCTCTTCTTCAACTCCTTCCTATGGTTTTAGGCAAATTTAAATAAAACTTATCTATAATTGACCGAAGGCACCACCACCATAAAAAATATCAACAGCAACAACAGCCTTAATGCGTTCAAAGCATAGATAAGAAAATTATTTGATTACGATCGGATAAACGCGTAGAAACGAAAAAAATACACCAAATCACTCAAGCTGATATTATGGTCAAATGGGAAGACTATAAGAATAAAATATAAGGGAGAAAAAATCAACATTGTATACAAATAAAATACAAAAAAGGACAAAGAACGGGACGGACACAGCTTAAAATCTCAAAAATCGACAGCACAAAACAACGAATGGCTAGAAAGGGCAGCAAAATAAGCAGCTAAATCAGTACAAAAATGAAACAAGCAGAAAAAAGAAGAACAAAAATTAAAGATAAAGCGAGGAGAAAAAATAAATGAGAAGAATAAAGCAAAAAAGAACAAGAAGCTAGTGAAGAGCACTAAAAGCACAAAGAAGTACACGACGGAAAAAACAAGAAAGGAAAAAGGTGGAAAAGAACATAAATTCAACATCCCTAACAGCTACAAAAACAACAACAAAAATTACCATGACAGTGATAACGATTCGAAAAAATTTCCAGTAACAAGCCAAACTGAAAAACTTGCGCACCGATAACAACTGAAAAAGCAACAACAATAACAGCAACAACAACTGCAGCATACAAAAAAATGCCTGCAAAAATTCCAAAACAATGTCATCAATTAAATGCGAGAAATAAAATGTTCACACCTGAGATCTTTATTAGCGAAGTGTTATCCTTGTGCACAAAAATAATAACAAAAACAACAATCAACAGCACCACCGATAAAAGCACAAATCCACACCAAAACAAAAAACAACAACAACAAAACGAAAGCAAAGCAATCAATAACCAACGAGACATTAAGTCACCACAGAACAAACAAAAAATCAACAAATTACTAAAAGAGCCCCAACGCAATCCAACGCAGCACAGCAGCACCAGCATCGGCAGCAACAACAACATGCGAAAGCCTTAAACCCTCCACCAGTAACGCTCCTAACTCAAGTCAAGTCAAGTCCAGTTGATCGAAACGCGTGGTGAGGGGTTAAAATGTTTTGAAAGACAAAACCAGGTGAATGAGATTAACTTCGAGATCAAACACCAACCAAGTCTCACAACTTGCGCCAATACGCTAAAACAATAACAACAGCAACAACTGCAAAGAAACTACTGCCATCGCTAGAAAAAAAATGTGCCCGCGTATGGAAACTGTAGGAAGATGAACACTGGATTATCTATGATTTCATATCATTTCACCGAACCCGATTTCATATCATTTGATTGAGGAACCCGAGTTATTGCATTTCTGGTCTTACCATTCAACGAAATAAATCACTATTACCTAAAACTACAAATAAAACCATTCCTTTATGATCATAAATTTATCATTAAATATTAAGAAAAACCCAAATTATTTAAACCAAATTAAAATTATTCTAACCTGCGGAAGTGCTAAACTTTGAAGAACTTCCAGCTTCCATACAAACCCAAACAAGCCGCGCTAGGCCCGCGTGTGCCACGCTAAGAATCCAAGCTAAGACAAAAAAACAAGAATAAAAAACATTGCATGCATTGCATTGCTAAGCCTTTTCCTCGGCAATGAAAGTGTCGATTTGATGACAAGAATTGCGTTGGGAAAAACTCTATGAGACAGTTTCGTAAAACCTACAGACAATTCTCCCAGCATTTCTGCAGAATCTCTAATTCATCAAAAGCAACGATAAAAATAAAAACCAACAATAAAAACAAGGAGGCTGACGACGATGACCATGACGTCAACTAAAAACTAAATAATCTTTCTTAGCTGGATGAACTACCAGTAACAGTCAATATCAAAGCCAATCACCAACACGAACACTAAATATCAACACCACACGGCAACACCAATGACCAGCACCAATACAAACCACCAATCAGCATTTGCTGAAACAGCTACAACACTAGCACTTTCTAGTTGTAAGTGATCGCTTGATAGACGAGCTACGCAATTCTACAAAAGAAATTATAAAAAATGTAGAAAATTGTGGTGGTAGAGGAGGAGAAAGAGTAGTAAGAACAAGAAAATGCAGCAGAAGAAGTCTGAATATGGAGTTTTTCGCAAACGGATCGAGATGATACCTCCTTCTTAGTTGGTTGGCTGAAACACGGCACGGCATGCGATAAGGTGAGGCAGGCAGTTACCACTATAGTCGAACGTCAGGCTTAGTATCCGATAAATCACATGTTTTCCTTCGCAATCTGTACGAATGCGAGTACGACACGAAATCGAACATCGAAGCTACGAGTTCTCGAGAACAGGTTAAGGTCGGTCCTTGGCGATTGTCAATAAGATACGAGATGGATGAAGGAAACAACATAGCAGCAACAGCAGCAGCACTTTGACAGAACGAACAATATTGGCAGCATTAGCTTCAACAGCCAAAACAACGGCAACACTATGAAATGCAGCTTACACGGCACAGAGTTAAAAAAGTGGACATTTCTGAGTAGCGAGGATAAATTGATTTCGTAATAGGCTCTAGAATTTCTAGAATAAATTTTCAAACAGCATCGCACCAACATCATTATCATCATCATTATCAATATCATTACCAATATCGTCGTCATCAGCCGTATCATCAACGAGTTGGGAATTTTAGAGTTGATTCTATGGAAGAGTTTATCATTTGCATACGTGTAAATGTAGCAGTAGTAAAAGCAGCAGTAACCACAATAACCACAACTAGCAACACTACCAGTAACTACCAACACCACCACAACAGCAACAGCACCAACCACAAAACCGACAATGAAAACTTTCGACAATCCACAACAAAAACAATCGCAGCAGTTTGAGCACCAATAACATCGGCAACTAATACTGATTGCAAGTATTCCAAATGTGTTCAGAGTTTGTGACGAACAAAAAGCAACAAAAATATAAGAAAATGTTGGTTGCTTCATACGAATCATGTTTATTTTATGCTAACTAAAGAATAATAATAAAAAGAAGAAGAAGGAAATGAAGGAAATATAATAAGAAGAAGAATAGAAATAAGTAGATTTGGAATGTAGTTGATGACAGGCTTTTGAAATTCTAAGAAACCGAAGGTGGTCCTTTCGATAGAACTCTAATAACCAAAATTCAAAGATACGTTCGTTTCCTAAGTCTTTTGTTTAGTCATCGCGTAAAGAAGTATTTGTTCTATAATTGCCTGATATTTCATGACTAGATTAATTAAATCGAAAACTGCGACAATAACAGCGACAAAAGCAACAACACCATGTTATCAAAAACCAACAACAACAAAAAGAAATTTCACTTGCAAATCAAGGGTCTTTCATTTCAATAAATTCAATTATTTTGAGTTTTATCGCAAACAAATTATCCTCCGACGACCGTGCTATCTTCAATGCCAAAGGTCCTTCCTTACCGCACCCTGACGCACAGCAAGAACAATAAGAGTCGTAGCAATAACAACAAGAAATAACGACAGCAAGAAGAACAGCACCGACTACAATGAAATAATTACATGGCCCACAACAACGAAAAAGAAAGCAAAAGCAAAGAACAAAAAATATTACAGCAATACTGCAAATTCAAAACAACATGTCGAATAAATGCAGAAAGTACAAATTTGCTATGATTATATTCAAAGTAGTTGGGTAACATAAATAAAAAACAATAGAAATAAATAAAATCATAAAAAGAGACAACAACAAATTCTTATAATCAGCAACAATTTGAGTGGAAAAATTCATGTTCACGAATTGTTCCTGGTACTCTACAGATTGGCCAACGGACCTAAACAACAAAAAGAAAACATAAAAGAGTATTAACAATTGCTGTCGTTGTTGTTGTTTTTGTTGTCATTGATAGAGGTTCTGTGAATTTTTTTTTGCAAATGTTGATTGCTCCGTCGTCATTGTTGCTGCTGTTGCCGCTGCTGGTCTGTATGTTTACAAATGTTCGCTGGCAGCGTGTACAAACGAAGCGTGTTCGCGCTGGCACGCACGCTTATGCTACAGAGCCATACGCTCACTCTTGCCCGAGCTCATCATCGAGCAATTTCGAAAAATCGTGTCTTAAGGCGATTCCCAATTTGGGTTTCGAATGACATTGCCACAGGGTAGACTACGAAGGTGACGTCGGCGGTTGACGATGATGCTATGATGAGGGCAATGATGCTGCTGCTGATTTTGCTTCTGCTAGTATTATTGTCATGATCAAAACAACAACAAAAGCAACAATAACCACTAAGTATTATCGCAGATAACCAATAAAGGCATAATAAAACAAATGAAAAATAAAATATATGTCCAAGAAAGGAAACAAAAATAAAAAACCTGAAAAGGAAAAAACACGACAAATAAAATGTTCGAGAAAAAAATAACAAAAGCAACAAACTTTGCCTCCTGCAACCCAATCAAACAATAAAATTATTATCGCGTACACAGAACACTTCCTCCCACTTTCTCCCATGATTCATTTCATCTTATTTTAAGTCACATGATTTTCAGTTTTGTCTGAATCAGGAACGCCATAAAGATTCTGCACGGCTACCTCTCCGTTAAGTTTGTCTCGCCCCCTACCTTTTTGAATCTTTCTGAGTCCGTCTGAGTCCAGAAGATCTAATTGAGCCCATTTTGGTATAGCTTTAAAAGCTATTCGTAATTGTCTTCCCGTGGAAAACAACAAACAGCTCGTCATTCTAACGAGTTGCGTACGACGTGATAACGCAAACGAATTTAGGCATGAACATGAAGAACATGAAGGTCTACGATGACGGTCTTGTGTCGTCAATGAAAGCTGGAATCCATCCTCAGACACTGAGTGACTCTGTCAAATGTCGATATTTTTCTTCCATGGATGGAATGTATTCGGGTGTAGATCATTATAGTTCTAGACGTAACAGTTCGGTTGCTTCGTTGACGTTGGCTCCAATTAAAGCGACATTAAATATTTTTGGTAATTTTCGTAACCACGGCTTCTTAATGACGTCCGTGCTGAAACTAAAACCAGCTATGTGTACGAGCGTTCGAAAAATTCCGAAGGTCTTCTATTTCAGATGCTGATAAAAGCTTTCATAACCTCGCGTTCGCGCTTAACGTAAGTTGTGTCGATTAATATTTTCTTTAATTCCGTATATCAGTTATATGATGGTAGATTCTTAATTAAATCTAAAACTGTTATAAGAACTTGCTGTGGTAGTGCTACGATGACATGTTCTTACTTCGCGTTATCTGTCGTAATGTTTTTTGTTCAGAATTAAGTTTTCGTGTATATAAAGCGCGCTTCTGGGCATTTTTTGAGGTAATTTCATTGATACTGTGTATATTTCTGAATTTATTTGTACATTAATTGTCATTTGTTCGTTTGGAAATTATATTTGTGATGTGTTTAGATCGTCTGCACTTGTCGATGTGTGTGTATTTTGGGGAGAATGCAGCATTTTGGGACCGGAGGGAAGTTTACAAAATCACGACTTAAAATAAAACAACAATTAATTATGACGATAACAATAATGATGACAGAAATTAGAATTTGAAATTTTTAAATATTTTATATTGATAGAATATTATAATTAAGTTTAGAGTATTAAACTACCTGGTTTAGGTTTTAGATATTAAATTCATAGATTTGTTAATTATACTAAATATGATTATGTAAATAAATTATTAGGTTGACTGACAAAGTGCTTGGATATTTAAGAATATACAGCAAATGTTAAAGTATTAATATTTAAATATTAAATATAATATTTCTGTTAATATTTTTTTATTAATTTCTGTCAATTCGTTCTTTACGATTTCACAGAGATCGAAAGCAAATAAAAATTCAGAGTGAAATATTTGATTTCTAAATGGCAAAATCTAAAAAAATCTATAAAAGCTGCTACCCTTCTTGCAATTCAAATATTTCCACACATTTTCCATGATAATGCATATTGCACACATTTTCATTGCATAAATCATGAAATAAAGGAAACAAAAATGCTCAGCATTTTTATTAATATTATATGTTTTAAATATATGTAAGAGTTTTTCATAGAATGGGTTATTATAAAAATAGTAGTAGTAGTCATTCTAGAACAGGATGTGTCTGTTGATGAAGATAAAGAATTCATAAATTGTGATAGCTATTGAAATGTCTAATTATTATATTTTGACTACCATCACTTTCGCTATTAGATGTCAAATATCCCGAGACTGCCCTCAAAAAGAATGGACTGCCCTCAAGAAGGTGACACACACTTCCAAAAATTTTCCCGAAATAATTTAATAATATTCAGCAATTTGTGAAACATATTTTCTGCAAATTTTTTCTCAAAATTTTTTCTCTAAATATTAATAAATATTGATAAAAAAATTATAAACATTTTCTAGTTTGATTTATTCTACATCAAATTATTTATTTGATGATTATTTATTTGATTTTATTTATCAAATATTTATAAGATAGATTTTTATAAAATATACTTCTAATCACAGTTGGTTACTTTTCCGGCATAAAATATATAGTCTTCACGATCCTGTATGAAGAAAATAAATGGCCTCTCGGCATGAAACTTTGGGACTACGTACGGCGCCGGAATTTCTATATCCGGAGTTGGATCATTCATACCTGTTTATATAAAGAAAAAATTTACAAAATTAACAATGAATTACATTATTAGAGACTTTTAGAAAATTATATTCGACTGTAAAAGAAATTTCAGTGGTATTTTAAAAACTTCAGCAACATTTTGCCTAAAACGTACCTATGTTAGGAGTGTTAACGCCCAGTTCGTTTATAGTGAATTTATTCTTTTGCACAATACTTTCCGCTCTCAAAAACTCCCGCTTATCAAAAATATGCATTTTCTCACAATACATTCTCGCTAAGCCCATCTAAGTAAACCAAGAAAACATTATTATTGCAATATTAATCACAACATTATTGCAACAGAGTCAAAGGGAGCCCAAAAGCAACCTAAAGAAAATTAAATTCTTATATGCGCACACTATCATTTATTTTTGAGCGCCCCGGTGAACTGTAAAATTATATACCTTTGACAGTGTGTCCGTGTAGTGAACAGTGGTGTCTACACTAAATTTAGGTAATCTAACGCTAACTGTGCGATAAAATAGACCACCCAGAATTTCTTTAATAATGTTAGGTGTTAGCTGTTCTTGCAATTTGTAAACGTCACTTTCAGGGTCTGGCAAAATTATCAGCATTGATGTTTCGGAATCACTGAATGGTAATTGAATTGCAGTTGCTCTCATATACGGAAAATACTGGTAATAAAAATTTTGTACTATATTCATCATCGGCACGTATTTAGAGGTCACGCCGTTTTTTATCTTTGTAACGAACCGACCCATATTTGTGTTCTTTGTCGAGAATTCATGAAACCACTCATTACTGAAATTCATTAAAGTCGTAAATGAAAATCGCCTTTCTCCGTTCCATTGTACCGTAAGAGTTGTTTCCGTAGAATGCATTCCTTCATTTTTTAACCACGACGACAAATGGGTTTGAAAATCCTGATTATTTTCGATTTTAATTTCTTCATATGTACTGTTGAAATACGTTTTAACCTCATGCTTAAAGGAGTCTAATATTGGACTTCCTTTTTTATAGAAAAATTTACTGGCAACTCTGAATCGACTGTTGCTTTTTGCATACAACTGAAGGATTCTTTGAAACTCGCTATGAGTGAGTACATATTTTTGTAATTTAGAGTGACGTCCCAGAGCAATATTTATCACTCCTAGACATCTTTGGATAGAAAAAGAAGAAACAACCATCTTGTCATTCATGTCTTCCTCATCTTGAACACGTAAAAGATCAATAGCCAATTTTGTTGTATTGTCAGTAGATCCAGCAAATAAATAAGGAGAAATTTGTTGTAGAGTAGTATTCGGTTTATCTATCGGATTTCTCTTCGCTGCATTTACAGAAATATTTTTTGTCAGGATATAAAACATTATGAGTATTAGTCAGATAGATTGCCGATATGAAACTTGAATGAAAAGTAAAAGAAATTAATTGAGTTTAGACATAAAAATATATCCTATAAAAATAACCAATTTTCGTAAAGGTTAGAAATAAAAATATATAAATAATTAATTTAAAGGACATTTTAAAGGACATTTTAAATGACTTACTTGAATTTCTTGTAAACCACAAACTCATGTTAATTTAGTTAACTTTCAAGATAAAGGAAGGAAAGCTGAAACAAAGTGAATCAATTTTAGAACAACCCTCAAGAATGAAAACTAAATGAAAAGTATATTCGAACCCATGCTTTATATATTTTTTTTTTTGTGTTTTTTCAAAAAAAAGTAAAAGACATTTTCTATCAATGAACGTCACGTTGCTATTCAATTCTTCTTTGCGCTTACCATATTTGGTATTTTTTATTTCTGTAAAATGAGCTCGCTAGAGCTCATTAATAATACAACAACACAACCAATATCGCTTACGCGATTTATCGCTAGAGTTTGCATTTTTTACACTTGTTAATATCGCAAATGACGAAGTGTCACCCCGAACGCTAGCGGCAGAGCAGTCGCTGAGCACGTGACATAAGGGGTAAGTTGAACTCCATCGGCTCACCAATCCGAACAACAGCAGAATGGGGGAAGGTCATTAAAAATTTAATAGTGTAAATTGTTTTAATATATGTTTTAAGATTCTATATTTGAAGATATTTACTGGCATGAAAGCGAGGACCAAAAAACTTTCCGAAAACGTCACTGAGCTAAGGAAAACCCGCAGGTGGACAGTTTCGTGCCTTACACTTAACACCACTCGAACGGGAGACTGACATAATAATGGGTTATTGCTCCGCGGCATTGGTTTTGGCCTTTCAAGAAGAAACCAAATTAATTTAACAAACCTGTCTAAAAAAACAGGTTAAGAAACAGGTTTAGAACAGGTTTAGAAAAATGGCAATGGAAATTATGAACCTTTAACCATGAATTGCAGTTTAAGAATTACTGACACAACATTCTTCTTGTTCCAGCTCCACCGACATGGAACTTGACTGACGATACCAAAATTCTCGACGCCATTAATACCGGAATTGGAGAAAATGTGAGAAATAAGGAAAATCTGACACCAAAGGGTAATGCCGCCATTTTTCTCAAAATTGGATGACGCTCTAGTTGCAAGCATAGAAGGGAGAAACCGGTGGCAAGCAGCTGAAGCGCTTTTAAATTTAAGTTAATTACTTCAAATAGGTCTCGAATGAAACCTATAATAAGGATGAGTTGTCTGTGCAGGAGTAAGCCTCATTGATAACATCTTGGGGGGTTTTCAAATTTTTGAAAGTTTGGAGTCGATTGACTAAGTGGGTGAGCGAAACTCATGGGTGGTCATGGATTTCCTCCGAAGTTGAGCTCCGTTGGTCTCTGTGGAGTGGAATATTGTATGGCGGTATTTATGGCAAACAAGATTTCTGCGATTTGACTGTCCCAATTTCGGTGATCGTCTTTTGTGTATATTGCCATCATGCTTTTGAGGACTCGATTAACTCATTCGGTGAGGTTGCCTTGCGGAGCGTAGAGTGCAATTAACTGATACTATATACCCAGGAAATTTATGAGGTGCTTAACTAACTTGCTGGTATATGGTGCGCCATTGTCGGTAATGGGCTTTTTCGGACATCCATATCAGTAAATAGCATACTTAGCAGTGACTTGGCGGACGGGGATAAGTTCCACCCACTTCCTAAATTTGTCAACAAATACTAGTAGCGCAGTGTTACCCTTACGGGACCGCGGTAGTGGGCTCATGAAATCAAAAGGACACGATTTGCCATGGTTCTTGCGCTACAGTGTATGACGGTGGATTTATGGACAAATCCACATCATCAACTTCTTTTTATATACACTTGAAAACACAAAGAAAAAAAAACACTTTCGACTTCTTTAAAAAAAAAAATAATTTTTGAATCAATAATTTTTATGAAAACAAAAATTAGAAAATTAAAAATTAGAAAAAAAGTCTCAATCTCCGACCTACTGACGAACAGAACAGACGCTCTAAAAATCTGAATAATTCATATCGTAACGACTAATCAGACATCACGCATCTTCGGCCCGGGTGTCTGTATTAGTAGTCGACACGTATCTTCGGATCGGTCGCTCGTTTCGATATAATTATAACCATAGATTTAAATATACGATTATTGGGACATTTGAGACTTCGGAGATTGAAACCATAACAATTACACCACATACCGACTCATATTATATCAGATTATTATTATTATTATTCATTGTTATCCATCGACTCATATTGTATCAGATTGTTATCCATGTTACCACCACACTACTGTTAATTGAATTAATAAAGTTAATAAGTTAAAGAAACAAAGGAATGTGTCTGTAACGAACCCTGGCGACCGACGAGCGAACCCGAATAGAAATTATTAAGCAAAAAAGCTTCGTTACAGTCGCTCGTTACAGGGTCGCTCGTTTCGATATAATTATAACCATAGATTTAAATATACGATTATTGGGACATTTGAGACTTCGGAGATTGAAACCATAACAATTACACCACATACCGACTCATATTATATCAGATTATTATTATTATTATTCATTGTTATCCATCGACTCATATTGTATCAGATTGTTATCCATGTTACCACCACACTACTGTTAATTGAATTAATAAAGTTAATAAGTTAAAGAAACAAAGGAATGTGTCTGTAACGAACCCTGGCGACCGACGAGCGAACCCGAATAGAAATTATTAAGCAAAAAAGCTTCGTTACAGTGGCGCCCGAGCAGGGACTCATCGAAATTACGAGTCCACGAATATACATATAAACCAAATTTATCTACCGAGATGGTGAGAGTCACCTGGATACGTCATTTACAACGTGAAGAATTAGAGAATTGTGCGATCGAATTTGGAATAACGAGAGAAGGAAACATTGAAGATTTAAAAAGACGTCTACGCGCTTTCCTCGTCCGAACCGATCACTCCGAAGATATAATAAACCACATTAAAGAATACGAAAGAAATTACCAACATAAAAATTATACTAATACATCAATGAATACACAATTAGAAGAATTAACCAACGATAATCAACAGAATACGGGAGAAACAAATAGAATGTTAACAAGAACACAAGCGACACAATCAGCTACAACCGTCGAACCAAGACTCGCATCGAATATACCAGAAATTTTAAACATAGTTCCCTTGATAGATCGTGTAAGGAAATGGGGAATAAAATATGATGGAATAAGCGATCCATTAGTATTTGTTGAAAGGATAGAAGAATTAACCGAATCCTACAACTATGATATAAACCAACTACCCAAAACGATGCCCGAACTATTGAAAGACCGAGCACTACAATGGTACCGTAGCAATAACTGTCGATGGGAAGTTTGGTATTCCTTCAAGAAAGATTTCCTGGCCTTTTTCTTACCATCGCGTTATTTTGAACAATTAGAAGATAATATCCGTCAACGGCATCAGAGATCAAACGAACCGTTCAGAGATTATCTCATTGTAATGCAAGGATTGATGCGTCATGTAGAATTAACTCCACAGCAACAACTTGAAAGAATCTACCGGAATAGTCGAAAAGAAATCCAACTCTATGCTAAACGTGACGAGTTCGAGACACTCACCAAATTAATCGAATTGGCCGGAGATTACGAAAATCTAACAATGAAGGAGACAAGAGAAGAAGACCAACCTCTATTTAAGGATCAGAACGCGAAATATAGACAATTAAGAGAAACAAATGAATCCAAAATTAATGTGAGAACTACTTGTCGTCGATGTGGAAAGGAAGGTCATGTCGCTCGAATGTGTAATAATCCCGTGTTATACCACTGTTGGATATGTGGCCGAAAAGGTATACTAACGAAAGAATGTTGTCGAGGGTCTCAGGGAAACGGACAATGTCTCCGTGTAATCAATCGAAATTGCCCGGAGACCAACCAATAGAAAAGTCGGAATTTAAAAGAAACCTCCATTTAGAAAATCAAAGAATAGTCGCGGAAGTGAAGTTGAACACTACAAAATTACAAGCAACAATTGATACCGGAGCGAGCCGCAGCTTTATTAGTAATCGTCTAGCGAATAATTATCAAGCCCAGAGAATTCCTATGAAAGTCACCATCGATATGGCAAATCGACAAACACAGAACGTTGAGGAAGCACTAGATGTGAATATTGCATTTGGAAATATGACACGACAAGTAAAATTGTTGATTTTACCAGAAGTAGTAGATGATCTCATACTAGGACTAGATTTCCTTAGTGAAATTGAAATGACGATTGAATGTGGTGGAGAAACCCTGAAACTCACTCGTCAGAAGAAAAGGAATGTAAAACCACAAATTTTTGTTTCTAGAGAAAATAATCTTACAGATGAAGAGAAAATAAAAAATTTTCTTGATGAAGAAATCCCTAAATTCGATGAAATACATGGGGTAACCCATTTAGCCAAACACAGAATAACAATGTGCGATGATAAACCCATTAAGCAGAGATATTTTCCGAGGAACCCCGCAATGCAAAAGATAATTGATGAACAAATCAAAGAACTATTGGATCAAGACTGTATAGAGCCATCCAGAAGTCCATATAGTGCACCTATCGTTTTAGTCAAGAAGAAAACTGGAAAGTGGCGACTATGCATCGATTACCGACAATTGAACGCACATTCAGTACGAGATGCATATCCATTACCTCGTATCTATCACATTTTAGATAGACTTAGGGATGCGAAGTATATTAGTAGCCTAGATCTTCGAAATGGGTATTGGCAGATCCCTATGGAGGAATCTAGTAAAATATACACTGCTTTCACAGTACCGGGACGAGGACTATTCCAATGGAAAGTAATGCCATTCGGACTTCACTCAGCTCCTGCCACATTTCAACGAACACTAGACACAGTAATTGGACCTGATATGGAACCTGTAGCATTCGCATACTTAGATGACATCATAGTAACGGGCGATACTCTCGAATCACACATGAAGAATCTTAAAGAAGTATTCTGTCGACTACGAGCCGCTAAATTACGCTTGAATATGGACAAATGCGAATTCTTTAAGAATAAAACAAAATACCTTGGTCATGTAATCAGTGAACAAGGTATCCATACCGATCCAGATAAAGTTGCAGCCATTAAAGAGTTAAAACCACCACAAAACGTCCGAGAACTGCGAAGATTTTTAGGAATTACTTCATGGTATCGCCGATTTATACCCGAATTTGCAAAAGTATCATACCCGCTTACATCCCTACTAAAGAAGGGAAAACATTTTAAGTGGAATCAAGAACAACAATTTGCTTTCGACAACCTGAAAACTCGACTCACGGAAGCACCAGTTCTAGGTTGCCCAAATTTTGAACAACGATTTTATATCCAAACCGACGCTTCCGAACAAGGCTTGGGAGCTGTATTAACACAGAAGGTAGAAGATCAAGAGCGAGTTATAGCGTACGCTAGTCGTCATCTCAACGGTGCAGAGAAGAACTATTCAACGACCGAAAAGGAATGTTTAGCAATAGTTTGGGCAATTAGGAAAATGCGCCCGTATCTTGAAGGATACACATTCACCGTCATCACTGATCACCACGCCCTTAAATGGCTCAATTCGATAGAGAGTCCTTCTGGTAGAATCGCACGATGGGCTCTAGAACTTCAACAATATACATACGACATACAATACCGGAAAGGCAAACAAAATGTAGTAGCCGACGCACTTTCCCGCAATCCGATGTCAGAAGTCTGTGCTACAATCAAAGAAAGTGTGTCCAACTCGTGGTATGAGAATAAGTACCGGACAGTTCAGGATAATCCCGAAGCATATCCCGAGTACTGTATTCAGAACCAAAAGTTATACTGTTATACACCTAAGAATAATGACGAGCATGAACAATGGAAACTATGTGTACCGAAAGAATTACGAATCAAAGTGATAGCAGAGAATCACGATGCACCTACAGCAGGACATTTGGGTATACGGAAAACTATCGCACGAGTAAGCCACAAATACTATTGGCCTGGAATGTACCGACAAATCAGTAAATATGTACGAAATTGCAAAAACTGCCAATGTTATAAAGTATCACAACAGAAACCAGCAGGCAAAATGTTAACACACCTAGCAGAAGAACCATGGACAACAGTAACTGCAGATTTCGTTGGTCCTTTTCCAAGATCCACCCATGGTAACACTGTCTTACTTGTATTTACGGACAAGTTCTCTAAGTGGGTAGAACTAATTCCATGCAGGAGAGCAACGCAGGAAGTCCTTATCAAAGCGTTCAGAGAACGTATAATCGCACGGTTCGGAGTACCGAAAATTTTCATATCAGACAATGGTTCACAATTTACGAGCAGATCTTTTCGACGTTTTATCCAAGGACTTGGTATTCATCATCGACGTACAGCACCATATACACCACAAGAAAACCCTACGGAACGAACCAATCGCACGATCAAGACAATGTTATCCCAGTATATTGAATCACAACAGACAAGATGGGATGATCTGATTCCGGAAATTACACTCGCTTTTAATTCCAGTAAGTCAGAGTCGACGGGATATTCCCCCTCCTATTTAATTTATGGCAGAGAACCCCGTCTACCGAACGCGATATTTGACAAAGATATCGTGGGTACTGGACACAATCCAAAAACTCCCATCGAACATGCAGAACGAATTAGGGAAGCTTGCGAAATTTCGAAGGAAAATATACGACAAGCAGCAGAAAACCAGGCTAAGTATTATAACCTACGAAGGCGAAACTGGAAACCGGCAACCGGACAACAAGTCCTAGTAAAACAACATCCGTTTTCTAAAGCAGTAGATAAATTTACCGCAAAATTAGCCCCACGCTATGACGGACCATATAAAGTGATGGAATTTATATCACCAGTCATAGTTAGAATGAAGAAATCAGGTGATCGACAAACAAGAATAGCACACATATCAGACCTTAAGGAATTTCATACAACAAGACAACCAAACATCTGCTGAAGAAGAAATCAAGAAGATCGTACCACTAAGACTATGAAAATTTCCCCGAAGTAAGGGGAGAGTGTGACGGTGGATTTACGGCTAAGTAAATTCACGTCAACAAAATTTACATCAACTAAAAATTTACATAAAAATTTATATCATTTACAAAAAAAAAAAAAAAAAATCTTTCCGAAGTAAGGGGAGAATATGACGGTGGATTTATGGACAAATCCACATCATCAACTTCTTTTTATATACACTTGAAAACACAAAGAAAAAAAAACACTTTCGACTTCTTTAAAAAAAAAAATAATTTTTGAATCAATAATTTTTGTGAAAACAAAAATTAGAAAATTAAAAATTAGAAAAAAAGTCTCAATCTCCGACCTACTGACGAACAGAACAGACGCTCTAAAAATCTGAATAATTCATATCGTAACGACTAATCAGACATCACGCATCTTCGGCCCGGGTGTCTGTATTAGTAGTCGACACGTATCTTCGGATCGGTCGCTCGTTTCGATATAATTATAACCATAGATTTAAATATACGATTATTGGGACATTTGAGACTTCGGAGATTGAAACCATAACAATTACACCACATACCGACTCATATTATATCAGATTATTATTATTATTATTCATTGTTATCCATCGACTCATATTGTATCAGATTGTTATCCATGTTACCACCACACTACTGTTAATTGAATTAATAAAGTTAATAAGTTAAAGAAACAAAGGAATGTGTCTGTAACGAACCCTGGCGACCGACGAGCGAACCCGAATAGAAATTATTAAGCAAAAAAGCTTCGTTACAAGTGGTTGTCATGATTCCAAGAGGAGCATTGTGTCGTGCTTTGTAGCGTGCGCAAACGGAGCTTGCTTGGACATATTTCTTAATATCCATACGCATTTTGGGCCATTAATAATGCTCTTGAGCTCAAAGTATTGTGTTACGGAAGCCGGTCGTGTATCTCCTGCAGAATAGAAGCGATTCGATGGGTTTGTATACATAATTTATTCCGTCTGCATAGCTTTTCGTCTCGGATTTCATATTCGGTGGTAATTTCCGAGTGTTCTCGTACTCGTTGGAGTCTTTTTTCGTACCAATCCAAAAAAAAATCGGGGCAACTCAATGCCGGAACTGTGGCGAAACCGGTCTTCAAATCATTAAATGTTTTCTCCTGTATCGCACCCCATTGCCATCTCGTGCCCTTCTTCAACTTAAAGGGGATATGATGTCGGAAAACCTCTCACTGGCCGATACCGCGATGATACTCTAAGCACCTTTCGCACTCCTTTTACATTCTCTGGCGCAGGCAGATCTTTGATGGCTTTCACCTTTATCCCAAATAAAGCAGTTCATTCGTGCAGAACTGTGTTTTCTCGAAGTTTACTTTTAGGCGAATAATTTAATCCCAGATTTCGCATATGCTCATCGAAGATAATCCCTAGAACGATTATGATATCCAAATAAGAGAAACAAATGGTTCTAACTCAGGACTGATGACACCGTCTAATACACGTTGAAATGTTGCGGGACCCGAATGTAGTCCGAATGGCATGACCGACCATTGGAAAAAACCTCGGCTCCCGTAGAACGCAGTATACTTTCAGGAGTTCCTTCCTAAGGGGAACCTGTCATAAACCGTTCTTTAGGTCAATGATGCTTATGAACTTCGCTTTTCTATGTTTATCCAATATAGCTTGTCTGTGGGGAAGAGGTTATGCGTCTCGATTACTTAGTTTAGCTGCCGATAGTCTATGCAGAGTCGCCAATTTCCTTGTTGCTTCTCTACTAGGACTATAGGTGAACTTTACGAGCTACGCGAGTGCTCAATTTTTCCTTCGTCTAATAGTATTTAATTTCCGTGTTTATGATTGTCAAACAATTGTCGATTGTTTGGGCGAACTGCCGCGTGAAGCCGGTGCCATTTGTAACGAGTTTTGTTTTCCAACCGGTGTATGCTCCGTCGCCCCAGGGTTCATAATAAGGGGGTCTCGTAACCCTCCACAGGGGGCTTTTAATTAAAGACAAACTCCAAAATTTTCATTAAAGTTATTTTATTACAATTTCAGTTTTACAATTCAATTGATTAATCGTTATTAACTAACTTATAATTGATAATATTTCAATAATATATGATAGTAAAATAGTCTTCCCAGCAATGCGTTGGCGTGAGTCTGCCACCTCACTCACGTGTGGTACAAACGTATCAGAAAATGACCACCGTAAGCTGGTACTCCCCCCAAAATAAAATTGCATTTTCATGAATCAGCCGTAAGCTGACCTGACCTACGTCTGGTAGAAAATATATTAAGAAATGACCACCTTAAGCTGGCCGGTGGTTTTCCTCAATACTAAATCCTCAATACTACATGCCGTAGGCTGACTCGGTTCTACCGATATATGCCTACACAGAAGTGGCCAGCTAATGCCAAGCATCCGCACTCTGCACACGACTGCCATTAACCGCAACGTTTGTTATGAACATGGTGTGAATTACGCGATTCACGCAAAATTTTGCTATTAATTCGATGTTCATATGCCAGAGTTATAAGTCAAATACCGATATGTTTGTGTGTTTTCATGCTTTATGAGCATAAACCAGTTGGCTGCGATCTTTCTCCTTTTCTTTTTAATTCTTTTATTTTTTTTTTTCATTGATGAAATCCTTTTCTAGATATTTACTATTCATTGGCATTTTAAATAATAAGTAAAAAATTGTAACCACTCCAATTTGCGGTCGTTACAATATATATATATATATATATATATATATATATATATATATATATATATATATATATATATATATATATATATATATATATATATATATATATATATATATATATATATATATATATATATATATATATATATATATATATATATATATATATATATATATATATATATATATATATATATATATATATATATATATATATATATATATATATATATATATATATATATATATATATATATATATATATATATATATATATATATATATATATATATATATATATATATATATATATATATATATATATATATATATATATATATATATATATATATATATATATATATATATATATATATATATATATATATATATATATATATATATATATATATATATATATATATATATATATATATATATATATATATATATATATATATATATATATATATATATATATATATATATATATATATATATATATATATATATATATATATATATATATATATATATATATATATATATATATATATATATATATATATATATATATATATATATATATATATATATATATATATATATATATATATATATATATATATATATATATATATATATATATATATATATATATATATATATATATATATATATATATATATATATATATATATATATATATATATATATATATATATATATATATATATATATATATATATATATATATATATATATATATATATATATATATATATATATATATATATATATATATATTCTGCGAATTGTCTCTCAAAAGGACTCTAAATATTAATAAATACTGTTAAAACAATTTTAAACATTCATTTTCTAGGTTGATTTCTCCTAAATCAAATATTTATTTTTTAAACTGATTTTATTTTAATATTTATTTATAGATTATTTATAGATTTATTTATAGGTTTTATAAAATATACTTCTAATCAAATTTGGTTACTTTCCCGGCATAAAATATATAGTCTTCACGATCCTGTATGAAGAAAATAAATGGCCTGTCGGCATAAAATCTTGGGATTACGTAAGGCCCCGGAATTTCGATATCCGGAGTTTGATCATTCCTATTTGTACCTATAAATAGAAAATTTACAAAACCAACAATGAAATAAATTTATTAGTGACTGTAAGAAAATTATATTCGATTGGAAGAGAAATCTCATTGGCATTTTGTTTGTGGCAAAATGTTAGCTAAAACGTACCTATATTAGGAGTGTTAACGCCCAATTCGTTTATAGTGAATTTATTTTTTTGCACAATACTTTCCACTCTCAAAAACTCTCCGTTATCAAATATATGCATTTCCCCACAGTATATACTCGCTAAGCCCATCTAAGTAAACGAAGAAAATAATTCAATATTATTGCAACAAAATCAAAGGGAGCCCAAAAAAATTCGGAAGAAAATTAAATTCTTATATGCGCACACTATCATTTATTTTTGAGCGCCCCGGGGAATTATAAAATTATATACCTCTGACAGTGTGTCCGTGTAGTGAACAGTGGTGTCTACACTAAATTTAGGTAATCTAACGCTAACTGTGCGATAAAATAGGCTCCCGCGAATTTTTTTAATAATGTTAGATGTTAGCTGTTTTTGTAGTTTGTAAACGTCATTATCACGGTCTGGCAAAAGTATCAACATCGACGTTTCGGAATCACTGAAGGGTAATTCGATTACACTTGCTTTCAAGTCTAGAAAATACTCATAATAAAAATTCTCTACTATATTCATCATCGGCACATTTTTAGAGGTAAACCGTTTTTTCGTCTTCGTAACGAACCGAACCATATTTGTGTTCTTTATCTGGAACTCATGAAACCACTGATTGCTGAAATTCATTAAAGTCGTGAATGAAAATCGCCTTTTTCCGTTCGATTGTACCGTAAGAGTTGTTTCCGTAGAATGCGTTCCTTCATTTTTTAACCACGATGACAAGTGCGTTTTTAAATCCTTATTATTTTCGATTTTAATTTCATCATATGTACTGTTGAAATACGTTGTAACCCCATGTTTGAAAAAGTCCAGCATTGGACTTCCTTTATTATAAAAAAATTTACTGGCAATTCTGAATCGACGGTTATTTTTGCCATGAATTGCCTTATCGGTGGGTAAATACTTTTTTAATTTAATGGAAGTATCCAGATCTACAGCAAGGTCTATTACTCCTAGGCATGTTTGGATGGAAACAGAAGAAAATATCTTCCTTTCATCTATGTTTTCTTCAACTACAGCTCCCAGAAGATCAATAGCGAATTTTGTTGTGTTTTGAGCAAATTCAACATTTTCTCTGTCTGTTGGCGCAATAGCTTTCTGAGCGTTTATAAAAACATTATCCGTCAGGATATAAGTCGTTACCAATATTAGGCAGATAGATTGCCAATATGAAACTTAAATGAAAAGTAAGAGTATATTAGAGTAGAGTTAATCAAATTTAAACGTGCAATGATATCCTATAAAAATAACAATTCTTCGTAAAAGTTAAAAATTAATTGAAATATATAAATAATTAATTTAAAGGATGTTATGAAGGACTTACTTGAATTTTTTGTAAACCCTAAATTCATGTTAGTTTAGTTAACTTTCAAAAGGAAGGAAGGATAGCTGAGACCAAATGAATCAATCTTGAATCAACCTTCAAGAATGAAAACTAAATGAAAAGTTTGTCCGAATTTGTGTTATATATATTTTTTCGTATTTTTTCAAAAAACAGTAACAGACATTTTTTATCAATGAGCGCCACACTTCTACTCAATTTCCTCCTTGCGCTTACCATAATTGGATATTTTTAGTCTCCGTAAAAAGAGCTCGCGATACCATAATTGGATATTTTTAGTCTCCGTAAAAAGAGCTCGCGAGAACTCATTTATTTTACAACACAACCAATATTGCCTACGTGATTTATCGCTAGACTTTGCATTTTTTACAAAGCTTTTGATTTAATTTCGCTTTGGCGATGAATAAATAATGTTATTATATATGCTTTTATATTCTTCTCTTATGTCAAAATATTTGATAAAATAACTTAAATATGTGTTTATACGTTCGAAACAACGCTCAACTTTTTTATGCTACCATTTGTATTTTTATACAAAGTAGATCAAATTTAAACAAAAAAATTGTTCTTGGATTTCTGTGTATTTAATACTTCAAAGATAAACGAATTCTTAGCGAGATACATTCAGATAAATATTCAAATAAAATTTTTGAATAGTGTTTAAAACATGCGCAATATTTTTCTTGAGATAATAATTAGATAAAAAATATATAAGAATTGTTCTTAAAAACAAATTGATGATAATGTTATGAAAATAAAACTAAGTTAGATACTGTATTTCCTTATACAAGCCTAGACAAAATAACATGACCGCTTGTAACCAAATAATCATCTGAAATGTTCTTTATATCGGATTTGACTGTCGAACCCACACCAGGACTAAAAAGAAGTTAACTGGTCAAGTAGATTTAGTCAATAATTCTATTATATATATATATATATATATATATATATATATATATATATATATATATATATATATATATATATATATATATATATATATATATATATATATATATATATATATATATATATATATATATATATATATATATATATATATATATATATATATATATATATATATATATATATATATATATATATATATATATATATATATATATATATATATATATATATATATATATATATATATATATATATATATATATATATATATATATATATATATATATATATATATATATATATATATATATATATATATATATATATATATATATATATATATATATATATATATATATATATATATATATATATATATATATATATATATATATATATATATATATATATATATATATATATATATATATATATATATATATATATATATATATATATATATATATATATATATATATATATATATATATATATATATATATATATATATATATATATATATATATATATATATATATATATATATATATATATATATATATATATATATATATATATATATATATATATATATATATATATATATATATATATATATATATATATATATATATATATATATATATATATATATATATATATATATATATATATATATATATATATATATATATATATATATATATATATATATATATATATATATATATATATATATATATATATATATATATATATATATATATATATATATATATATATTATATATATATATATATATATATATATATATATATATATATATATATATATATATATATATATATATATTATATATATATATATATATATATATATATATATATATATATATATATATATATATATATATATATATATATATATATATATATATATATATATATATATATATATATATATATATATATATATATATATATATATATATATATATATATATATATATATATATATATATATATATATATATATATATATATATATATATATATATATATATATATATATATATATATATATATATATATATATATATATATATATATATATATATATATATATATATATATATATATATATATATATATATATATATATATATATATATATATATATATATATATATATATATATATATATATATATATATATATATATATATATATATATATATATATATATATATATATATATATATATATATATATATATATATATATATATATATATATATATATATATATATATATATATATATATATATATATATATATATATATATATATATATATATATATATATATATATATATATATATATATATATATATATATATATATATATATATATATATATATATATATATATATATATATATATATATATATATATATATATATATATATATATATATATATATATATATATATATATATATATATATATATATATATATATATATATATATATATATATATATATATATATATATATATATATATATATATATATATATATATATATATATATATATATATATATATATATATATATATATATATATATATATATATATATATATAATTTTTTTTATTTCTAGAACAAGATGTGACTGCTGATGAAGATCAAAAATGCAAAAATTGTGATAACTATCGAAATGTCTCGGTAATGTATTTGGACATTTGGACTATAAGCACTTTCGCCACTAGATGTCAATTATCGCGAGAAACGCTATCAAACACTATTCTCATAGAATTCCTTAAAAAGTACGACACCCACTTCCAAGAGTTTGCATGAGATGCAATACAAAACATAAAAACATAATAAATTTTAATCGTATTCGACATTTTGTGAAAAAAAAAATTTACGAATTCAAAAGGACATTAAATATCAATAAATGTTGATTAAAAAATTATCTACATTTTCTAGCTGGATTTCTTTTAAATCAGATATTTGTAAAAAATGCGAATAAAAGCCAAATTATTTTTTATATCAAACGCTTTTGAACTTATTTTTTTAATTTTTATGTATTTTACAAATTCGATCAATTTTTATAAAATGTACTTAATCAAATTTCGGTTACTTTCCCGGCGTAAAAGGTATTACCACCTTTTTCATGTATGAAGAAAATAAATGGTCTGTTGGCATGAAAATTATTTTCTGCCCGGACTTCTAAACACGGAATTCCAACCCTCGTACCGGTTCCTATAAATAAAAAATTTACAAAATTAATTATGAATTAAATTTATTAACGACAATTAAGGAAGCATATTCGATTGGAAAGCAAATATCACTGACAGTTTAGAAACTTTTTAGCAAAACTTTGGCTAAGACTTACCTTCATTAGGAGTATTAATGCCCACTTCGTTTATAGCGAATTTATTTTTTTGCACAATACTTTCCACTCTCAAAAACTCTCGAGTACAAATATATGCATTTTCTGGCAATATATTCTCGATAAGCCCATCTAAGTAGAATAAGAAAATAATTCAATATTATTGCAACAAAACCAAAGGGAGCCCAAAAGGAAATGGAAGCAGCCAACTTCTGAAAAACCCATTTCTTATGTGCACTCTCTCTCTCACTCTCATTTATTTTTGAGCGCCCTGATGAATTGTAAACTTATGTACCTTTGACAGTGTGTCCGTGTAGTGAACAGAGCTGTCTACACTAAATTTGGGTAATTTGACGCTAACTGCGCTATCAGCTCTTCTTGCAGTTTGTATATATCACTATCTGAATTTGGCAAAAGTATCAGCATTGACATATCGCGATTCTTGAAAGGTAGTTTGATTGCAGTTGCTTTTAAATCCGGAAGAGATGCATACTTAAAATAATCTACTATATGCATCATCGGCACATTTTTAGAAGTTTTCGCGTTCGTAATGAACCGACCCATATTTGTATCATTTTTTATGAATTTATAAAGCCACTCATTGCTGAAATTCATTAAGGTGGTAAATGACAATCGCCTTTTTCCGTTCGATTTAAGACCGTAAGAGTTGTTTCCGTAGAATGCGTTCCTTC
The DNA here is from genome assembly GCA_963966595.1 of Physocephala rufipes. Lineage (NCBI taxonomy): Eukaryota > Metazoa > Arthropoda > Insecta > Diptera > Conopidae > Physocephala > Physocephala rufipes. The sequence continues at coordinate 49,659,423 of OZ016501.1, forward strand.
ATTTTTTAACCACGACGACAAGTGGCTTTGCAACTCCTGATCTTTTTCAATATTAATTTCATCATATGTACTATCGAAATACGTTGTAACCCTATATTTGAAGGAGTCCAATATTGAACTTCCTTTTTTATAGAAAAATTTACTGGCAACTCTGAATCGTTCGTTGTTCTGTTTATACAATTGAAGAACCCAATTCGAACTCACTATGAGTGAGTAAATATTTTTCTAATTTAGATTGACGTCCCAGAGCAATATTTATCACTCCTAGAAGTCTTTGGATAGAAAAAGAAGAAAATACCATCGTGTCACTCATGCCTTCCTCAACATGAGCACCCAAAAGATCAATAGCGAATTCTGTTGTATTATCAGTATATACCACAAATAGATGTGGAAAAGATTTTTGTAGGTTAATATTCAGTTCATCTATCGGATTTCTCTTCGCAGCATTTACAGAAATGTTATACGTCAGGATATAAAATGTTATCAGTATTAGGCAGACGAATTGTCCATGTAGAACTTAAATGAAAATAAAGAGGAATTAATTGAATTATATATGGAAATAACAAATGTTCATAAGAGTTAAAAACTAATAAAAATATAAAAATAATTAATTTAAGGGATATTATTAATGACTTACCTGAATTTCTTACAAACCCCAAACTCATGTTAATTTAGGTAACTTCCAAAAGCAAGGACCTGGAAAAGAAGTGATTCAATCTTGAATCAACCTTCAAAAATGAAAACTAAATGAAAAGTTTTATGGAACACATGCTTTATATACTTCATTTGAACTAATGAACTAATATCACAATCAAATAAATTGAGGGAAGAAATAAAAGTTATTTCTTATTTTTTTTTCGCTTTGAAGATGAATAAATAATGTTCTGATTCATACCTTTATATTCTTCTTTTATTTCAAAATATTTGATAAAATAATTTATAGTGTGCTTATTTTATATACTCGAAACGGCGTTTAAATTTTTAATGCTAACATTTGTATTATTTAGACAAAATAGATTATATTTAAACAAAAAACTGTTCTTAGGTTTCTGTTTATTTAATACTTTATAAAGTCTTCTTAATACCACTTCTTATAGTTCTTAAAGATAAACAAATTCTAAGTGAGATACTTTCAGATAAATAACATAATAAAAATTTTGAATAGCGTTTAAATCATGCGCAATATTTTTCTTGAGATAAGAATTTTATAAAAAACAAATAAGAATATTTTTGAAAAAATAGTGATAATATTTTGAAACCAAAACTACGTCAAATACTATATTTCCCTTCACAAGGTCTGACAAAACAACATGGCCGCCAAAAGGTGCAAAAATCGACCATTAATCATCTGAAAGATTCTTTATATCGGATTTGAATGTCGAAGCCGCTACAGTAGTAAAAAATGTTAACTGGTAAAGTCGATTTTAGTCAATAATTCAATATTAAGAAACTATTGGTAAAGTAGATTTTAGTCAATAATTCAATATTAAAAAGCTGTAAGTAAAAGTCATGTTACATAGGACAAAGGAGTCCTATGCAAATACTCTGTTTAAAAGATTTTGTAAAAAAAATAACAATAAATTTAAGGTAAATTATTCTTAAATAAATCTTCGTAGAAAGATTTCACAAAATGAAATTTGGTTAATATTTATATTGCTTTTGTAAACATATCTTGTTTATGTTGATACATTTTACTACTAGTCAACGTTGGTTACTTTCTCGGCGTAAAAAGCGTGGCCTTTATTATTCTGTATGAAGAAAATACATGACCTACACGCATGAAACTCAAAGGATGTGGGAGTCAATGAAAATTCAAAATGCATCTCTTGAAACGTTAATCAAAAGAAACAAATGTTTACAAAATCATATATGAATTATTGTTTATACAATAATATAATTATTTCATAAAACACAATATTAACGAAATATAATTTGAACAAATAAAGGGTCTTCCAATAAGAGCGGGTCGATGTGGACTGTCTGTAGCGGTCATATTGTTTAGGCGGCGTCTGGTAAGTCTGGTAAGTAAATGATATAACTTCATTATCAAAGTGATTACCAAACAATAAACTTTATTATCAAGCGAGTATTCATTTCGGCCCCATTTCATTCGTTTCGGTCCAAAAAATCATCTCTAGCCACGAGGCGCTCTGTGAACAAGAAATATTGCCCTATATGGGACGACGCCCACACCAGGATCACCGCATGGCAATGCATTCACGAAATATTACCGTTTGGTGTGGATTTTGGGCCGGCGGCCTCATTGGTCCGTAATTTTCCAAAACGGCATTGGTGAGGCTATCACCGTCAACAGCGAGGGCTACAGATAGATGATAACCAAGTTCTTTTGCCTTAAATTAAGCAATATGGACGTAGACGATGTATGGTTTCAACAGGACAACGCTACGAGCCACAAAGAGAACGCCGCGACGGAAGTTCTACATGAACGATTTGAGAGGGTGTGATTACGTGAATTGGCCACCATGATCATGCGATTTGACCCCGCTAGTAAGCCGCAATAGACTGATACCCTCAAGGTCAACATAGCTTAGGGCCATCGCTCAAATTCAGCCGGATCTTTGCGGCAGATTTATTGAAAATTGAACTTCTCGAATTTGTTCCGCGGTGCGAAGCCGCGGCGGACATTTGAACGATGTCATATTCCGTACATTACATACCTGGCATAAATGGAGCTTTCGTTAATACTTCACACGCAGCTTATTTTGTACCATTTCAATATCGACCCACTCTTATTGGAGAACCCTTTACAACGTATTCATTGAAAGCAAACTTCTTTAGCTTTTCAAAAATTCTTGCCACCTTGAATAATTTCCGCTTTATCTAACATGAATTTTTTATTCTGGATGATTGAAACATGCACGATACCATTCAAACTATCAGCCTTATAGACCTTTCTAGACCCAACACGAAAAAACCAAAAATTATTTAACATATAAATTCCAAAGGACAGATAATGTTCAAAAATTATTATATTGTAGATAAGCCCGTGTCTTTTTTAACATCCCGAGTGTTTCATAAGTCAGTTAATTGTAAGAATGGCCTGCAATTGTCTCTCATTTTTCAGAAAGTAAATGCATTGCATTTATAGAGGATTAATCCGACCAATAAAAATCATATTAATTCTATGAATGTTTTTGCTCTATGAATATCGAGAATACATCGAACGCTTATTCTATACTAAAACTTACACTAGTGTAGGTGGCGTTACCCTACTAAAATAATTCACCCACCCACCCACTAAAATAATAGATCAGTTCCAATTTCTTCTGACGCCTATGGAGAAGATATGAAGGATTAAAGAAAAGGGTTAAAGAAGATATTATAGATATGGAAGATCCTGTTTAAGGTATAGTAAACTATTCCTATCCAATTACATTTAGCGCTATATATTTCTTTGTGGCATCGTGGGATTGTAGAACAACACATAAAGAATCGTCCTGCAATATGGCCTCTGCGTAACAACGGAATGTTAGAATGGTTATTAAATTTCAGACCAACCTCTCTTAAGCAAACTATTTCCCTAACAAATTATTCATCCAGAGTCCAAAAGGAATAACAATATCAAGAGGAAAAATTGAAGTATCATCAATAAAATGTTTGCATCAATATTTACTAATGTGCAAAATGATTTTATAGGGAAATCCAGAAGAATTTCATCATTATCAAACCAAAAATTATTTATTAATATTTTACAATATTCATTATTGAGGCTCAGATTTCATCGCCGATGTTTTTTCTCTAAATTTATGAAAATTATGTCAAATAAGTAAAATTGCTACAGCCACATAATTACTGAATGTGAGAATGTAGGGTATAAAAGGTTCATCCAAACAAAAGTTAATGCTCTTAATTTTTGAAACGAATTTTTATGTTTCTTTTATAATCCTTCACAAAGAATTCAAACAATCAACATTAACGTGTTTCATGTTTTTCAGATATCAAACGAAAAGCAACAGCGTACAAATTAGACATATTTGTTTTCAGATAAGATCGTCGTCTGTATTTACTCATGATAAAATTATAGACATAGTTCGTTTTAAGCAGAGATAAATATGAAAAATTAAGATTCGTAACAAATACAAAAGCAATTTAAACCGGCACTGATTTTATGACATTAAACTGTACACACCTTTATCGTCAATCGCATCCCAATATTGTTAGCCTTTTCCTGAGGTATTCACCACAATGCTTTCCTATAAAAATTATTCCCAACGCCCTCACTAGAAAGATTTCCAAAGCTTCTTATAGATCACGGCACTCTATATATATTTCAGAGAAACTAATTTATTAATAATATAAATAATTCAACCAATTACTTCACTAATGCCACTGTTTTATTTATTTCATAAATAATGCCACTATTTATAAAATGACATACAATTATGATCATCTCTTTTCCCAAGGAGATAGAATAACCGAGCTAGCGAGATTTAGAACTGTTTGGTAATGATTAAACAAGAACGCAATTATGCATTTGATTCTAAAAAGGGATGCGTACCGTGACACGGGATTTGTACTGATAGGTATATGATTTTTTGAATCACACTCTCAATTCATAAAATAATATTCTGCACTTTTTGTGAATCAAAATAAATTTTACGGGCAAGATTTGCACGTGGCCAGCTTTTCCTAATGCGGCAGAAACAATCAAAAATGAAGGACGTGATAAAATGATGTCATGATTCGTCGGAACATTTCCTCCCACTTTCTCTCATGATTTCATTTCGCCTATTTTCCAGTCACATGAAGTTCAATTTTGTCGGAAAGGATAACGCTATAAAGACTCAGCATAGCTACTTCACGATCTAAGTTTGTCTCTCTACCAACCTGTTTCCATTTCATACTGAGTAATGATTTAATCGAGCCTTTAGAAAATTATTCGTAATTGCCTTCATGTGGAAAACAACAAACAATCTAGCGAGTTGCGTACGACGTGATAAACCCAAATGTATTTAGAAATGAACAGCCTACGAGGTCTACGACGAGATACAGCGTCTTGTATCGTCAATCAAAACGGGAATCAATCCTCCATCATTGATAAGCCTGTCAATTGCCGAGGTTTTCATCCCAAGGAGGAAATATATTCGGGTGTAGATCATCATCGCTATAATTGGGATGTAGAGTAAATGAATTTCGGTAAACCAAAAATTGCCTTATTGCTCGTTTTTTTTCCTTTTTAATATTTTAAAATGTTTTTTAATATATATTGGTTTTTAAAATCGTTTTTTAATTTTCCTGCAATTTTTTTGGCAATATTTTATAAATTATTTTCTTTTTATGCATTTTTTATAACCTTGTTTGCTTTTTTAAAACGTTGTCATTATGCGTCGTTTATTACAGGGCTACCAAATAACAACAACAACAATGTTGGCGATGATTTTACAAACAATTGTTTGCCACGAAACAATGAATAGCTACTACAATAACAATATGAATAATAACGATATAAATAGTCTACCAAATCCTTAAATTAAATCATGTTTTCACTTCAACGATGGAAACAAAGTATTATGAATTATTATACTTGGTGGTGTTGCCGTTGCTATTGCTGTTTGTTACTTCCATTGTTTGTGGTTTATCTCCTGGTGGCATCTCTGCCGAGCTCACGCTCGCTATCTAAGTTAGTATAATGTATCATATTTTACCAATCTTTTTAACTTCTTAAACGTTCTCTGCCAACAATATTGTTAAAAGTTGTTCTTGCTGTCAACACTTTCGAAGACATTTATGTTTGCTATTTATGATTTTGATGAACTCTTAATTAAAACGGCATACTTTTTTATAGTTATCTTAGGATCTAATAGAGTTATCTTTTTTGTAAATCTGCAAAGAATGAAAGGTAAGCTTCTTTGAATCCACATTTCAATACGTACAAAATTAATACCGTTATTGACAATTTACAGTAGTTAACGACTTCGACATACGGCCTTGTAAATGATAAATAAAAGCGCTTATTAGTGCTTGAGCATAAGGCTGCTTAACGCCAGCTTAAGACACCGCAAGACATAATCGCAGTCTGGCATCTAAATACAGGGTATAACAACAACAACATTAGCAACACACCAACCGTTTACCACGACAATAAAAGTCATCACTGCAATTTCTTGGGAACAGGGGACGTGGGAGGAGAGGTGAAAGTGTTCGCCAATTTTTTCAAATTATGTTTTATGCAAATCAATGCGACGTGTAAATCGCATTTAAGCTAAATAATCTCCAAAAAAATTCCGATAATAAATTTCATGCATGTCCGCCTTATGACGGCAGAGCATTTTTCACAGGAAAAAGCACGGCACTAGCAAAAAAAATAATAAATCTCGAAAGCAGATAAATAAAACTAATTTTATTAAATTATTTGCAAAACCAAACAAAGTCTAAAACGAAAAAAACATTCATTTAATGGGTCCAAGTCTAACAAAAAACATATAGTAAAACACACTAGCGACAGCTACAACAACAACAACAACAGTTACAGCAACTACTTCTGGAAGTCAACTTCAAGAGAAATTTGGCGACAAAAAAGAACGTTTTTGAACAACGCAATAAAAATTAAATAAAATAAATTCAGGAAAAATACCGAAAACAGACAATAACACATTAACTCATAAAAAACTCTCAACATGTTGCGAATTTGAATAAGGCACACGCCGTTACCGCACCTGCCTCCACTGTCGCCAATAAAAGTCTTTGATGATATCAAAAAACTTGTGTTTCTGTGACTTCAAAGAGAAGCCGCCAATTTTAAGGAAATAACAATCATATGCAGGATTACTCACGACCGCCGCATCACTATTATTATCAGAATCAACATTCTCATCATCATTATCAATAATTACGTCATTATTATTTTTTTTCTCACTTCAATCAAATCGTCATTCGGAATATTCGGAAGAGTCCAATGGTAAATTTGAGGACAGATAATAATGAATTCAACAAATAATGGAAAATTTCATTACAATTTATTATACAAATAACAAATCTAACGTCATTTAAAAAACAAACTAAAATTCTCGATAAATAAAATATTTTTCTAATTTAATATTTATATAAATTTTTGTTTTAAAAAACAGAAGACAATTAAATAAACATATTGTCATAAAATATTCAGATACTTTTAATGAGAATAATCAATTTTTATATTCTTCTTCTATCATTTTTTATATTTTTAATTTTCAAACAGAAGACTTAAGAAGGAAACTCTAATCAATATCATTTCTTTTAATCGATGTTATATTTTTAATCATATTACTTTTCATTCACTTGCCCCTTTGCAAATCAATTCAAATTAATTTATAAATTTTGAATGATTAATTTATTTTAAAAATCCATTTATTTGCAAAATTTTCCATAAAAGTATTCCTTTTTCTTTTCTTCTCAATATTAATTCCAAAGGCATGAATTCATGAATATGAAAAGGTCTCATGAGTATGAAAAGGTCCCTCACTGCATTTATTACGTTCCTCATTTTAAGACCATTGAGAAATGTCTTTTTAAAGTAATTTTTTTTTCCTCGAAAGAGTGGAAGGAGAAGTTTGCTGCGAGTAATGACACTTCCTAGGAAAGGAATACTAAGTTCGTTGCTTCTCGGGCTGCTTCTGATACTGGAGTTACTATTTCTTATTCCTACTTTTATTACGCTTCTTCTAATTCTTCTTCTTCTATTTTTCTAACTCTTATGGTTCTCTTTATTCTTATTCTCATTTTTCCCCGATGAAGTTCTTGTGCATGTTTTGTCTTCTTACAGAATTTCTAATTGAATTAAATGCATAATTTAAACGCAATAAATTATTGGTGTCAAAAAAATGTGTTCGCTCGTTATTTATTTGTGTCAGAGTACTTGTTGGGTGGTTTAGTAAAGTATGTGATGAATTTTAATTAGGTATTGATAGTCTTCGCTTCGGTATTCCTTTACGACTAGAAATGTGAATTTCATTCACTTCACATTCCTAAATACAAACGATATGTATTATCCTAGAAATATTTTAAGAAATATAAATAAAAAATACACGCAATAATAATTATTATATTATCCACTAAATTGAAATATCCGATTTATCAATACACGTAAAAATTTGATATTTTAATGCGGTTGCTTTCGCGAAAATAATTCATGGTTTTACTACATCAAAGACTCAATTATTTGTTTAATTCAAATTAAATAGAATTTTTAAAAATGTCTACATCTTTAAAGAGTTGGTAGTCGCTGCTTTACTTCAACACTCGGGCATAATAACCTTCCCACCACAGTGAAATGCTGTGTGCTGTGTGGTGTGTATCAGATTTTTGGATAAAAATCTAGGCTTATAAAATTAAAGTGTCCCAAAGCACTAATCACAACCGATACAACTAATCACTTCGGTACATTTCCACTCGACGCTTATGTTATGCTTCTGTTGAAAAAGTAAAATTAATTAGCCCTATGTAATGCTTATCCGACCTTATCCGAAACTTGGAAATATGAAGACTGATGACATTTCATCTATTTGCAATATGTTTGTGAGAATTTTTTATGTCTACCTTCTCGAAGTCCAATTTTACTTCTTCAGAATATTCGGATAACATTGATGCCAGTTCTATATCTTATCCTGCTATCGGTCAATTGACAGTTTTGAGTGCCCTTATGGAAATAAAATGCAGCTGTAAGACTGGTCCGGATAATATTCCGGCTTGTATTCTTAAGTTTTGTGCTGAGGAATTAGCGGGTCCAATAATATATTTATTTGCTTACTCCTAACGTTCTGGATACTTTCCATAAACATGGAAATCTTCATATATTTTACCACTACATAAATCTAAAAAAAATGTATTATTAGCAATTATCATGATATTGCTAAGCTCTGCGCGCTCTACCAAAGCTCTTTGAGAATATAATCACCGACAAAATGTCTCAAAGTGTATTGTCGAATATTTCACCGTCTCAACATGGTTTTCGTAGTGGCAAATCGACGACGACCAACCCGTCGGAATTTGTATCTACGGCAATCCAAAGCTTCAGCATTTCATGATGGATATCTTCATATTTGGAGGAGCGTGTCCTATGAAGGTCTTGTTCAGAAAGTCTATGTCTCGTGAATTTATCACGTCATCTCGGCCCCTTACTGTTTTTTATTTTTATAAATAATCTTATTTGAGTGGTGTAACATAAACTGTAAAAAACTGATTTTGGATAAATGTAAACAGTCGTCATTCTTTCGCTCAAATTCATACAAGTTTAATTATGCTATCAATAAGCATAAATTAAATTGTGGAAACAGTTAATGACCTGGGTGTCCTCCTGGATCAGAAATTACACTTTGACATTCATATTAATTGTATAACTAGTAAATCCTGCAGCGTTTTAGGATTTATAAAACCCTGTTCGGGCTATTTTGGAATATGCCTCTCCGGTATGGAACCCAAATAATGCTTGCTATATTTCGACGATTGAATGGATACAATTTGAATGAAATTTTTTCTCTTCTGCCTCCGTAATCTGCGTTAAGACCAAAATGTAAGACTACCTTCTTACGAATCTTGGCTTAAGCTAATTGACCTAGCTTCCTTGGTTAATCGGAGGATGATGCTCCATGCCATTTTTATTTTGAAATTTCTGAGAGGAGGTGCTATTTCTGCGCCTTTTTTAAGCAATATCCATAATGACGTTTATCGGTATATAACCAGGAGGCATGATTTTCCTCAACCACCATTCTGTCGTTCTTCATATGCTCAACAAGAACCCATTCGGAGTGCCTGTTTTGATTTCAACTCTATTTCAACTCTGTATTATAACTCTGTATTTAATTAATTTATGTGACTCCGTTCTACGTCGAAACACAAAATCTTGGAATTTTTGTCCAATTAAAAAAAGTTTTTGTATAATTTTTACAAAATTTGTAATTTCAATTTTTTGCTATAAAGCCTTCATTGACTTAGTCATTGAATTAAATAAATAAATTATAAAAATGTTAATTACCCTTATTGAAGACTTAATTAGTTTGATCATTTAAAAATACCAAATTGCTTTTGTTTGACATCTTTCAAATTTATGTCGTTATTTAAAACTTCTTTATAAGGAAAATTCGATTTCAAATAATGCGGAGATAATTCAATTTAGATAGTTCAAATTCACCTTTTCCAATTCATCAATTTATCAACAAATGAAACAAGTTCTTTTTAATTTTATAGTTTGATTTTATTAATTTTTCGTTTACTATAATTTGTCACAATATTATGTTTCTTAATGACATATCAATTGCAAAATATTGTAAACTAAAAACAAGCTTTTATAAAATAAATTCTTATAAAAAAATTTATCATGAATTTAAAAACTTTTAGCGCCTAAAACATTTCAGTTTTCGTAGCTTAAATTGGCCTCGTTTATCAGAAACAAATTTGGAATAAAAAATTTTTGCCTTAAATTCGAAACAAAATTTCCTCGTAGCAACATTTACTCTATAAATTAGTTTCTCTATGTGGCAGCAGCTTATGAACTGCAAAAAAGCCAATTATCAAATTTGGTTCAGAATTATAACGAAAATATCAAAAACAGTTACACAAAAGTTTTTTAAAGAAATCACAAATTAATACAAAAACCCACAAAATGCTTTGACTTAATTAAATATATCATAATAACATTCTTCATATCCTACCAACGTTATAATCGAGCACTTAATTTCCGTAATAATTATTATAACATTTGTGTTTTGCTGGAGTTTTTAAACTTTACTTTTAAATATGCGACATTTTCGTGTTTGTTGCTGTTTATATAATTTGGTTTGTTTCCTTTTCTAATAGAGCCCCAAAAAAGAAAAAAGAAAAAACTAAATTAATTTTGTAACCTTAACGACTTTGGCTCTTCGAGTGTGTGATCAGCCATTGCAGGGTTATATCAATATTATCCTTTTCCTTACACGAAATACTATAACAACATATTTCTCGATCTTGTATACTAGAAAGATTCCTGCAAAAGAAAACCGATTTCATATATAATTATATTCATTACGTATTATTCTTACATTCGTTCAATTAATCCAATTTCATCAAGAGCATTAGGAAGATCACGTTTATTGCCCAACACAAGCACTGGTATACCAGCTAATTGTGGCTTATCCAGCAATGAATGTAATTCATTCCTAGAAGCTTCCATTTTTTCTAAATCGGCTGCGTCAACCATATATCTAAAAGGATATAATAATGCAATCTAATGTTTTTAAAGAGATATCGCTTGAGAAAAACTTACACAATTGCATTCACGCCACGACAATAACGTTCCCACATTGAACGAAATCTTGGCTGACCCCCAATATCCCAAACTTTTATGGTAACATTGCCTTTAGTAATTTTGCGCATATTAAAACCAACTGTTGGTATCATATCCTCGGTGAAATTTCCAGACTATGATTAAAGTAAAAGAAATAAGAGGATATAGTTTTAATTTGACGCAATTTTTCGATTTATATTTATATTTTCATATTTATTCAATAATACCGTCACTCATTTAATTTCATATTTCTGTTTTATCATTTTCTTTTTAAACCAGTTCTAATACAGCAGTATCACTTATAGAGCAGTTTCACTCTCCTCTGCTTATCAAATATACTATTCGTGACTCACTTTGCAAACGTTCTATTAAATGTTTACGATTCATGTTTTTTGGGGGTGGAGGAGATTGAAAAGACAAGGCACCAAGGGGCTTGAGACCATTATTAAATGACAATCAATTATTATGAAGCAAAAAGAACACAAGTTGAAACCATTGAATGCAACTAGACCCTCGTAAGTTTAAAGTCCGAATGAAAAATATAGATTAGAAATATTGTTACAGGCGTTCCCTCGAAGATCAAGCAATAACTACTAAAATGTTAGAGCGATCATTGTGGAGAAAGGGCAGAGTATTGATTTCTACGGCAAAAAAAAACGTAATCAAAATTTCCGTTTCCGTGAGGATAATAAGGAATGTCCTGATGTATTGGTGTGCTCCGGTCAATTCACTGTAATTCAAAACTTCCAAATTCAGTGAACTATAATCCTACTCCGCTTATTTTTTAAGCATGATTATCAATCCTTATTGTGCGATACTCACTGCAATGACATTTACAAAAGTTGTCTTCCCGGAGAATTGCAATCCGACCAGAGTAAGTTCCATTTCCTCTTTCCAAAATATGCTCTTAAACCAGTCCAGGATTCTGTTAATTAATGCTAACATTTTCGTTTATTTATTGCTCAAGCTTTTCAGATTCGAACGACAATTTTCTGCGTTTCATACGCCCAAGCAAATGCAAGTCTCCTTTTTTCCGTTTCTACTGATTTTCTAATGTTTGCCAAAATCTTTTTCCGTTGCATTCGCAGACAAAATAGAATGTCAGTTTCACGCTCAAGGTATTGCCAGAGTGTATAATTTCCCGAAAGTCAATTTAATGTATTACTGGTCTAACAAAATACTACACTATGTCGGTAGTGCAGTTCTTTTATAATCAGGCAGTGGCACATAATTCCACATCGTGTTGTAGATAATAGGGCCCTTCGGTTTTCTACGCAAGACCGGGAAAATCAAATGCGACCATCTCGATAGGTCAAACATCGTGGACATCACCTGTCACCATGGAATTTTTACCACCGCGCTATCCCCAAAACACGAGCCATTGCACTAAACGAAATGAATCTCGGTTTAATTTAAGATATTTAAATTTTATAATTATTAAATAACAAATGCATTTCCTGGCAGCCAGTAAATTCAAATTATTTTTTGCAAATAATTAAGTCTACATAGCACTATCATTCATAAGCACCACCCGCATACTTTTCCAACAACTCCTGTTTCCGTTTTCGTAACAGTGCTTCTTCTACATCTTTTTGTGTTGGAACGGGAACGTGTGCGATGAACCGAGGAGCCAGCATCTGCAAAGGATTTTCCACATCGGCTTCAGCCGACTCATTGTCTCCTGTTAATCTATCTACGTCATATATTTCCTCTTCTTCCTCATCATCTACGCGACCATCTCGTGCCATCTTCTCTTTCCATTCTTGTATAGCCTGCTGTATAGCAATCCGCTCTGCTTTTTCCTCCAACGGTATTAACACACCATCATCATCGTCACGATAGCCATAGTACTCCGCATCTACATTCCTCATTAGTTCTGCACGAGTTTTACGCTGAGGGGGCGGCGGTTCCTGTTCAAATAACTCGCGTACCCCTGGCAAATCCTTAGCTGCCCCAAAATATTTGTAGCCTCGATTACCAGGTACTTCACGGCCCTCAGCATCAAACACTTTCGGTCCATAACGACGATAATGCGGTCCGCCGAGATTTGATATTTGGTTTTCCCAGTGACGCTTCTCACGCAATAATTTATTTATCTCATCGTTAAGATCTCGTATGCGAAACTCACCCAATCCAGCTAAAAATATTAAATTATTAGGCGATTATATTGGAGTCGTGTATGTTGTTACCATTCTGGATCTGTGCAACTTTCTTAGAAATCTCACGAATTATCTCAAGCCTGTATTTTTCACATTTTGATAAGTCATTACATTCTGAAGCTAAGTAAGGCCGTCTATCCTTTTCGCCGGTTTCAGCTTCTTTCGCTGCTCTCCATCGAGCTAATGTTGTCCTATCAAGAAACTTGTATAAAAAGAACTTGGCAATGGAATAAATTTACGTACATAGCTTTTTCCGCATTTCTACATAGCTTTTTCCGCATTTCGTGCCTAATCGAGAATAAAACTGAGAGTTAATATAAATATTATTCATAATATTAATGTTATAAATGTTTTAATAATATAATTTACCATCTTTCTTATTTTCCTTTTTGCGAGAAATTGTTTCCTTCGATTGGCTTTACTAGTTACCAAGAGATTAAGGGCCTAATTACACATTACGAAACGATTGGAAAGACTGAAACGCTTACTCTGCCGAGACGCTTGAAATTTTGTAAAATGCAAAATTCGTCACTTTCTTTAGTTTTCTATTCACAATCCGTTTGTTTGCGCGCAACAAAAGGCTTACTAAACGTCATGAATGTTACTGAATAAATTTTTACGACGCGACTTCACTCACAAGCATGCGAAAGGTTTTTTGCTCGAGTTTTATTCACTAGCTGCTTGGGTACAACACTCAACTCAGCTCAATTCATTTCCAGGCAGCCAGTAAATTCAAATTATTCCGCTTGGGCATCAAACATTCGGCAGGAATGCACCAATAAGCACAAACATTCTTTTATCGTTTACGACGAATTTTTAAATGCAGCTTATGTAAGAGATGTTTGAGCAGGGAAAAACACAAAAGGGAAGCGATCGACCAAAATTGGCAAACGACAAACTAAGAATACTACGCTTTTTTCAATGACACCGACAGAGGCAGCACTGATATCTTGTTTTTTGCTCAAATCCCATAATTGTGTTATATTGACATATCACGCGAAAAGCGATCTGAATCGTCAAATAACACGGCCAATGGAATTATTAGTCAAAAGTACGCAAACAAGAAGGAGAAGAAGAAGAAGAGGAAGATGAAAATATGCACCAGAAATTAGATTTTCTGGTAATTTCGTCGTTGTCTACGCAGAGACATTTCGGTTCGAATATTCATACCGAATTTCTATGCGTTTACATTTTCTAAGCAGTGAAATTACATTGGTCCCTATGGAGAAGGAGAGAAATGTTTATTTTCCGTTTTGGTTCTCTAGATTGGTTCCTAAAGTTGCTTCCCGTTATCGATCTTATTCTAATTTTAACTGTAGCAAAACTGTCATTCTTCTTTTTTGCATTTGTTTATATATTCATTGTTGCTTTGACATTTCTTAGGATTTGTTACCAGGAGCTGTTGCTCGACAATGTTAATTTAACTCCCAAATTTTTTTACGTTTTTTAAGTCCTATTTCCGAGTCAGTGTTTCGCTGAGGAAAAAAATTTAAATTCGGCACTTTTCAGCAAATGCAAATGGTAATAGTTTCACTGCAGATGTCGCTGCTAATTTCCCTTTTGTCAATAAAAATTTCCCTTCCCGCTTGATTTCAACAGTCCAATTTGCTAATTTGCGTTCCTTGTGAATTTCGTAGTCTGAGCACTATTTTGCTAATTGCTGTACGTATTTGGAGCACAAAATGCCGGGAATTGCCCCACTTACCACGGGAATATTAGAGGTATGTTGTTTGGGTATTATAGATGTAACATTTTAACTTTTACTTTATGGATTTGTAGCGGATTATGAGCGGTGAGGAAGTGGATAATCCCGTTCTCCAAATTTTGGGTGCCAAAAAAATTGCAGGCGCTGATTGTGAGCGTTTGCGTCTCCTTGTGTCTGATGGAAAGTTTTTCAATAGCTTTGCTATGCTGGCGACTCAATTGAATCATTTGTACTTTGAAGGTAAATTGGGAGAGTTCACTATAGTAAAAGTGGACAAATACATAACGTCCATGGTCAATAAATCCGACACGAGTGGCAAGTAAGTGAACTACTTAATCCATATTGCATTGAAAAGAACCTTGAGCCTTAACCGAATTCCAAAACATTTTTTCCTTCCACTGGACAGACGAGTGCTAATTATTCTCGAATTAACTGTTTTGAATACCGGCGCTGAAGTAGGAAGGAAAATTGGGTCACCCGTGGTTTATACAGAAGCTAGCGGCAGCGGTAGCAGCTCGCATGAGAACCGCCAGCCTCCGCCTAATAAATTCTCACCACCCAAATCCGAAGTAAAGACTTCTAGCAGCAGTAGTTTTGGGGGCGGTGGATCTAACAGTATTGGCAGCATTGGCGGCAGTAGTGCAGTAAATCACTCAATCCCGTCTGGCTTGACATGTCCCATTTCCGCTTTGAGTCCCTATCAAAATAAATGGGTTATAAAAGTTCGTGTCACCGCTAAATCTCCCATACGAACTTGGAGTAATGCCCGAGGTGAAGGAAAACTTTTTAGTATGGATTTGCTGGACGAATCAGGAGAGATACGTGCCACAGCATTTAAAGAGCAATGTGACAAATTTTATAACATGATAGAAGTCGATAATGTCTACTTTATTTCCAAATGCCAATTAAAACCGGCAAATAAACAATTCTGCTCATTGAAAAACGACTATGAAATGTCATTTACTAACGAAACTATAGTTCAGCCGTGCGAGGAAGAGGAATCAGGAATTCCTGAGATTAAATACGACTTAATGCCAATTTCACAAATTGCCAATGCTGATCTTAAGGATTTAGTTGGTAAGAGGAAACAAGCAACAATTTCAATTGTATTCCATTTATAATTTTTTTATTCATTATTTATTATCGCTTTAGATACCATTGGTATATGCAAAATTATAGGAGACTTGCAAACATTCACTTCACGAACTACAAATAGAGAATTCAAGAAGCGAGAGTTAACGCTTGTAGATTCAAGTGATGCCGCGGTATGTTATAATAAGCTGTAACGCTTTGCAGATGTTTTTTATTGTTTACTCCCATCCTCTCTCCGCAATCATCCCTTTAGATCAATGTTACTCTTTGGGGCGACGAAGCAGTAAATTTTGAAGGAATTGTATCATGCGTCATTTTAATCAAAGGTGCAAAGATTAATGAATTTAATGGAGGCAAAAGTTTAAGTATGAATAGCAGTTCGATTTTAAAAATAAATCCTGACATTCCGGAAAGTCACAAATTGCGTTACTGGTACGATAACGGTGGTGGTGAAAATATTTCCACATCAATTTCAGCACGGTATAAACTACTTCATAAATTAGTAATCTACGAATATTTAACAGTTTTTTTGAAATAATTATAGCATGGATGGTGGTAGTTTTAATGCTGAATGGTTAACATTTTATGAGAGTGTCTATAGAAATTTGGGTGCAGGTGATAAGCCTGATTATTTCTCATGCAAGGGAGTTATTCAAACCGTAAGAACTCAGAACGCCATTTATAAAGCATGCGCCCAACCTGAATGTAATAAGAAAGTAATTGAAGAAGGCAGTGATCAATATCGGTGTGAGCGTTGCAAGGTTTCATCGCCAAAATTCAAATATCGATTCCTAATAAATGTAAGCGGTTCATTAATGTTTTGTAAAATAATTCTCTTATTCTTGAATTCTCTTATTCTCATCGCTTTTGTTTCTTTACTTTCAAGATGAGCATTTGCGATTGGACCTCAAATCGGTGGGTTACTTGTTTCAATGATGTTGCAGAACAAATGTTAAAGCACTCAGCAGATGAAATTGGTGAACTTATGGAAAAGGATCCAGAAGAAGGAGGAAAAATGCTTTTAGCGCTTAATTTGAATTCTTACATTTTTAAATTGCGCTGCAAAATGGAAATATATGGCGTAAGTACATTATTTTGTAACGCTGCAATAGAATTTAACGAATTTACTTTGTAATTTCTAGGATATGAATCGCAACAAAATATCAGTACAATCAGTTTCGCCAATAAACTATAAAGAATATAATAAATATTTAATAAAAAATATCAAGGAATTGTCGGGAATTGATAAAATGAATATGGATTAAAAGTCTTACACTGTTGATCGCTTGATATTTGCTATAGCATTATACTTGAATTATATCTTCTTTTTATACAATGTAATCACTTATTCATGAGAAATTTTTTAAATAAAGTATTCCTATATTGTTCATTTTACATGGTTTCGTTTTATATTGCCAGGTGAATGACTAACGCAAGCAAGCATGCAGTAATTGTTTTTGCAATACATACTGTTGTTTTTGTGAAAAATCTTAAAAAATTTAAAACGAGGACTGTGGATCGCTGGAAAACTTCATTTTGTCGTAGATACTTTCTGCTGAGTTTTATTAAGTAAATTAAATTACATTTTTATCAAGCTGATATTTGGGCTTTCATTTCAATGCTTTGGACCGATACCCTTCGATTTTTCATCGTCGGCAGCGCCAGAATTTGCTGAAAGGCAACCTATGGATAACTCCTTTAAAACTCAAAATGAAACACTAGTTATTTATAATGTACAATTTTATTATATTCGGTTATAATGTTATGTTTAATTCGTATTGTTTTATTGTTTATTTTATATTTCTATTTTCGCATCAGAGGACTAGGATTTTTTCTATTGCTCGAAATGCCTTGTCAACAAACTACTCTCTATAGTATAAATTATATATGTATATCATATTATCATAACTGCTTTCTATAAATAAATTATATATATATATATATATATATATATATATATATATATATATATATATATATATATATATATATATATATATATATATATATATATATATATATATATATATATATATATATATATATATATATATATATATATATATATATATATATATATATATATATATATATATATATATATATATATATATATATATATATATATATATATATATATATATATATATATATATATATATATATATATATATATATATATATATATATATATATATATATATATATATATATATATATATATATATATATATATATATATATATATATATATATATATATATATATATATATATATATATATATATATATATATATATATATATATATATATATATATATATATATATATATATATATATATATATATATATATATATATATATATATATATATATATATATATATATATATATATATATATATATATATATATATATATATATATATATATATATATATATATATATATATATATATATATATATATATATATATATATATATATATATATATATATATATATATATATATATATATATATATATATATATATATATATATATATATATATATATATATATATATATATATATATATATATATATATATATATATATATATATATATATATATATATATATATATATATATATATATATATATATATATATATATATATATATATATATATATATATATATATATATATATATATATATATATATATATATATATATATATATATATATATATATATATATATATATATATATATATATATATATATATATATATATATATATATATATATATATATATATATATATATATATATATATATATATATATATATATATATATATATATATATATATATATATATATATATATATATATATATATATATATATATCATATGTATATCTATATAATGAATGTACAAAATATCAATAAATTGAAGAATGAATTATAAACATATCCAATGCATATATAATTAAATTTATTTCTACAATTCGTTACTTTGTTTCCTTTTTTAAATTGTTTATACGATTAAAAATTTTTTTGAAAATTAAGTCAAGGCTCAATTTAGTTCGATGCATTTGTTGTTTAATAATAATAAAAAAACAAAAGAATTAAAAATCTAGAAATAAAATTATTTAATAATCTTAACTATAAGTAATCGAAATTATAAAAAACAGAAAAAATTAATAATTTTTTTATTCGAGCTCATTTCTCTTTATGATTTTATTATAGATTTACTTGACTTCGTTTGAGACTAATAGTTAACATTGAATGAAGCTTGATATCGTCATATTTTTTTATAAACTGTTTTAATATGAAGCTTTAGTAACTTGTTTGCACAATTCCCGATTTAGTCATATTTTGTGGTGGTTTCATTTTTAAATTCTGCTTCTTTTTAACAAATTAATTCCGGCGTGCTTAAAAATTAAGTGCGCAGATTAAAACAGAAATTCACAACAGTATTTAGGAATATTTTGGTTTTAATGTAAAATTCAATGTTTGATCAAAATTTTATATAATAAAATTATTTTGGCAGCTTTATATATTTTATAATAATATTTAATATTAAAAGATTTCTTTAAAAAAACTGAATAATAAACGTGTACAAAAATAATATTTCTTTTGAATATCATTATCTTAAAGCCTTAAATTAATCCAAACCAGACAACTTAAATTAAATGGAGTTTATTACATACAATGTTATAACATCATATCTTTTATGGCACGCTTTCATTCCCATTTCTAAGGTAAATTAACTTTGCTCTAGCCTTTCTTCATCTAGCATTGCTAGAGCCCTTCACAATCTATGAATATATCGAAAAACCCATATAGCAAAATTATTAAAAATAATTCCATCCGTAATAAGTTTTAGGAGGTGTTTAGATCTGTTAGATCCTTATTGTAAAGTATTCTGGCGGAAAAGTAATCTGGTAGACTACGTATTGATTTCTTGACTATATAAAATTGCACCTCGAAAGATGGATTCAAGCCGAGTTTTTTAAGCAGAATATATGACATTTCTTCTCTATATTCTTCCACTCTCTCTTGGTCTCTCTCCCCTCTCCTTCCCAAAAAAAAACATAATGAATAAAAAAGAGGTTACACCGTTTTTGAACATTTCGAAGAAATCTGTTGGAAGTACAAAAGTGGATTTGAAGGACACGGATTAGGATGGACAACGCTTCAAATAAAATATATTGCCAGCAAGTTTCTTCGAATAAGATTTTCGAAGTAACAAAAAAACCCTGACAACGTTTTCCTACATTCAAAAATTCATTTCACAAAAAAGTACTTACTGGTTTTTTAAAAAATTAATGTCAAGTATAATTTGCTTCCAGGCCAAAACATGTCTCATTACAACAACTACAAAGTTGTCGTTGTTGTTGCTGCTTTTGTTTTGGAAGGGCACGAGGACATGACGGTTTAAGTGCTGACAGAAATTGCTTTTGTTGTTGTTCATGAGTCTGGCCATTTTGCGGTATCACCACCACCGGAGTTGAACGATGATAATCAATGGAAAACGTTAAACCACATGAACAATGTTCAATGATCTGCGATGGTAGAGAGTGGGTTGACAATGAACAACAATTCCTAGATTTTTGATTGTAATAAAGAAATTGAGTTTGTTGTTTAGGATGAAACGCTCTAGCTGAGGATGGTGGCAGTGATGGAGATGGTGATGGTGATGGAGATAGTGATGGTGATGGAGACTGTGGTGGTGACAGAGTTGGTGGCGGTGGTTGTGACGGTTGCGATGGTGGCGTAAGTGGTCGTGATAGACTTGGCGTTTCCGATGTTGATGAAGCTGACGACGATAATCTCGTTGACGGATGGCAGCGACATATTGCAACTCAAAAAGTGTTACCATCTGTACCGGGACTCTGTGAGCCGCCAATACCGGTTGTTGTGGATTTTGGCGTAACGTAACCATCAACAGCGGGCGAACCATTCTGATGATGCGATAATTTATGTTGATGATTATGATGATGAAAATGTTGATGATAAGTAGTAGCGGTATTTATGACACTATGACTATGATTGTTGAACGAACAAAAATGCGGTGAATGTTGTGGCTCTTCCAATGCATTGTGCGCGATGTCGTGAGTGACAATGACGTTTAATGACTTTGGGGGAATTGGTGGTGGTGGTATCTCTTCCATATCAAAAGAATTCGCTGAAATTTCACGATTATTTATATTGAGACCGGTATGAGCGTTATGGCTGGTGTGACTGTGATCCAAACTGCCGTTTGTAGAAAGCTTGCGATGTTCACGTTGGGCGGCATTGAAAGAATCTTCATTCAGATTGTTTAGTTGAAGATTCAATTCGTTCGAACTGGTTGTCGAAATGCCAGAATCCCGAAACTCATTGGGCGCGTAACAAACATTCAGATGGCCATTGTCTGTGATTTGATGTTGTTGTTGTTCCTGTTGCTGGTGGAAGTGATCGGATTCAGGATCGTCAAAACTTATATCGATAACAGAGTATTTTTGATTATTTTGCTGTGGGTGATGTAATTGGTTTTGCTGTTGTTGCTGTTGTTGTTGTTGTTGTTGATATTGCGCACGTCTTTGTATACTATTCACGGGCACCTCTGCCGCGCCAGCCAATAGAGAAAAATCGCTAAAAATGACTGGGTTTGAGGCACGCTTATCCGGTGTTATACCCCGTGGAGGTAATGGCGGAGCACTTGGTGAATGTAGTTGATTTTGATTTAAACCGCGTTTCGGTGGAACCTCGGGACTATCTACTGCCCCAGCAAAAACTGTCGAGCGTGGACGATTTGGTACTGGTGGGGCAGGTTGCGTTTGATTTTGATCTCGTACATTTTCGGGCAGGCATAGACTCTCTTTACTCAGAGTTTGATAGGAGTTACGTGGTGAAGTGGCCATGTAGCCCAGGGAAAGATTACCACTTTCCACAGGACGAAGAGTTTCACCAGGCCGCGTGTAAATATCATCGTGCTCATAATACGCCGAATGCGCGCCACTTTGTAGTAATCCATGCACTGTTTTTGTTGTGCTACCTAAACTCATGGTACGTTTTTCGGTGGGCAATGGTGGTAGAGGTGTATTTACAATACTTTCAGAATGCTGTCGTTTCAGACGTCCCAAACCGGAAAGACTTTGTTTTAATTGAGAAAATCGTTCGAGCAAACGATTATGCAAGGGTTGAACTCCGGCGGGTGCCAATTGGCCATGCAGTTCGAGAGCCTGTTCAAGCACCTGGATTTGCTCCAAAATTAATGTCTTCAAACGTTGCACATTAGCTTGTTGTCCCTGACCCTGTGTCGATTTTAAAAACTGCTCAGTAAAGAAAGCTTCTTGATATTTGCTAATTCCTCCCATAACATTCGCATCAATAATACCCTGAAGGCGCATTGAGAAAGGATTTATGTTACGCTTAGGCTCATTACGATATTGGACAATCAAATCCCAAAGTTCTTTGCCAACATTGTTCATCGTCTCACAAGCGAATTCTACGGGTGTAATTTCCTGCACCGATTTATGTTTTACTTCAAACCAACGCAAAATACCAGGGAGTGGAGCGGCAATATCGAGTGTGGTACGCTCTATCCAAAGTGATTTAAATTCATTATCTTTATCTATTTGACCCTTGTAAATAGGTCGATCATATATAAAACGCGTCACGTCATTAACCTACGTCAAATTATTGGATTAATAAATTATTAATTTAATTATTATTAGAAGCAATATATTTCACTTTACCTCGTAAAAGCGACTTATTTTCTCGGGAACTGGTACCATTGCTGTCTTCAAAGCTTGCGCATCTCCAACAGGTCGTACATTGCTGATTTGTATATATTGCTCCGGTGCCGTTAGAATAGAATTATCTGGTGGACTATTATTGGTTAGAATTTGAGCTGTAGGAAATTCGGTCTGAAGACGTTGAGTAAATGCACCGATTCTTTCATATTCCAAACCACGATAAACGAATTGTTTGTTCTGTTAGAAACATTATTTTTAATAACTATTTCATATTATAATTTAACAAGGCAAAGTGTGGGTGTGTTCGTTGTTTATACTTACTCTAACAAAAAGTGGAAAAGCCATTCCATAAAAGCCCACTCGAAAATATTCCGGTTCAGGACGTAGTTGCGTTAAAATATTTTGAAAGAATTTCGCTTCGAGCATAAGAATTTCGCTCAGTTTATTATAATCGAAACGGCGTATCTCGTAAAGTAAGGCTAACTCTTTACAGAGAGGAATACCTTTCTCCCAGCATTTGCCTTTATCGAAATATTTCAGAATCTTCCAAGAGGAATGAAAATCAATGGGTTGTCAATCAATACGTTGACAAAATTGCCATGTTTACTAACCTCATGATATAATCGTTCCTTTCTTTGCCACTCCGGCTGACCAATACTTTCAGTCGGTGCAAAACTCATCGACTCACGATCCCAGCTTAGCATCGAGGCGTATAATTTTAATGTAAAACCAGCTTCAGTATAATTTTCAGCTTGTAAATGCAAATCATGCAATTTGTAAATATATCTAAAAATAATCGATTTCCAACGAATGCCCTTTATTTAACAATTATTTCACCTTACCACTCACCTCAAATACATTTCTTTCCGATTTATTTCATTTTTATAGAAATTTAGTAAATTAACCGTGCAGGACATACGTTTATCCCGATTCTCTTCACCTTGCATAACACTTCTGTAGTCCAAAAGACGCTCCAGTAGACGGGTAACCGAGCCAATAAAAGCTGTACCTGCTTCCTTCCAATTTGGGTTATCGGTTTGTACTTTTTCCAGAAGACTAGAAGTTGAAACGTATAAATCACGGATGCGTTTAAATATGTAAAAAATATTTAACAAAAATTGAATTCTTATTAAGAAGCAATTATTTTTAGCGCACAAAAATAAAAAACCAGAAAACAAGAAAACAAATTGACTAAAATTAATTTGACATTGTTTCAGTTGCCGATTTGTATATATACATAAGAATAATCGTATAATCCAATCCGTGAAACTTCCGTAATACTAGATCTAACCAAACCTAGTATTCCTGAATGGGTTTATTTCTCTCCCCCCTTTTTTGTTATTTTCCGCTTCTCTCTTTATAACTCTTTTTTGTCTCTTTGTGAGAGGGTCTCACTTTCTCACAATATGAGACCCCTGGCACGATAACCTTGCCTAAAATTTTAATTACATGAGGGCTTTGTCTTGACTATTAGGTCATGTTCCACCAACAAACATCCAACAAACCACCAACAAATCTTTTGACTAAAACTGAAGCTGAATTAAAAGCAATTAACGGAAAAATAGAACGACAGTTGCGATTATGCGAAAGGTTTTGGACAGAATAGAAAAACTATACTCGTCTTGAAGATTCTCTCGGAATTAAGACGATACCGAGAGTACCGCCGTTTCGTGCAGATCGTTATTTCGAAATGGAATAAAGAATCTATATTCAATCTAAATAAAATGCAAATTAAACACTTTCTCTAAAAAATTGACAAAGCGTCTTGTGAGCTAAATATTAACTTACACCAAGCTCAGATGCTCCCTGTCGAAGTTGAGAGTTTGCGATTATACAAACATACGTTTCAGGCATGAATAAATGCGACAAATAAATATTGATTATAAGAATTAGTGTAAATGGAAATGGTATAATTAAGTAATTACACGACACACACCAACGGATCAACCAACCAAATTATCTACGATTAACAATTGATTACTTACATCGTGCTAAATAATTCACGATACTCATCATCTCCTTTATTCTCGCTTATCAATAGATCCAATTTATCGATTAATTCGCTCTCAACTAAACGAAATGAGCCGCGGGCACTCTAAGACGAAATAATTAAAAATTAAGAATTAAAAATTCAAACTCAAATTAGTTGTTAAATGTAATCTTGGATTAAAAACTACCCACCTGTTCGCATTGCATCATGTCGTAGAAAACCGTTAAAGTAGCTTTACGTAAAGCCGGTTCTGGAACAAGAGTCACTTCCAAAAACGGACCAACCATCGAAGGTATGAAATGCAATTTCTGTTCACCCAGTTGAGACCACATGCTTAGTATTTGGAAGCCCATCAATACACGCATATCACCATGGGAATTTAAGATTTTGCGCCGCTTTGGTTCACGGTACTGTTCTAACTGCAGTGAGGGCTGAGTCAGAAATGCTACAGCCAAACTAAAGTAAGACCACCACAATTGCGAATCGAAAGACAGAGGGCCCAGAAAACGATATACGAGAGGTTTAGCAAATTCTTCAAGCGATTTGCGCAGAACATCATTACTGGCCAACTTCATGACGCACCAATCCGTGGGAAAGACTAACCAATCTTGTGAAAGTAATTCTTCGAAAACCAACAATGAATTACTAAGGAAATCCTTCAGGTCTCTGGGATCCTTGTTGGAACCGAGTTCATCCCAGAAACGTTTATAATGTGCCTCATCCAATAATTGAAGCAAGCCTAAAAGGCAAGCTACCAATTGTGGTAAGACCGCATTGGCACCATCCATAATAATGATAATCGTTTTGATAAGAATACCGAGAATATTTTTACACAAAGAATCCAAATCATGTTGAAGAGTATTAGTAATTTTCTCCTTCTGTTTACATTGAAGATCGTAGAGATGTGTGAGTATTTCAGAGATAATTTCAGCACAGAGGCGTAACTCATCACGACGTCCAAGATGCATGCGTAAATGTTTGCAAGCAACCGAAAGGATAACAGTGCGGGAATCTAAAGGAAGCAATTATTTCATTCAGTAGAAGGTAATAAGAAAACAAGAGAAATTTATATCGTATCGGCATTTTATTGAATTCTTACCGTCTTCGTGAAATAACTCTCCAGATACTAAATCCTTCACTGCATTCAGTTTAGCCTGTACGAGTCGTATTGGAGCATCTCTTGGTATGGCATCGAGCATATTGCGCGCTAGCATGCCCAATTCGGGCGCAGGTAATGTATCCTTCAATTGCTCCAGTACGACTCCAGTTGAATTGAGTAAAGCTTCTTGTGTTGGAATAATCACATCATACGAGGGCACGGCTAACATTCCATTTAGTGCAGTAAAGAGCGAATGTAAATCGCGACGAAATGAATCTTCGTATTGTCCACCCGTTGCTCGAGCAAATAACTTTCTCGATTGTATCAAAAGCTTAAAAATATATTCCAGCGAGCCAAAACATTTCTGAAATGGGTCGGAATGTTCGGCTTTCGTCATAAAAACCGCCATATGTTCCACCGAAGTAATCAAACCCTTATAAACTAATGCCGCCGCAAAATGATTCTCGATATAAGCATTCATTACGGGTCGAAAATGTTGGAATTTATTACTCTGGAGAAGACTAAAAATGCTTACTAGCACATGAAAAACTAAGCCGGAATATTGGGTACTATTGCCCTCCTCATTCGAAAACATGGCAAAAAGTGCATCGAGAACATCCTGTAAAAATTTAACTAATTCTTCGTCGTTTAAACGCAAAACGCCTGTCAGTGAATCCTGAATGGTATCTGGATGTGCACGCCATTGCAAAAGTGACAATAGATCAGCATTCTGGGTGAGCTTGGTCGAGCAAAGCAATGATTTTATAACGAACGTTTCTTTGGAACTTCTGTGAAAGATCGAACTACATTCAACTTTGGCAAGTGGATCTTTGGGTTTACACGGCAATTTTAAATAATTGGTTGCCAGAAGCTTACTCGCATCTTCACACTTATACACGTATAGCTCGTGTTGGCCATCGGTTAGTGTGGCGCCACTTGGATCCATTAAACGTGCAAAACTAAAACCGAACAGTTTCGGATCGGATTTTTCTCTTGTCGAACAGTGACGAAATTCGAAACGTACATGAGCAGTGGAAAATTTATCAATAGGAACGCTTAAGCGAAGCATTTCATTCCAACAGGGCGAATTCTGATGATAGAGAATCATAGACTTGTAATAGTTTGTTGAGTCCATTCCCGAAGCACCAGACAGGCAATCGGTGAGGACATTACCAGCCATATCCAATATCACCACCATAACAAGTATATTTTTCGCAGTATTTTTACCGCCTCGCTCGAATTCGCCGCGTTCCAACGTGATAAACATATCATTGCGAACATCTCCAGGCATTATCACATCAGGGAAACCCATTTTTCGTGTCATTGTGGTGCCCTGAAAGAGGAGAGGTTGTTCCAGACGTGCCTGGCCCAAACCACCATGTAATAATTTCAACGAAACCGCAATACCATGATTGTTCGGATTTTGTGAGGCAACTAATGAGAATTTTCCACTCGACTTTCTTATGATTAATTCATGAAGTTGATGAAAATCTTTCTCCTCGCATTGATAAATCTTAAAGAATGGTATAAGGAAATATAAAAAAGTAATATAGATATATACTGTAATAATACAAACCTTCATATTATATTCCTTCTCCTCAGACTCAACTGTACTATCGAAATGACAAATATCGTTCAGTGATAAAACGCCCACACCGAAAGGTCTACGATATGTGGCACCACTGCAACAAACATTATTCTTCTCCACCTTTTTGATGGATTCCGAATGGATTATCTTGCCTACACGCATCACCACCGCCACTAAATGGAGATCCTCATTAAGATCGGCAGCACCTGTCATTGTAGTGATATATCATACGTATATCAGTTTTTTTAAGAGTGAATTATGACATTATTTTTTACCCAAATCCGTAAAAACGGTGCAGTTACTGTGCAGCTTCTCGGAAAATCCATCTTTTGATATTTTCACAATGAATCTCTCCGATAACGGTCTCATACGCATGGGATTGCCATCATAAAGGAAGAAATATACTTCAGCATCATCACCGAATATTCGATGTCGAAAATCGCGCATACAAAAATATAAATGATGTGTTAGAATTTTTCGCTGCGTCTTACGTCGTAACGTGCCGCGACTCTATTAGACAAAGGCAAATTAAAAAATTTTTTCAATCGACTTTTCGAACCAGTGTTGGAATCAAAGTACAAATACTAACCGATGAAGCTTTAGCATTATCTGCACTGGTAACGTGTACTTGATAGAGACCAACAATACCAATATTATGAGGATCCACTGCTAGAGGTCCAATACGCGGGACTAAATCCAAGCCAAGTTTGCTGAAAGAGCAGAAGGGCAAGATTTAGGAGATTTAAACTGATAAAACACGAGTGATATACTTTCTTGTTGGAAATGTATAAACCACAAAATTAGATAACGTTATACTGTAGATATAACAGTCATCATGGAACTGACCTTGTGGAACAATTTCGTCGAACAAATTGTATTCTCTCCCAGGAAAAACTGATTAAATTAAAAGTATTTAGGTGCACCAAAAAGGTGGAGAGGTCAGTTTAAACAATATTAAACAATTAGCCCGCAATATGGTAGAATTGATATTGTGCATAACCTTGTGGAACTTGTTTTTTTCTCTCTGAATTTTTACCACAAAAACTAATTAAATAAGGAGTACTTAGCAGTACCAAGGGAGTTAGAGAACAGTATCAAAGAAAATATATTAAACAATTGATCCGAAATACGATAAAGCTGATCTTGTGGCGCAATTTTGTGGAACATATCCTCTTCCCTCTGAGTTTAAAAAACCCGTATAGAAAAAGAGTACCCAACTGTACCAAAAAGGTCATGGGTCAGCACAAAAGAAAATATATTCAACAATTGGCCCGAGAAACGATAGAACTGATGTTGTGAAACACACCCTCCTCCCCCTACATTTCCAGCAAGCTCTGAGAAATGAAGACAGTTCGTACTAAAAAGAGGACAGGTCATCTTCAAAGAAAGTAGATTAAACAAAGGATCATAAATATAGAAGCTACAACGGAAAAATAAAAGTTCTAAAACTCAAAGACATGCTTTAAGTAAATCATGCAGGAAGGTATAATATACCGAAAGTTCTAGATATGGAGTTAGAATATATATATATATATATATATATATATATATATATATATATATATATATATATATATATATATATATATATATATATATATATATATATATATATATATATATATATATATATATATATATATATATATATATATATATATATATATATATATATATATATATATATATATATATATATATATATATATATATATATATATATATATATATATATATATATATATATATATATATATATATATATATATATATATATATATATATATATATATATATATATATATATATATATATATATATATATATATATATATATATATATATATATATATATATATATATATATATATATATATATATATATATATATATATATATATATATATATATATATATATATATATATATATATATATATATATATATATATATATATATATATATATATATATATATATATATATATATATATATATATATATATATATATATATATATATATATATATATATATATATATATATATATATATATATATATATATATATATATATATATATATATATATATATATATATATATATATATATATATATATATATATATATATATATATATATATATATATATATATATATATATATATATATATATATATATATATATATATATATATATATATATATATATATATATATATATATATATATATATATATATATATATATATATATATATATATATATATATATATATATATATATATATATATATATATATATATATATATATATAT